>JBAMBO010001895.1:0-38393 GCA_037044535.1 Lordiphosa magnipectinata
TGGAATCGACTTCTGTGGTCCTTTTTACCATAAGGCTGAGACTCGCAACAAGGCACCCATAAAATGCTATATAGCAATTTTTGTTTGCTTCAGTACCAAAGCAACGCATCTAGAAGTCGTTCAGGATCTTTCGACGGCATCGTTTATTGCTTCGCTTAGGCGGTTCATCAGCATCCGAGAAAAACCTCGCAACATCTGGACGGATAATGCAACGAACTTCGTGGGTGCCAAAAACGAGTTAGCAGAGTTGAAGGATTTATTTTTGAGCGATCCACATAGCAATGCCGTCCGTGACACCTGTCTTTCCCATGGCATTGATTGGAATTTTATACCGCCTCGTTCCCCACATTTTGGTGGACTTTGGGAGGCAGCAGTTAAGTCTGCTAAATTACACTATTTTCGCGTCGTTGGCTCTTCAATTCTAACTATAGATGAACTCCGGACTTTGGTGTACGAAATCTCGGCCGTACTTAATTCTCGCCCTCTTTATGCCATTTCAGAAAGCCCAGATGACTCGAAAATTCTCACTCCTGCTCATTTTCTCATCGGCTCAAGCTTCACCACAATCAATGAGCCAGACGTTACACATCTGAGGGAGAATCATTTGAGTCGATGGCAGCGCGTTTGCCAGATGCGGCAAATCTTTTGGAAGAAGTGGAGCACCAGCTACCTGTCGCTGCTGCAAGAGCGATCCAAGGAAGGTGCCATGGTCTTGCTGAAGGATGACAACCTTCCGTCTCTATAGTGGCGACTTGGTCGGGTTGAGTCAACCGTACCAGACGAGAATGGTGTTCCCAGAGTGGCCATTGTCCGTACTGGATCTGGAAGAGCAATTGCGAAGCTAGCTGTTCTGCCCGTTTTAACCACATCTGTTGAAAGTGAAGCTCTTCCAACGGGGGGAGCATATCCGGAGCAGAACGTTTAATTCAAAATTAATAATTTGTAAATGTAAATGCCATCGAGCCCACTGTTTGCTTTGCCAAATACAATTATGTTAAATCGATCAATTTGTACAAAAGCTCGTATATGCCCAAAAGCTCTCTCTCGCATTGTTTATCTGAGCGAGCTTTTCTAATGCATTTCTATGCTTAAAATGTGCCGGCGAGAGCAAACAAACTCACTGCAGCTTCAGAGACCAGGCAATAAACATTTAAATTGAATTCGTGCTCTTTTTATTGTTGTTAATAATAGTGTTAAAATTATTAGCGAAGGTGGACATCGGTTCTCCTCTAAACAATTTTCCAAAAATTTTGAAGCTAAGTACCATTATCTAGCCGTAAACGTGCATCGAAAAATTTTGAATTAAATTCTTGGAATATCTGCTGATAACTTTGACAAATACAGTCCGATATGGATGAAAATGGGCTTCATGGATTAGTTTTAACCTGTACTTTACTTCAATAATCAAAATTTTCCAAAAATTGGGAAGCTAGGTCCAATTTTCTAGCTGAAAACGGGCGTATCATCCATCGTAAAATTTTGAATTAAATTCTTGGAATATCTGCCGATTACTTTGACAAATACAGTCCGATATTGATGAAAGTGGGCTTTATGGATTAGTTTTAACCTGAACTTTACTTCAATAATCAAAATTTTCCAAAAACTTTGAATCTAGGTACAATTATCAAGCCGTAAGCGGGAGTCTCATCCATCGTAAAATTTTAAATTAAATTCTTGGAATATCTGCCGATAACTTTGACTTTGAACTTACTTCAGTAAGCAAAATTTTCCAAAAACTTGGGTCTAGGTACAATTATCAAGCCGTAAACGGGCGTCTCATCCATCGTAAAATTTTGAATTAAATTCTTGGAATATCTGCCGATAACTTTGACAAATACAGTCCATTAGGCTTAATGGATTAGTTTTAACCTGAACTTTACTTCAATAATCAAAAGTTTGAAGCTAGCTACAATTATCTAGCCGTAAACGGGCGTATCATCCAAACATAAAATTTTGAATTTAATTCTTGGAGTATCTGCCGATAACTTTGACAAATACAGTCCGATATGGATGAAAATGGGCTTTATGGATTAGTTTTAACCTGTACTTTACTTCAATAACCAAAATTTTCCAAAAATTTTGAAATTAAGTACATCTAGCCGTAAACGGGCGTCTCATCCATCGTAAAATTTTAAATTTAATTCTTGGAATATCTGCTGATAACATTGACAAATACAGTCCGATATGGATGAAAATGGGCTTAGGCCCAATTTCTCAAAAGTTGCGGTTAGGTACCGGCCGGTCAAATTTGCCGGCCGGAATTACCAGAGGTTAAGTTTCTTGGTTTTCTCAACGAGACTTACCGGCAGATTCACCCGATAGCGATTAATTGCTATCGCTGCAAAAGTGTGACCTGACACTATCGACAAATCAGCTGTTTGTTTTGGCTTTTTATACTCTGTACCGAAGGTACATAGAGTATATTAAGTTTGTGCTAAAGTATGTAACAGGGAGAAGGAATCATTTCCGACCCTATAAAGTATATATATTCTTGATCAGCATCAACAGCCGAGTCGATATAGCCATGTCCGTCTGTCCGTCTGTCTGTCTGTCTGTCTGTCTGTCTGTCCGTCTGTCCGTCCGTCCGTATGAACGAAGAGATCTCAGAGATGGTAAGAGATAGAGGTTTGACATGTATGGAACATATGTTTCTTATACTTGCAGGCAGATTAAGTTTATTTTCAATTTTTGCCACGCCCCCTCACGCCCCCGCAATTTGGAAAAAACGTCATATCTCCTACAGTTTAGATGATAGATGGTTCGTACTTTCTAGAGATATCTAGTACTCAAAACTATTTATCGATTTGCTGAAAGAATGATAAAGATCGGATGAACGATACTCAAGTTATGAGCAAAAAACGGTCAGTTAACACCCCCACCCACCCCACCCATAACCTAGGCATTGCGTTCAGCAGAAGCAATCTTAATGAGAGAAAGAGATAGAGAGACTTAGAGAGCGCACTGCGTTGTGTGTTAACTGGCCGTTTGGCTCGTGACCAAATGCGAGCTGCGACATTAAGGGTGCAGAGTATGTTATAGTCGGGCTTGACCGACTTTCTTTCTTGTTTTAATGCTATTGTTGTCGCTGGTTATTATTTGGCAAAATAGTTAAATAAAATTGCATGCGATGATGAATCACCGAAAAGACCAAGAGCGAAAAACTTTTCTGCGGCTGAGGAACATTCGCTAGTAGACTTTTTGAGTTAAACAAATCCATTTTTGGATGAGGAGACCTGGATGGCCTGTCAGATGGCCTGGGCTGGAAAGACTTACGGGATAAGTACGAGAATTTAAAAAAACGATCGCGAAAATAATTCGCAATTAAGAAGCGGGAGACATCTCGAAATGTGGCGGCTTTTCCAGCACCGCTGGAGTCTTGTCTATTTCCAAAAAATTCGTGGCACGACGCCAAGCTCAGCCAAAGGATTGGAAAATGTGGTTGATAATGATGGTACGTTTTTAATTATATGTAAGCTTTAAAAATATTTAATTGGTTTCTTAAATTTTAGCACAAATCAATCAGTCAGTGCCTGTTTGTGATGGCCAGTAATGCAATAGCACGGTTTGCCGAATGTAGTCTGACTCAACAGAAGTCGCCCGCAATGATAAGGAAGAAGAACCTTGCAGAAGAGCGCAGTGCCACCATAAGTTTGCTCTCAGACAACAATCCACGATTCCTGTTAACAATCCAAATCATAATATATTGAATCACAACTAAAGTTAAGGTTTTACCTGTGACTTAGCGAAGATATTTGATCTCTAATCCTAGCAAGAATTATTTGACATGCTGAGTTTAACCTGAATCGTTGAACAAATTTGACATCATCCAGATCAGGAAAATAATAAATACTCTCCCTGTACTCTCTCGCATTATTGATTCCTTGCTCCGTCTTGGGTTATGTGGGTATAGCCACCACCATGTTGGCCATTGTGGTAATACCGTTCCTGGTGTTGGCCGTGCGTGTGGATAATATTTTCATTATGGTGCACACGTATCAGCGGTTAGATCACTATAGGTATACCACATCGCATGAGGCAATTGGCGGTGCCATTGACCAGGTGGGTCCTTCGATTTTGCAGACGGCGGTCAGTGAGTTTGCCTGCTTTGCTTTATTCCGGCGTGGCGCTCAAAACCTTTGCCATGAATTCGGCGGCTGCTATTCTGCTGACCGGAAAGTTCCACATCGCCGCGCCTGTGTCTTCTTGTCTTACCGCCTGAATCTTCCATTTCCATTATTTTCCAAATTTGTTTATTTATAAACGTTTTGTTTTGGCAATTGACAAAGTAAACAATACAAGTTTTGGACACAGCGGTTTGTCGATCGTTAAAAACATCGATAATTCTATCGCAACTTGCCGGCAGGTTAAAACTTGACCCCATCATGAGGCAGCGGTTAACTTTGCCGATCGGTTCTCGCCAAAGACAGCATGAGACAGGCGAATTCGGCTAACCTGCCGGTAAGTTTGACTAACCGGACATTGAGAAATTGGGCCTTAATGGATTAGTTTTAACCTGAACTTTCCTTCAATAATCAAAATTTTCCAAAAGCTTTGAATCTAGGTACAATTATCAAGGCGTAAACGGGCGTCTCATCGATCGTAAAATTTTGAATTAAATTCTTGGAATATCTGCCGATTACTTTGACAAATACAGTCCGATATGGATGGAAATGGGCTTTATGGATTAGTTTTAACCTGAACTTTACTTCAATAATCAAAATTTTCCAAAAACTGTGAAGCTAGGTACAATTATCTACGCCCGTTTAGTTATTAAATGGCCATGTGAATGATGGAGGTTTGTCAGGATTAAGGCAGGCGGGCAGAGCGGCTTACGGTACCAATTGAGTAGACGAGACGATCGTAGTTTATACTTAATTAAATGTAAAGGATAATATGTGCTTTGCTTTGCTTTGAATACATGATAACTATAATTAAACGAGAGCGTAAGTTAAAGTCGGCTCTAACCGACTTCGATATACCCGTTACTCATGCATAGAAATGTTTAATAGCCATCCTGTGTGCCTGAGGTGAGACAGCCGAAAAGTATGCAACATTTTTTAACTCGGCTATCTATCATCCGATCTTGATGAAAATTGGAGGGCTTATAGATGTTGCGAATATAAACTTAAGTTTTGAGATCGATATCTCAAAAATTGTGGGTATTCAACATTTTTTATTGTGGGGGCGGGGGTGAGCGTGGCAAAAATTTGAAATAAACTTGATCTGCGTGCAGACAAAAGGAGTCTACATTTCAAAATTGGTTGCTCTAGCTCTTCTAGTCTCTGAGATCTAGGTGTTCATACAGACAGACGGACAGACGGACATGGCTATATCGACTCGGCTGTTGATGCTGCTCAAGAATATATATACTTTATATGGTCGGAAATGATTCCTTCTGCCTGTTACATACATTTGCACGACTTTAGTATACCCTTTTACTCTACGAGTAACGGGTATAATGAGTAACTTTTAAATGACGCTTGCCGTCAACCGCCAACCAACTGAAGAGAGGTTTTAATAAGGCGGTCGTATGCAGATTGAGTTCGATGCAACCTTCTTGGATCACTGAGAGAAATCGGGTGACACGGGAGTCTCATCCATCGTAAAATTTTGAATTAAATTCTTGGAATATCTGCCGATAACTTGGACAAATTCAGTCCGATATGGATAAAAATTGGCTTTATGGATTAGTTTTAACCTGTACTTTACTTCAATAATCAAAATTTCCAAAAATTGGGAATTTAAATACAATTATCTAGCCGTAAACGGGCGTCTCATCAAACATAAAATTTTGAATTAAATTCTTATTATATTATTATATTTAATTAAATTATTGGCCGATAACTTCGACAAATACAGACCGATAAGGCTTTGTGTGCAGCTAACTGGAGGCGTACTCTGCCTACGGGTCGACTGTGCTCAGGGAAAATGGGGTGGGTGCTTTGCCACCTAGAGAGCTGCCCCGTCACATAACTAAAGATAGTAGACAGAGTTAAGGAAGGACGGGACAAAACAACCAAATACTGGTCTAAATGATCACACAGACTATGTATTGTCGAAGAACTGAGGTGGTAATGTTCTTCTTCTAATACCCTCCCAACCTGTAAAGACATAGAATCCATTGCCTTTACCCTTTTCCAATGATGCGAACAATTTACTTTAGGTGCCCATACAAAGTGAGTTTAATTCATATTAATTCATAATATTCACTTTGGTTATACAACATTTTCATATCCATTGTAGGTCTTCATTACAAATGGTTTATGATGGATAATCCTGAACTTATAGAAATTACTTGTCAATTCAAAATTATTCATCATACTAAAACAAAAGATACACTATATTGATAAATGATTAATAAGAGAAGTAGGTAAAATCAACAAAAAAAACTTCAATGTAATCCGCGAATGCTTCTATGCTTAAGGCTAATTGATTACGTATTGGTATTTATATGAATATTAGGGAATATATGTAGATAAGAGTATGTATGTATATAAGAATAGATATGGATATAAAGGTATGTATGTATGTATGTGTATATGTCAGATAGGTATGTACGAAATCTTCAATTAATTTCCATTTCTGTTGGGACTGACGGCTATGCCGTACTTACACGAAGCTTATCCATCGATGTCAGCAGGCCTGATGACTGATGTGCTGTATGGACTTTAAAGTTAATTAGATAAATGCAGAAATAATATATAAACGTACCATATGAAATTAGATTTAGTTTAAGAATATTATAAAAATTAATTATTAAAGAAAGAAAATAAGCTCAAACGTTTCAAACATTTAAGCTATTCGCGACGTCTCATAGATCACTTGTTTCTACTACGCAAGCGAATTTAAGTAACAAAGGGTGATTGGGCGCCACATGTCAGTGAACCGACCCTGGGTGGTTTCTCGAATTGACATCAGAGCGTGATAGCAGCAAAATGATTATGATCCTCAGGCATGGCTTAGAAGTAGCTGGCACGATAAATTCACTCTAATCCAAATGTCCGCGAAGATTTGAAGGATCCTAAGCATCTGTGGTAAGTAGTGAGTGAAGCGACAAATCCGTACGTGACTGACCAATTCGCGGTACGCATTTACGACACCTGTGCTTCTCTGGTCACAACTGCAGATATTGGGAACCAATCAGACACTGAACACTAAATCATGAAAATAATAAGTTTGTGATTCTCTGGTGCTTCTTAGCAATAATTACCTTTGGCTTGATCTCAGAATTAAATAAGTATGTATGTGTGTGTGGGTGTGTGTGACACCACGCACTTTCGGCATCCAATTGCTTAGCAACGCAAACGCATGTACAAATGCAAGGGCTTGTGTCAACAACAACAAAACGGAATCTCCCAGTCGACAGTATAGTAAGATCTAGACAAATTGCAAAGTTAATTCACGCCCGTGTGCACTTTTCAATTGTTACCTTGGATTGAGGTTATGGCAGCACGTGTACGTATATAAATGCGTAATATCGTTGGCCGCAAAATGCTGAGTGATCAACTTGGCCGAATTGGCCGAATTTACCAAATATCTTTCGCATGAAAGGATCCCAGTTCTTTGCCATTTAAATCTTCTAACAGATACAGCGAATAACCAAGCTTCCTTTTTACTCGAACCTTAATTCCAACTGGAGAAAGTTTTGCATTAATATTTGCTGCAGCGTTACTTAATACAAAGTTCCTCTTTACTACTTCCTGACCAACTTCAAATGTACGAGGTTTAGAACGAAGATCATACGTTTTCTGATTTTTCAGATAAGCCTTGTTCATATGTCTTTGGATATCAGAACGAATCTTTGTGAACTCATCAACTCGGGCTAGTCTAACAGAGCCTTCGTTGATTAAATTCAGATTTCTTAACAGGCGATAGTCTTTGCCATGAGTTATCATGTGTTGTCCAAAGACTATGAAGTAAGGAGAATCTCCAATAGATTGATGTATGTGACGACGTAAAGAACAATTTATACTGCTAAGGTATATATCCCATTCTCTCTGATCGGAACGCACATACGATCTTAGGGCAGCGTTAATCGAACGATTAACTCGTTCTGCGGCATTCGACTGGGGTGAATAAGCTGCGGTACACATATGGTCTACACCGTGCTTAGAGAGAAACGAAGTGAATTCATGGCTTTTAAATTGAGTGCCATTATCACTCACAACGACCTCTGGCGTACCATAGCAATCGAATACTTCTTCCTTTAAGTAAGCCATGACCGTTTGTGAATTTAACTTTTTCACAGGTTTTAAAAAGGTAAATCGTGAAAAATGGTCGAGAACGATAAAGATTCCTATTGCACCTCTTTTGGTTCTGGGAAATGGAGCGATAAAATCTATGAAAAGTCTTTGGAACGGTCTGTCACTCACCACTGGTCTTCCCATTGGCGGTTTAAGCCTTTGGGTTGGGTGTTTAGAAGTCATGCATAACTCGCAGTTGCGGATATACGAACGTACGTCCACAACCATACGAGGCCAATAACATTTGCGACGTATGTGTTCTAGGCACTTTGCGATACCACAGTGAGACGAGGTTGGTTGATCGTGAGCGGCTTTAATCACACTTTCACGCAAGTCAACAGGTACAAATAGTTTCCAATTTTCATCTTGATTTGGATCCTCAGTAGCAAGGTTGTAACGATAATAAAGGAATTCATCGACAACTTGAAAATCAGGCAAGTTCGCTTTCATATAATGTTCTTTCAAGGCAACATACTTCGACGAATTGAATGATTCTGAATTTAAGTCGATTTCGGGCAAGGTCTCGATTTCTACCGCTGCTACTTCATCAACTTCTTCGATCGATCGTGAAAGCGCATCTGCTACAATATTTTCGCTTCCGCGACGATGTTCTATACTAAAGTTGAAGCCTTGCAACTTTATTGCCCATCTGGCTAAACGCCCATGCAAATCCTGCTGATTCATTAACCAACGTAAGCTTGCATGATCGGTAACCACTTTAAATTCATGACCCTCAACATACATGCGAAATCGTTTAACAGCTAGGACTACCGCTAAGCACTCGAGCTCAGTAACAGAGTAGTTACGCTGTGCACGATTAAGCTTCTTCGACATATATGCGATTGGTCTCATCACATTGCGCCAGAACTGCGCCTACGCCATTAATAGATGCATCGCATTGCACAATAAAAGGTTTTTCATAATCAGGGTGGATAAGAAATGGAGCAGAAGTCAGGTTCTTCTTCAATTCTTCAAATGCCTTTTGCGCGTCTTCGTTCCATTCAAAAGATTTACCTCGTAACAATTCAGTTAATGGAAATGTCACTGAAGAGTATTGTGAAATAAATCTTTGATACCATCCCGTCATTCCTAAGAATCTTTTAAGTTGACGCTTGGTTTTAGGAACGGGAAATTCAGAGACAGCATGTATCTTGTTAGGGTTAACTTGTAAGGTTCCTTCACCTACAATATATCCCAGATACTCTACTCTTTCTAAGCAAAACTGGCTCTTGTTGATATTAATCGTCAGTCCAGCTTTGCGAAGTCGGGTAGCAACCTCAGCCAAGTGCGATAAATGTTCTTCAAAACTGGAGGACATGACTAATAAGTCATCCAAGTAGACCAAAACATGAGATTTCATGCTATATGGAAAGACTTGGTCCATAAGTCTGCACATTGTCTGTGGAGCATTTGTCAAACCGAATGGCATTCTCGTAAATTGATATAAAGGCCTGTTTGGAATAGTAATAGCCGTTTTAGCTTTTGACTGCTCATCCAAACAAATCTGCCAGAAGGCATCCTTCAAATCAATTTTGGAGATACAATGGACAGGTGGAAGACGACTCAGCAAGCCTTCAATAAGTGGGGTAGGATACGCGTCTTTAACAGTTACGCCATTTACCTTTCGCGAATCCAGACAAACTCTCGCTTTGCCAGGTTTTGAGACTAAAACAGCTGGAGAAGACCAAGCAGAAGCGGGTGCTTCTTCAAGAACTCCTAATTTGATCATACGATCGATTTCTTCACACAGTTGAAGTTCTTTAGAAGGGGACAACGAATAATATCGCTGCTTAATTGGTTTTGCGTCACCTGTATCGATATTGTGCTCTATTAAAGTTGTTTTTCCCAATCCATCTCTTTCAGATGACGGAAAGAAATCGACAACAGCTTGCAAACGAATACGCTCAGCGACACTAAGATCAAACGTATCCGCATTTCGGTCTAAACTTTGATCTTCACTGTCAAGTGCGTTAATAGTAATAGGGTTTGAGATAGTGATACTGAATAGTTGCCAAAAATCCATTCCGCAAATGAGATTTTGAGTAATTGTGGGCACAATCAAAAATTCAACATTTTTATTCTCAGAGTTGTACTCGATTGGAATAATGATAGTTCCTGAGACCTTTTGACTCTGACCATCGGCTGTACAGACATCACCCTTCAATTTCTTGAACTTGATGTCGTTTGTAATGATTTTCTTAGCCAGTTCGCCTCCTATAACACTTCTGTTCGCACCGCTATCGAGCAAGGCTAAATAGGTTTGGCCAAACAGTACCAAGGTTATATAAGGGCGGGTATCTTTTCCGTTACGGACAATTGCTAAAACTCTAATCTTCTTCAAAGAGCGTTTATTCATCCAAAAATCTTTCATTCGAACAGAAGAACGACTTTTGGGCAACAAATTGACTTTTAAGGTGAATATTTCTGCTCTACGTTGATAATATTCCTTAAGTCGAACATGATATGGTTTAAATCTGGGTTCTTTAGCTACATTTGGGCTTATAAGGGTTGAGTCAGGCTTGGGGTTTGTCAAATCAGGTAGGTTTATTGTCAAATCAGGTTTAAGAATAGTCACTTCAGGGTTCTTACTCGAGGCATTAATATTTTCTAAACCTAATTCCGAAGCTACAACCGGATATCCACTATTTAAGTTCGGTGGACATCCTGTTGCAAGTTTTCCGTCTGTGGATTACATTTAGGGCAAGTTGGTTTATAGGAATCAAGACGACCACAGCCATAGCAGAATATGCGTCGGGCTCTTAAACATTCTTGATACCTGTGTCCTGACTCATCACAATTCCAACATTTAATTCGAGTGGAAGAGTATATTGCATTTACGTCAGTTGAATCGGTTACCTCGACAGTTGGTGTTTCGTCATGCACTACTTCGTGGATGTAACGTCTATTCTGAATCGGACGAGGTATTGGCTTTGCATTCAAACTCAAACAAAAGTGTTCGTGTTTATGACACTCGGAACGTAAAGTTGCTATATTCGGGGTTGAAACATGAAGTAGTTCCATTCTCAAATCGGGCTTAAGATTTCTCTTTATATTCGCAACTAACTCACTATCTGACATAGGTTGACGTAAAGCGTCAGCAATGCCTAGGATAGCATCAAGAAAGTCATCAAAACTTTCTCCACTTTTTTGTTTACGCGATCTGAGAGAGTCTTTTATGTCTTCATCTGAACGGTGGTCTTTGGATCTCTCGCGTACACTAAGAAAAAACTAGAACGAATAATTTGAGTACGAACGCTCTTGAAAAAAAAATTAGTCGCTCTTGAATTTTCAAGAATTTCGCTCTTGGAATCGAGATAAATTCGTTCTAAACGTTCTCAATTTGGTTTTTTATAGGCAAGGGGGGTGAGGGCAACTTAACTTTGAGAGAGTAGCGTTGGAGTCGCTCTCGCAGAGAGTGAGGGCGCATGCGCAGTTGGTCGTTGAGAGCAAGGCGTATTTAATAAGGTGGCAGCAGCGTCGACGTCGCGTTGCCTTACGAAAAATGAGAGAAAGAGAGCGAGAGCAAGAGAGTAATAAACTCAAAGAAATTTGTTCTCGCATACACATGTATACACACACACATATGAATTTTTCGAAACCGTAAGGCAACAGCAAAGAGGGCGACGTCGACGCTTCTGCCACCTTATTAAATACGCCTTGGTTGAGAGAATGAGAGCGCAGAGACTGAGAGCGCATGCGCAGTTTGTTGTTGTGCGATGCGTACGAAAACGTTTATTTATAAGTGTGATTTCGTCGCGTCGTCTGGCTTAAGGAAGTTAGCTGACCTCGTTAAGCTGCCCGTCGCCTGTGTGTGTTTCAGTCTTTCGAGGTACCGTGTTCAAGTCCCAGAAGAGTAAAAAAAAAAAAAAATCTCTGTGGTTATCTCAAAATCAATCACTGTTTAAAACAAAGTTTGGTGGGTGGTGGTGGTTGGGGTGTTGGTGTGGTTGATTTGATAATGGTGCGTGGGACCGGGGGAGGGGGACGAGACGCGGACCACCACGACGTCGGTCAGGTCGGGTCGGTCGTGTCTCTCCCACCCCCCACCCCAAATATTATTTTTAATTTTTTTATTTTGAGAATTATTCGTTCTTGGATCAAGTACTGAAACTCTTGAATCAATAATTATTCATACTTGGATCAACAGCTGAAACTCTTGAATCAGGAATGTCGGGATCAAAAATTCACTCTTGAATCAAGAATTTCGCTCTTGGATCAAGAATTTTCACTCTCACCGTACTTTTGAGAACGAATGCTCTTGATTCAAGAGCGAAATTCTCTATTTTTTCTCTGAGTGTAGACAATCACAAAGATGAAACCAATTGGCTTGATCAGTAGTTCTTTGAAAACGCCAGTAAAACTGTAATGCTGGTCCAATAAACAACAAATTGGCGAACTGGAACAATAAATTCCAGTTTCCATTTAAACATTGGTCAGTTAAGCTATTCACTCTGTAAATAAAGTCTTCTACATCAATATCATTCGCAGATCCAGAGAACCTAACATGCCAATTAGAGATAACACTTGAAACTTTGTCAGGTCGATCCACTGAATTATTATTTCGATTTCCAGAGGAAGCATTAATGCTTTGAGATCTATGGTTATAGTCTCGGGCATGGTTGGATCGAAGCGACACACTAGGAAGCTCCTCAGAATTTCCGTTGCGACCATCCTGTTGGTTATTTGCCATGGTAAGATTTCGCATGGCTAAACTAATTTCGTCAGTTACAGCAGTAACCAAACCAGCTCTAAATACGTCTAGAGAATTAGAAATCAACTGTTGAACACGTTGTTCAGACATCAATGGTGGTTCACGAGAATGATTAGCAGAATTAGTAGCAGAATCATTAGCAGAATCCCGACCACTTCTTAAATTTGGATTAGAGTTCTGCCTTTGCGTTGCCTGATTATGGCGGGAAGTAGACCTTTCCTTGGGACCTTTAATAAATTGCTGCATCATTAGATTTTGTATTATTTTATTTATTAATACATATGTCTGTGTTTCCATTTAGCTAAACGGAATCTAATATAAATTACTTGAATAATCACAAAACTGAAGGAGTAACTTGTCGAAATAATCCATCAAGAAAATCTCACTTTCGTTAAGCAATTGAGGTAAAGAAAACAAAAAGCAAGAGGAACTGGCCAAAGATTTCTCCAACCAGAGCAATCTCAATTATTTTCAGCTAACTTATCCAATATAGATAGAAAACATCAATCACCTGGTAAAGGATCAACATGAAATCAAAACTAAAAATTCCGAAATGAAATGACATCTTCATCAAATAAAGGTTTAATGAGAAACTAACTATGTTAGCTTTTATATGACAATATGTCTTGATTATTGGTAAGGTTCCGCAAAAAATAGTCAGAATACCAGAAATCCTAATAATCAATCATACGCACTGAAACTATAAGAAAAGTTGGATGATAGTTGAATTGGAAAAGGAATTATAGAAAGGAATTTGGGAAGCGCGGGGTAAAATAATGTTCTGTTCTAAGTTGTACAAACATATAACCAAAAAATTGTAAATAGACAAATCACGGACAATTTTCGGCTTTCGCCTTTCGGTTTTTAATCTTTTTCTGCCCCACGTTGGGCGCCATTAATTATGTAACGAACACGGGAATGTGTGCAGCTAACTGGAGGCGTACTCTGCCTACGGGTCGACTGTGCTCAGGGAAAATGGGGTGGGTGCTTTGCCACCTAGAGAGCTGCCCCGTCACATAACTAAAGATAGTAGACAGAGTTAAGGAAGGACGGGACAAAACAACCAAATACTGGTCTAAATGATCACACAGACTATGTATTGTCGAAGAACTGAGGTGGTAATGTTCTTCTTCTAATACCCTCCCAACCTGTAAAGACATAGAATCCATTGCCTTTACCCTTTTCCAATGATGCGAACAATTTACTTTAGGTGCCCATACAAAGTGAGTTTAATTCATATTAATTCATAATATTCACTTTGGTTATACAACATTTTCATATCCATTGTAGGTCTTCATTACAAATGGTTTATGATGGATAATCCTGAACTTATAGAAATTACTTGTCAATTCAAAATTATTCATCATACTAAAACAAAAGATACACGATATTGATAAATGATTAATAAGAGAAGTAGGTAAAATCAACAAAAACAAGAAAGAAAGTCGGTCAAGCCCCGACTATAACATACTCTGTACCCTTAACGTCGCAGCTCGCATTTGCTCACGAGTTATACGCGCTCATCTCTAAGTTTCACTCTCTCTCTCTCTCTCTTTTCTCTCTCTCTCTCTCTCTCTCTCACTAAGATTGCCGCTCAATAGAATGCTGTGGTGATGGGTGGGTGGGTGGTGGTGTTTACTGGCCGTTTTTTGCTCATAACTTGAGTATCGCTCATCCGATCTTTATCATTCCTTCAGCAAATCGATAAATAATTTTGTTTACAAGGTATCTCTAGAAGGTACAACCGATCTATCTTCAAAAGTGTAGGAGATATGACGTTTTTTCCAAATTGCGGGGGCGGGAGGGGGCGTGGCAAAAATTTAAAATAAACTTGAGCTGCCTGCAAGTATAAGAAATATATGCCCCATACATGTCAAACCTCTATCTCTTACCATCTCTGAGATCTCTTCGTTCATACGGACGGACGGACGGACGGACGGACGGACAGACGGACAGACGGACATGGCTATATCGAATCGGCTGTTGATGCTGATCAAGAATATATATACTTTATAGGGTCGGAAACGATTCCTTCTCCCTGTTACATACTTTTGCACAAACTTAATATACTCTATGTACCTTCGGTACAGAGTATAAAAACTTCAATGTAATCCGCGAATGCTTCTATGCTTAAGGCTAATTGATTACGTATTGGTATTTATATGAATATTAGGGAATATATGTAGATAAGAGTATGTATGTATATAAGAATAGATATGGATATAAAGGTATGTATGTATGTATGTGTATATGTCAGATAGGTATGTACGAAATCTTCAATTAATTTGCATTTCTGTTGGGACTGACGGCTATGCCGTACTTACACGAAGCTTATCCATCGATGTCAGCAGGCCTGATGACTGATGTGCTGTATGGACTTTAAAGTTAATTAGATAAATGCAGAAATAATATATAAACGTACCATATGAAATTAGATTTAGTTTAAGAATATTATAAAAATTAATTATTAAAGAAAGAAAATAAGCTCAAACGTTTCAAACATTTAAGCTATTCGCGACGTCTCATAGATCACTTGTTTCTACTACGCAAGCGAATTTAAGTAACAAAGGGTGATTGGGCGCCACATGTCAGTGAACCGACCCTGGGTGGTTTCTCGAATTGACATCAGAGCGTGATAGCAGCAAAATGATTATGATCCTCAGGCATGGCTTAGAAGTAGCTGGCACGATAAATTCACTCTAATCCAAATGTCCGCGAAGATTTGAAGGATCCTAAGCATCTGTGGTAAGTAGTGAGTGAAGCGACAAATCCGTACGTGACTGACCAATTCGCGGTACGCATTTACGACACCTGTGCTTCTCTGGTCACAACTGCAGATATTGGGAACCAATCAGACACTGAACACTAAATCATGAAAATAATAAGTTTGTGATTCTCTGGTGCTTCTTAGCAATAATTACCTTTGGCTTGATCTCAGAATTAAATAAGTATGTATGTGTGTGTGGGTGTGTGTGACACCACGCACTTTCGGCATCCAATTGCTTAGCAACGCAAACGCATGTACAAATGCAAGGGCTTGTGTCAACAACAACAAAACGGAATCTCCCAGTCGACAGTATAGTAAGATCTAGACAAATTGCAAAGTTAATTCACGCCCGTGTGCACTTTTCAATTGTTACCTTGGATTGAGGTTATGGCAGCACGTGTACGTATATAAATGCGTAATATCGTTGGCCGCAAAATGCTGAGTGATCAACTTGGCCGAATTGGCCGCAACGAAATGCTCACTCTCCAATTCTCTGGCTTATTCGATGGTTGGGTATAGACCGATATTGAGATTCACGTGGTATGTCTTTACTTTCGCTATCGCACAATATTTTATGACCGTTCTCGTCAAGCACAAAATCCAAAAAGAAAGAGGCTGGCAGGAAATGCTCTGACGCTAGTTGTCAAGCCATTTGACAATTGACCAGTATTAGTTAATAAAGGGATCATGCTAACAGAATACTGGGTAACAGCTGTGATCTATGGGTTGCCAGACTGTTAGCTTTGTGGCTTGTTGGACATTGGCACAGTCTCCAACAAAAGTTTATGTTCTGCAATGCACTACGCAAACTCACACCCCTACAGGCCTTCCTAAGATGTTGATTTGTATGAACTTTGACTTTATCCATTGCAGTTTTAGACAGGTTTCTGAAGGAGGAGCATGCGTATTCAAGCCTGCTTCTTACAAACGCTTTATGCGAAATTAGACTTTTCTCCGGATTAACCCCGAATCTACAACCACTAAGCAACCCCAAAAAAGCGCAACTTCTATTTGAGTCTGATATAGCCTTATCCACATGAGAGCACGCAGAGTTGTTTGCTGCTACTACTCTACCAAGATATCTTATTTGATCTACCTCCTTGATACATATCCCCTGATGAGAAATATTCAATTGCACTCTACGATTATTAAAGTGAATCACACTGGATTTATTTGGGTTGAAGGATAAATTTATCAATCTACATTCTTCTTCAAAAAGGATCATACTACGCTGTAAGATATCTCTGGCCTGACTGAGATCCTTGTGAAAGCACACTAGAAAGAAATCATCCGCATATTGGAGCAAAACGATATTCGTACCGTTCAGATTATGCAGATCAGCAGTATAAATGTTGAAAAGTGTGGGACTCAAACAACTACCCTGAAAAACTTCTCTGTCAACCTCAAGCTTACTATTTTCTTAAACTAGAATGCGTCTTCTCAGAAAAGATATAATCCAAGCTACCTGCCAAGAGTCAAATTCCATATTATTCAACTTTATCTCAAGGGTGTCCATTTCTACGCAATCAAAAGCTTTTTGAAGGTCCAGGCAAGCTGCCACCACCTGATATCCCTTCACTTTTAGCGCTTGAACCTTGTTTACAAGATCATTTATGCACTGAGCCGTGGACCTGTGCTTTCTGAAAGCGTAGGACCTTTCTGGCAGGAGATCTTGTTCTATGATATGTTCTTCGAATTTCCTTTTAATTAAAGCCTCAATGGCTTTACACTTAAACAGTGTGATAAATAAACATATCGGCCTATAATTGCTGACTAGGGATGCGTCCGAGTTCTTTTTAGGGACTGGAACCACCAGAATCTGTCTCCAGCTTTCAGGGATGATACCTGTCTCCCATATATTGATTAGTATTTTAAATAAATCTAACTTTTTATCAGGGGGTAGAGCTTTAATCATCTTATAAGCTATCCCATCCAGACCCCTAGCAGAGTTGGGTCTTCTGGAGTTTATGAAGAACACAAAATCATCAAAACTAAAGGTTGTGGGTATGTGCATCCTAAGAAGAGGATCTGGAGCTGTGTTGTTGACACCTGCTGAACCTGCGTAAGCTCTAGGCGCATTCTTGACGTTTTGTAAGAATTCCATGTCTTCCTCGTCTGACCAAGTATTCCCTATGTGCTTTTCCTGTCTACACTTCTTTAGATTTTTAACATTGTTCCACATGGATGGAGATGACGATATTTCTGATACTAATTCTTGGATTCTTCTTATTTCTTTTGCAATTTTTAATATGTTGCTGTAGCTTTGCTTCCGCAGCTATCGCCAGTCTAGCATCCTCAAATTTTCTAGTAGTGTAAAACTTTCTTCTGCTAGCATTCCTTAATCTAAACAACTTTTCTGCTTCTGGATTCCACAATTTTTTGGGCGCATATGCGTTTTTGCTCGGTATTTCAACTGTATTCACCTTAGTGATGCGTCTAACCTTCCTTTCGAGTGACTCCAAATCAGTGATACTGCTTGCTGCAAACACTCTCTCTATCCTATTGTGCAGCACTTTTTTCAAATAGGTATTTGTGTCCATTGCGCTAACTTCCATAGTAATCGGGAAATGATTGCTATTAGTAATTTTTGCGTTGCATGCGTTCCAGATGACGTTATTACTTCTCAGATTTGAGAAAGATAGGTCAATAGCGGGAAAATGCACCGGACTGAGCGAAAAGGTCGGGGAACCGTCGTTAAGACATATAAAACCCGCTTTCAGAGCAGCGTTCAATGACACGACCTTTACCATCCCCACTAAGACTCCCCCAAATTGTAGATTTGGCATTGAGGTCTCCACCAATAATGGAAGGATTGCTCAAAGATGCCGCTAAGGTGAAAACACTGTTAATACCTGATTTGATACCGTTTCTCACGTACAGGCCTACTCCACCGTAACCATCACCTCTGGGCTTGCAGTAGAATTTATAGCCCATTATGCTGCAATCCGAGTTATCCTTAACCCAGATTTCTGATATTATGGCAATGACAATTTCGTTATTTATTAGAAACATATTTAGGAGTTGTTTGTTATTTTTGCTTGTCAAACTTTGGATATTTATTTGTAGGACTTTCATTGAGAGAGTATGATATTGCGGTTGATTTCTGAAGCTATCAGTCTGCTGTCAAGTTCAGCATTGCTTGCGTTAATAAAATCCTTCAACTCCGTTATAAAAGTTTTTGCAGCTGAGTCAGCGCTAAGATTGTTGAAAGCAGTTAGCTTTGAGCTAAGAAGATTTAACTTGTCCCGAGCAAACGATTCTTCCTGTGTAGCAAATCCAAGAAACCTGTCTGTGACTGGACTCTTTTCCTGTCTTATAGCATTACGCCATTCCAACATAGTGGCTGCCGCATTTGCTCTTTCCCTCTCTCTATTTTCTGCCTTTCTAGCCTCTTTGGCATACGATGAAATTGCGTGTATGCTTCTCGCTGCTTCAGCACTACCGTTTCTCCCTGGCATTAAACTAGTAGCTTGACTACCTGGCGATGGGAAATTTCTATGGTCTGTTAGATCCGGTGGCAATCTTTCGAAAAGCAATGGGTGTCTTTGCTTTACCTCTGTCCTTGATAAATTCTCAAGTGTCATGCACTTTTCAATAGCGTACGCTTTTATCCTAGCCGAGCAATGCCTATATGTTGCCACATGCTCCTCCCTACAATTTGCACATCCCGTATTTGCACATACTACCTCTTTCTCGTGCTCCAGCCCACAACTATGACACCTGGCAGCTCCCTTGCAATGCTGGGCTACATGCCCAAAACGGAAACATCTGAAACATTGTCTAATTAAAATGAAAGGTTGAACCGCTACTCTTGAATACAGGAACATCACTTCTCCTGGTAACACTTGGCCCCTAAACCAGATCTTGACCCTTCCTGTTGGTACTAAGTCCCTTGAATTACTATCCCTTCTTTTAACTCTAATCACTTCTGCTATTGGTACATCTGTACATATTATCTTTTTTAAGTGCTCGTCCGAGAGATTTAGCGGAATGTTGAATATTATGCCTGCTTTGTGAATAAAATGCCTAAAAATCTTCGGCAAGAATCCTCTTTGACTTAGAATCTCTGTCTTAGCTAGAGTGTTGGCACTATGTGCTGACTTGAGTTTAACCCTACACCTACCATAACCTATTCTAGAAATCACCTCAATACCACCAATTTTCAACTCGTGCAGCAGCTCAGATAGCTCCAGTTGGTTAATGGCCTTACGATTGGCTGTATCACAGGTTTTGTCAATAAAAACAATGTAAGGGCCTTTGTGCTCCTCTTTATACATGTTTAATTCCTTGTTATAGCTTGCCCTTGTATTTGTATTCACAGCTTTACACTCAGTCTTTGGGTTTTCCGCAATAGCCTCCAATTTGGATTTGTCTGCAGTCTTTGTCTTCTCTTTCGTGTTCCCTTTGGGTATCATTTTTGGCGCGATTTGCGGCTTGCTTGCATTTTTTCCCGCCTTGTCAATTTGTTCCGTTGATTTTTTTGATGTTGTCGCCTCCTCCTCCATTTGTTTTTTGGGTCTAGCTGCGAACCTGCTTCCCACTGCCTGGGCTGTTCTGGCGGTTGTACATCCTCTGCTGGGAGGCCTTCCCTCTCTGCCAGAGCCTGGCATTGCTCCCTTTGGTCTGTGACCTGACCTCTGTCCAATGTGAGAACTCCGTTCGGTAGATATGAAAATTAAAAAGCAAAAGCACCGTTAGTATGCAAAGACCAATCTCAAAATAAAATCTGCCGTAAGCGCGTGTTGCTAGTTCGGAGGAGAGAACTCGACCCAGCTGAAATTAATGTATAAAAAATAGATTCAATTAATGTCGTGTCAAATAGGCTTTTAGCCAATCGATTATAAATATTTTCGAATATTTTTGGGATAAGGCTTTGGGGAAATTTTCTTGGAATTGTCCTTAGATAACGTTTTCGATATACGCTGGGTTCAGAAAAAATTGAGCCATCATAATACGTAGGCTTGACTGAGTTAAGTTCACAAACGAGTGAGCTATCATTGATCACGAGGCTAAAAATGCAAATAGATTCATTCAACTGATAAGGAAATGGTTGATTCGCTTGTTACTTAGAAGTCGAGGTAGTTGATTTAAAATCGGCTATGGTCTGATTAGTATTTGCTTCCGCATAACCATAATGCACAGAAGAGGGCAAGGTGCAAGACTTGCGAAGGTATACAAATTTTCTTAGGATTTTGTTGATCTAGTTGTTTACGCGATAGTCCCCTTATAAACATTGTTTAGATACTTTATAGTGCCCAAGGAAATCACAGTGGCTAGAGCGGGACGGGCATATTCTCAAATCTACCCAGAAAGCGTAAGAAGAGCGAACAGCTGACTGATTCCTGACAGAAGCGGTGTAGACTGCGCAATCGTTCAGGCTACATCAGGGACCGGCAAAACACACCTGCTCATTTTGGCGTTGCGTGTGTGTGTTTAGCCACTGACACGAAGTTTATTCCGCATTGCGTTGCTATTGCGGAAGAGCGCAGCGACGAGCTTATACTGTTTGTGTGTCGACTACGCTGTCGCAGAGCAGTTTCATATGCCCAGAAGATAGGGACGCGCTGGACTCTGGTCTAGATATTCTCGTCTGTGGTCGGCCTAGAAATATATTTTTTGTGCACACGAAAATGAATCCCATCGCTGCAACTAAGTTGGTGAAAAGCACATCTGGCATGACTTTGGCCAATTCTGGTCATGGATACGCGATTCAAGGCAAGGCGTTTGTTAAAACAGCCGGAGATCAGTACTATGGCGGTGAATATATCAGCAACTAGAAATGATTTGCCAGGGGCCCAGTCCACTTAAAATTATACTACTCGCAGCAAAGCCAGGCCAAATGGAGTACTACATTCTCAGTGATTGGAAAGGTACTCAATTTTTTTTACGTAGGTAAGGTATGTACAAGGTAAATGTCAAAAAATTTATATAGGTAAGGTAAAAGGTATACGTAATTTCCTGTAACTAGTTAAAGGTAAAGGTACAAAAAGGTACTATTAAATTTAGAAGAATGGTTTAAAAATGGAATATTGTGCTTATGGTATCTCGATTTTTTAACATAACATCAGATTCCAAAATTTCGTCACCATGTCTGTTTCGTTTTTGTGTATTTTGCCTCCACAGCTAAAAACTCTTTCAATAGAACATTTCAAATATTTTTATACTTAAGTAAAGATTCAAAAGATTTGCTATTATCGGCAATATAAGTTAAAGCTTCCATTTCAACATTGGAATTTTCATGACAATTCTCAGGTTTCATCCAATCTTCCATTACTGGTATCTTAAAAGACTTCAGAATCCTATATATTTGAACTCTCATTGACAACAGTTTCCAAATTTTCCGTAATTTCTTCAACAAGCCAATCTTTAAAACACTTCACAATTTAGTTGTTTTAATATGGAATTCACGTCAATTTAAATTTTTGAAGTATCATAGTGGACAAAACCAAAGTTTTTGGAAGAATTCTAGAGCCTGTTCAGCATCTTTCGTGACAACTAAGTTCTAAGTGTGTGATGCGCATTCAAAGTGCCTTTTCAAAATAATTTTAGCAGCAGCTGAACTATCTAGGTCTATTACTTTTAAATCAGACTTCTAAAAACTGTACACTATTAATGCTTTACAGAAGTTGGATGAATTATCTGTAACTGTTTCTATGGGCCGTTTTATCATGTTGGTGTTTTTGCAAATCTAGCTGGATTTGCTCCATTTGCTTTGCTCATGTTAAATGCTAACCATCTAGAGGAATTTCGTAGCAATCTACTTCATTCTCATTGATTTCAAAACCATGTACGTGCTAATGTAAATTAAGTATTTTTATGTATCCGCGCATATGGTCACACTGAAAAATATTTGAAAACAAAAAAAAACTGCTGCTAACAACAGTCTAAATTATCATTAAGTAAACCAAAAATGGAAAATATTGGATGTGCCTTTAATATACAAGAACACCTGCAGACATTGCTGAAATTACAGATGCACATTCTGATTCCCCTAGTTCATTGCTTAAGCTAAGTTTACACATCCAAATAATTTGGCTAAATTTTGATAAAAATAACCTTGATTAAAGATTTTACAGGATTAAAAACTTAATCTATGGTTCCATACGCAAATAATTTGATCAAATATGGCCGGAAAGCTCCACAATTTGGCCTATATAGCCCAATTTTCATGAAAATTTGTCCAAATTATTTGCCTGTGTGAACATAGCTACTGCTTAATTTCCCATCATAGTAACAAGTCGTTCCAAAAGGAAAACCTTCTCCTTCCCTGTAAAATTCTTGCTTTAATTTTTAAAATTGGAGCGCAATAAAAAAAAAACAATAATCAGCCGAGTGCAGAGGTGCTGCCAACCTAGTATTATACCATTCCAGCCCTCCCGGTGTCACCGTGGCGCAAATGCCCGAATTTATAATCAACCAACATGAGACAACCAATTGCACAAAAACCACCTAGTTGCAAAATCTAGATGGATTTCGACTTGAGCAAAAACAAGAACATAAGAAAACGGCCCTAAGTCCGTATTTGCTATACGCACACGTTACAACGATGTAGATTGCTGTCTATATAGGGGCCAGTTACACCAATGTAACTTTTGTTATTACAACTCCAGATATCCGCAGTCGAACAAATAAAATGAGTATTTTGAAAAGTATCATCGATATTTTTCTTATACCTTAGAGGAGGAATACTTACCCCGAGGAGGAATACTTACTATAACTTACATTAAATATTGCACAAAGATAATAATTTTAGCAGAATTTACAATTACAGATTTTTAACAAAATAATTATTAATAGAATATATAGATAATTTACTTACAAGCTATACTTAAGGAATACTCCATCAAGGTGACTGTATGGTGTCTGATATGTAATAGCCGAAGCCCCAGATACCAAAGTATCACAAAAAAACCCAATCTATTTGAGTTGAATGCTTTGTTGTTGGTACATTCAGCATAGGGTATAAATCTCGGCTGAAAGTAGGGGGGTGGCTGTGGTCTCTGTTTCCAGAAAAGGTTGACACAAATTTTTTCTTTGTTTTCCACGTTATAATTTCACTTGTAAAAGGTTTGGGTTTCTTCATTCAATTGACTTACAAAACTATGTATGTATAGAACTTAAGCCTAGTGTGGGGACTTTCAAGCCCGTGGTGAAAAGCTTCTAGTAAGCAATATCCATCGGGTAGTTACTACAACTAAATCGTTTACTGTGCTGTGGTCAATTTGCATTAGTTGACCATTCGCAGCATTTACAATACCGTCACTTGTATCAATATTTATAACAAACTCCTTAGTATCTATTTGGACTACCACCGCCAACGTATTCATAAAATGTTTTTTTTTTTCACAAACATTATGCATCCCGTGGGCATGGTATTGACGTTGCTTGTAATTGAGAGAGCATACCAGGGAAGAAGATCAACTTCCGATGCCACTAGGGGTATTTTAATAAGTCGGATTCCACCTTCTTTGTAGTCTTCCACATCGTTAGGAACGTTGCCATCCTCAAATATATTGACATTGCAATCAATATTTGGAACAGCTAGAGCCCTGAATTCATCATCAAGGAATTCTGAGGCTGAAATTTCTTGATGACCGGAATCTTCTTCATTTTCATTCCGAAGATCTTGAAGGACGTTCTCCAATTCCATATCATCGAATGCACCAAATTTTTGTTTGTTTACCCTAATTTGGGCATTGTTTACCCTAAATGTGTTTTCATTATCATTTGAAATCAGCTCGGACTGTTCGCTTCGCCATGGATAGAAAAGCATTACGTTTTCCCTAAAATAGACAGAGGGCGAAGTGTTAAAACTAAAGCGTCTCCATAAAATAATTATACCCGTTACTCGTAGAGTAAAAAGGGTATACTAAAGTCGTGCAAATGTATGTAATAGGCAGAAGGAATCATTTCCGACCATATAAAGTATATATATTCTTGATCAGCATCAACAGCCGAGTCGATATAGCCATGTCCGTCTGTCCGTCTGTCTGAATGAACACCTAGATCTCAGAGACTAGAAGACTCCCACAATTTTTAAGATATCGATCTCAAATTTAAAACGTACATTTATATTCGCAATATCTATAAGCCCACCCCCAGGTTATTAAACATTTCTTTCCATGAGTAGCGTGTATATCGAAGTCGGTTAGAGCCGACTTTAACTTACGCTCTCGTTTGTATTTGTCTTTAAAAACCCCTTGTTCAAAGTTCGCATACCTAAATGGTTTGGTGTAAATGAGTATTTCGTCTGTTGTTGGTATATTATGCTTGTTTACGTTGGAGATCGTCAAACTTTCTTTTTCATTATAAAACAGGAAGGAAAACTGTTGACACAGTTTCTTCAATGCCTCCTCTTCTTGTTCACTGAGATGTTCTGTTTTTAATTTTGCACTAAAATTTTAATTGTGGAACATATCGCAGCCTGATACTTGGTCTGTAAAAATGTTTAGCCCGATGTAATCTTGTTCGTTAAATTCCTCGACTTCTGGAGGTACTTCTACGCAAAATTTCCGAGTTTCGTTCGAATAGTTTGTTACCTCCAAAAAAGTACTATGGTCTTGTGCGTAGTAAAGCCCTTCTGGTATAAATACGTCTTTAGCTATCTGAATTGCTTGACACCAAAACGTACCCTCTTTCTGTGTCACTGGTATTGACATCACTGTTTTTGAAATTCCTTCTAATATGTGAGCCCCTGTTGTTCTGTTTGGTAACGTATAAAGATGTATTGTTGTCTTGTGGGTTTCTAGTTTTAGACCTGTTACGTCTACTATCCCACTGACCTGAGTCAGAATATCGAGTCCTATGAGTCCATCGAAATGCTGGTGAAATTTAAAGACTAAAAATGTGAGGTCGCCTTCGAGTTTGATCTCCTTAAACATAGGGAATTGCGCCTTCTCGTAGATTAAATAAGAATTTAAGGCCGTGTTAATTGATGCCGGTTTCGTCAGTTTAGTTCGGAGTTGTACCTTTGCGAATTTGGGATGAACAAAATATTTTTATACTCTGTACCAAAGTTACACAGCGTATATTAAGTTTGTGCAAAAGTATGTAACAGCCAGAAGGAATCATCTTCGACCCTATAAAGTATATATATTCTTGATCAGCATTAACAGCCGAGTCGATATAGCCATGTCCGTCTGTCCGTCTTTCCGTCCGTCCGTATGCACGCACGGATCTCAGAGATGGTAAGAGATAGAGGTTTAACATGTATGGGGCATATATTTCTTATACTTGCAGGCAGATCAAGTTTATTTTCAATTTTTGCCACGCCATCTCCAGCCCCCGCAATTTGGAAAAATCGTCATATCTCCCACAGTTTTCATGATAGATTATTTGTACCTTTTAGAGATATCTAGTAATCAAAATTACTTGTCGATTTGATCGGATGAACGATACACAAGTTATGAGCAAAAAAATTAACCGGCACCCACCACACCCCCATTTCCTACCAACCACCGCTGTATTCAAACAAACACAATCTTTGGGAGAGAGAGAGAGAAAGAGAAACTTAGAGATGAGCGTAAAATAAAAATATTGCACGATAGCCGCGTGACTCCTCGTTATCGTTATCCGTATCGTTATCGTTTTCGTTTTCGTTATCGTTATCGTTATCGTTATCGTTATCGTTATCGTTATCGTTATCGTTATCGTTATCGTTATTGTTATCGTTATCGTTATCGTTATCGTTATCGTTATCGTTATCGTTATCGTTATCGTTATCGTTATCGTTATCGTTATCGTTATCGTTATCGTTATCGTTATCTTTATCGTTATCGTTATCGTTATCGTTATCGTTATCGTTATCGTTATCGTTATCGTTATCGTTATCGTTATCGTTATCGTTATCGTTATCGTTATCGTTATCGTTATCGTTATCGTTATCGTTATCGTTATCGTTATCGTTATCGTTATCGTTATCGTTATCGTTATCGTTATCGTTATCGTTATCGTTATCGTTATCGTTATCGTTATCGTTATCGTTATCGTTATCGTTATCGTTATCGTTATCGTTATCGTTATCGTTATCGTTATCGTTATCGTTATCGTTATCGTTATCGTTATCGTTATCGTTATCGTTATCGTTATCGTTATCGTTATCGTTATCGTTATCGTTATCGTTATCGTTATCGTTATCGTTATCGTCATCGTCCGTCATCATCGTCATCATCGTCACCATCGTCATCATCGTCATCATCGTCATCATCGTCATCATCGTCATCATCGTCATCATCGTCATCATCGTCATCATCGTCATCATCGTCATCATCGTCATCATCGTCATCATCGTCATCATCGTCATCATCGTCATCATCGCCATCATCGTCATCATCGTCATCATCGTCATCATCGTCATCATCGTCATCATCGTCATCATCGTCATCGTTTTCGTTATGGTTACCGTTACCGCCCCATTTCAAATTATTTCGTATTCTATCCTTACAAACCGAGTTTCAAGCCAATCGGAAGAAAAATAGATTTTTGCATTCAGAATTTACCGGGCATTTTCACACCCTGTGGTCGGTTTTTCCGACATTGGAAAATAACATTTCAAATTATTCCGTATTCTATCCTTACAAACCGAGTTTCAAGTCAATCGGATGAAAAATAGTTTTCTGCAAGCACAATTTTCCGGGAATTTTCACGCCTGGGGGCGGATTTTCCGACATTGGAAAATCACATTTCAAACTATTTCGAATTCTATCCTTACAAGCCGAGTTTCAAGCCAATCGGATGAAAAATAGTTTTTTGCATGCAGGATTTTCCGGCCATTTTCCTTGTGGGCGGATTTTCCAAAAACGGGAAAACACGTATCGAATTATTTCGCGTACAATGCTTACAAACCAAATTTCAAGTCAATCGGATGAAGAAACACTTTCACCACTAAAGGAAACTCCCGTCCAAATTTCAGCCTTCTTACCGTTGCGCTCTGCGTTGATTGCCAATCAGTGAAGCAGTCAGGACAAACTGTTTTATATGTAGAGTAGATATTATAGTCGGGAGCAAATGAACTGGTACAGAGTATGTTATAGTCGGGCTTGACTGACTTTCTCATTTGTTTTACCTCTTGTTTTTGTTTTGTGCTTTACTTACAAGCTTATTAGTGTAATGATTATACATCGGATTTTATGTACTTTTTTAAATGAAGGTTGATTGAGGTGAAAATTTGGATTTATACTAATTAAACAACCCACTTTTTATTGGAAACTGCATATTCACTATATGTAAATTTTGCATATTTTACATATGTAAAATATATAAACAAATATGCAAAGTATGCACTAAATATGTAAAATATGTAATTGTATAAAAAATGTATAAAAATTGAGAAATTTGCAAAAATTCTTTTTCTTAAGCTTAGATTATTATTAAAAATATATAGATGGCATATATAGACGGTTAAATGGGAGTTGTAGACCGAGCAAATTAAAGGTGTGCCTTGAAAGTTCCAAAATATTGGGAAATTTCTAAATTGTTCATTAATTTCAGACTTTTATGGAGATTTTATGGACGGCTAGAGTACACGGGTAAATAAAGATGTGGAACAAATGGTCAAAAAAATCGCGAAATTTACAAAATTCTCATTTGAATTTAGATTATCATAAAGAAGGGTAAACCGGCGGGTAAATAGGAGGAGTAGATCAAATGGTCAAGGAAATCGCGAAATTTGCAAAATTTTCAAACGACCTAAGATAACTATGAAGGTTGGATAGATGGCAATTGAAGACGCGTATATTAGAGGCTAAGACGAAAAACCGCGAAATTTGTCAAATTTTCATTTGACTATTTACGAAAGCGCAGCAAAGTTTATAGGCACTCGGAAACTCCAGAATTATATATTAATCCCTTCCTGTCATGTGGATGCTGAGAATATACCTCTCACGCACAACTACATTGTGAACTTTGGGTCTAGGGATATTTCCGTCCCGCGCCCATTTCTAGTAAATATATGAGGATTGTACATTTCACAGAAATTTCGAAATTTAAAGCGACAATATTTTTTTATAAAACTTTCACACCTTGTTGAGGCAATTTGACCTCATGGCAGCCATTCTTCAATTAATATTCAATTCAA
This sequence comes from Lordiphosa magnipectinata, assembly GCA_037044535.1. NCBI lineage: Eukaryota > Metazoa > Arthropoda > Insecta > Diptera > Drosophilidae > Lordiphosa > Lordiphosa magnipectinata. The sequence goes on from JBAMBO010001895.1 coordinate 28,797, forward strand.
ATTTGGTTTTCCTCTTTTACCCCACCCCCTCTTCCCACGCACCGTCCACTTTCCCCCCCCCTCTTCCACTGTTCCTCACTCTAAGCCCACTGTTCCCCCCTCTTCACACCCTCTTAACCTCCCTATTCCCCCTCTTTCCCGTCCACCCCTTCTCCATCCCACTCCACACACCCGCAAACACACAACCCACCTGCAGCATGTACACTCACACCCATCATACAACTATCTCAGGTATGGCGCTCAGCCAACATTTTTAACTAGGCGCTTTTGCTTAGAGCGCGAGAGAGAGTAAACGACACACATTCACTGAAATAAGGTATGCGTGTAGAACAAAAAACCCATGCAGAAACAACAATAACAGAAATGTCGTGAGAACATTTGAGAGCGTAACTCTTATCACTTTGCGGCTGTTGTTGGTTTCATTTATGTATGGAGACAATAGATACCAGTTACAGAGAAAATAGAGAGTTATATCCCAGACAGACAACGTTGTCTTCTTGTATTTGAAAACAGTTTGATTCCAATTTTTTTAGCCATTTTTAAATCAAACATGTTTTTTATCGCTTATTTTCGGCATTTTAATTAATTAAAAGGTGAATTGATGAAGTTGATTTTCAAAGTGGATTTGCAAAAAATCTGAAAATGGTGAGCACAGAATCACAAAAAGAACACATTAACCCTGGCCTATTAGGATTATAATGTATCTGATCTGTAATTCTGTAATTCATAAAAAAAAGGTTTTTTACATATTTTACATATTTTGCATATTTTGCATATTTTTTTATGCAAATATGCAATTTATGCAAAATGGTTTTTAGCGGACTTAGATCGTTTTTATACTCTGTACCGAAGGTACATAGAGTATATTAAGTTTGTGCAAAAGTATGCAACAGGGAGAAGGAATCGTTTCCGACCCTATAAAGTATATATATTCTTGATCAGCATCAACAGCCGATACGATATAGCCATGTCCGTCTGTCCGTCCGTCTGTCTGTCTGTCTGTCCGTCCGTCCGTATGAACGAAGAGATCTCAGAGATGGTAAGAGATAGAGGTTTGGCATGTATGGGGCATATATTTCTTATTTTGACTTACTTGCAGGCAGATCAAGTTTATTTTCAATTTTTGCCACGCCCCCTCCCGCCCCCGCAATTTGGAAAAAACGTCATATCTCCTACAGTTTTGAAGATAGATCGTTCGATAGAACGATACCTTGTAAACAAAATTATTTATCGATTTGCTGAAGAAATGATAAAGATCGGATGAACGATACTCAAGTTATGAGCAAAAAACGGCCAGTAAACACCCCCCACCCCTTCACCCATCACCACAGCATTCTATTGAACGGCAATCTTAGTGAGAGAGAGAGAGAGAGAGAGAGAGAGAGTGAAACTTAGAGATAATCGAGTATAGCTCGTGAGCAAATGCGAGCTGCGACGTTAAGGGTACAGAGTATGTTATAGTCGGGTTTGACCGACTTTCTTTCTTGTTCAATATAAATAAGATGTGTGCAATCAGAACTTAAATCGGACATGCGGTTCAAAATATGTAAATATCTAAAATCCGATGTCTAGTAATGATAGTCTACATTTTTGTAGGGTTCTCTCCGAGTACTCTAGCAATCTTTTTCCTAGCTCGGAGGTACCTATCATTTCGGGAACAACAACTATGTCACCAAACTGTCAAATAAACACACGTTTCCCCGTTTCGTCTCAAAATGGAACTGATTTATTCTGGACGCAGCCAGCTCAGCTTAATAATCTAGCGTTTACAATATAAAGGTATCTAAACATAAGTCCATCTCAACATGTTGCTAGTCCGACTGCATCGTCGGCAATTTGGGTGACCCTCTGGGTTAAAGTGGCCGTTGAGCGACACAAAATTGGCTGTGTCATACCCTCTGATGGTTCCGCGTAGGTTGCAACTCGATGCCATAAATTGTGTTCTGCAATGCTCCTTGCATGTGTCGCTGTTTTGTTGATCGTTTTAGTTGAAGTGGGTGGTCTACGTGGTGTAATGTCCAATAGACTGTCCATAGTGACGTGGGTGGCCTACACTAAGTAGGGTAGGCTAGAACCTCCATTTAGGGGGTTTCGGTGTTGGGACAGGGTTCTCGTAGGAGGGCTCTGACGTGGTAACTCATGCAGGTACATATTCCGATAGCTATCGATAAATATTGCACAAGCACATATTTGGGGTAAATACTGTCAGCACTGATTTTTTTCGGTTGTCCGTCCCAAATTCAAAGTCAACTGCCATAATTGTGTGTGGCCGGACGACCAGTCTCAGGCAAAAAATACCAAAAAAAGGTCGTACGACCGCAGTGTAAGGAGCGTATTATAGTGCGTTTCTACTACAGCTACGTCCACGCTCGCATCCACTTATCGGCAAACGCGCGTTGAACTCCATATAAAACAAGAAGGAAAGTTGGTCAAGCCCGACTATAACATACACTATACCCTTAATGTCGAAGCTCGTATTTGCTCACGAGTTATACGCGCTCATCTCTAAGTTTCACTCTCTCTGTCTCTCTCTCCCTAAGATTGGCGTTCAACAGAATGCTGTGGTTATGGGTGTGGTGTTAACTGGCCGTTTTTTGCTCATAACTTGAGTATCGTTCATCCGATCTTTATTATTCCTTCAGCAAATCGATAAATAATTTTGATTACTAGATATCTCTAGAAGGTACAAACAATCTATCATGAAAACTGTGGGAGATATGACGATTTTTCCAAATTGCTGGGGCGGGATACCATCTCTGAGATCTGTGCATTCATACTGACGGACGGACAGACAGACAGACAGACGGACATGGCTATATCGACTTGGCTGTTGATCGGAAATGATTCCTTCTCCCTGTTACATACTTTTGCACAAACTTAATATACTCTGTGAACCTTTGGTACAGAGTTTACAAAGTCAGTTGATGGCCGAGGGGGGTGGTGATTCCCTGGGGCAATAAGTTGCGTCCACTTTGAACGCTGGTTCTGCCACCATGTTTTCTCATATATATACGATGAATATCGATAAGAACCGATATCGATAAGACATTTTGATAACAAAACCAGCTGACACAAAAATTGGCGGAATGTTAATTTGTTTAAATATTATTGATTTATTTAAAAAAAGTTTTCAAATGCTGTCCAAAAAGTACAGGTAGAGATGCAATTATTTGCAAATGGATTATTACTTGATAATGTCATTCATTCTTGTTTCAGAAAGGAGCATGCAAAGTGTGGGCCATCCGACAGAACGCCCGCTACCTGGGAATAAAGGTAGACCATCTGAATTTGGACAATCCAAGTAGCCTCCCAATCGATCACTATCCCGCTGATGAACAAAGTGTAAAAGACGCGACGGACAAGCGGTCCAGTGGGGTTGGAAACCGAATATCTGAAATGTTTGTGTGAAAATCGTGGGTCTTTCAAAAGAAATCGTCTAGAAATAATAAAGAAATCAAAATTGGAATACTAATGTAATTGTTTCTAGCTTACAAATGCCAAATATTACGTGGGAGGGACTCCTCGTACGCAACGCTCGTCCCAGCACACTCGTTCATCACTTGCAAAACCATTTTTTAACTGCATAAGCTGCAATTGTTGCTTTTCAATTGCAAAACAAAGTCACTTTACTTCATTTTGATTAATGCGCAAAGGTAAACAAACAGACCAGATCAGCTGTTATGGATGCGAAAGTGGACGCTGAACGCAGTAGAAACACCTTTGGGGATTTATCGAAAACTCGTGCAATCGATGACAGCACGCGCGTATGTGGAAATCGACTATTAATTGAGAGAACAACAGACTAATTTCTGACAGAATCGGTGTCGACTGAGCAATATTTAAGTCTAGATATTTTAGTCTATGCTCTTATGTAAGCGGCCTAACTGCACTAGTCCCAAGCTACAGATTTACAAAACCTCTTATTGCTTTTACCGGCATTGACGTCGTCTGCATATCCTGATACGCCAAACGAGAGAGAACAAGAGCGTGTGTGGCGATCGAATTTTGAAGAGCTGCGTAATGTCAACGTTGGCGTAGGTCAGTACAAGGGCGAGAACATTAAAAAACAATTATGACGGGTAGAACTGGCCTCAACGGCGATGGGTAGCACTTCACATACTTTATTGGTGCTTTCCCACTTGTAACTCAAATTGATCAGATACAGAGTATATTATCGGGATGGACGACTTTCTTACTTGTTATGTAATAGGGTTAAATATTATTTTTGCACCCTTGGAAGGGAGGGTATTGGATTACTAAGGATTTTTATCAAACTTGAAATAAATCCTTGTGCACTAGTCGTGAGCAGCGATTAAGTTTTAGTTTTGTGCAAAGACGAATAATGTAGTATATGGAGTTTTTCAAAGGTAGCCGCCAATAGTAAATGTATCGATAAGTGATTTGGCGTCAAGGTGTTTTAAGGTGTTGGGGTAGTAGGAAATGGATGCCGACCGAGACGGACGTGGGTCTATAAATGGACAGAGACCGTATTGGTAATGTAAATAGTAATTGATTAAATATTATATATATATTTACACATATATAAATATTTACACATAATAAAGACCAGAAAACCCCGAAAAGTCGATTGGCTTACAATAATATTTGACCATTTTTAATCTTTAATTTAAATCATTGCGGAAATGCTTAGTATTTTCGAAACATATTCATATTTAATTATTCGTTGTTAAAACCAAGTACAAATAATTCCTGTTATTTATTTTATCCAAAAATTTGATACTTACAAACATATATATCAAATATATTATATTATACTACAATATATTATACTATCAAACATATATATATATTCACTTTCGCATGTGCAAAGTATATCATAGTCTGGCTTGACCGACTTTCCGTATTGTTATATTTCTGATTGTCGACTCTTCTGTTACGTACATAGAAGGGTACCCAATTAAATTTTAATGTGCCAAAATCTTGGGTTCGGAACGGGTTCGGGTTCATCTATTGTCCTCCTCGTGGTTCGGTTCAGGGTTTGGCTCACAGTAAAAAAAAAGCCGGAATTCTGGGTTCGAACCGGTTCGGCTCAAGACCGGTTTGCAGCACTGCTTAAAAATAAATCAAAACAACAACTCCTCAGGCGATTATGCAGCCCATTTTCTTCGATTTGGATGAGTTGTCAAATAGATCCATCGTATTTTGCTCCGATGAAGAACTTTGTTTTGTTTTGCCCTCGCGAAATGTTGTGGAAGTTGCGACCTGCTCGAGACACAGCTTCACTAACGGTTTACGTTTTAGGGGGTTTGAATTACTTACGAATTTGTGTACTCTTAGCCGACAACCTAGCAACCCGCCCATGCACAGTGTTTTTTTTTCGTATTTTTGTATATTTGCATACTTATATTAGCTTAAAAACAAGCATATTCAAACTTAGTGGCAACACTGATTTGTTGACGGGCTGTCGAAGTCAGCTGTTTGTGTGCCAGGTGCTTTCTGTGAAACTGGCTGCAAATATTTTACAATTTTGAGTGCGTCTGCTTAAAAAGTTAGAAGCAAAATAAAGACTGTTAAAATGGAAAACGTTAGTTCAGGTATCATATATTATGATTTGATAACTCGTTTGTCATTGTTGAGTGCTTTTGTCCAATTGTGCCGTGTGTTGTTAATGTGTAATTTAAGGTTGACCCTAACAAGTGTATCTGTGTTTCGTGGAATATTAGTTGTGCATGGCACAACGCTGCACAGAGTTTTAAATGCAAAGTTATTAACGAAAGTGTGCAGATTAATGAGTAACTAACACTTCTTGCTACAACGTGCGACTTTTCGATAAAATCGGCTTTATTGCAGCTAAGTTTGAGTTTGGCCATGCAACCCTGGTTGACATTTGGAGAATCAACAATGGCTCTGAAGAAGCAATTAAACAGCACATATGGAAAAAAATCAGAAAAAAGAATTTAGATAAAGCTCATACTATGATGATATCTCAAAACGTAAAAGTCTTCGTCGATTATTTTAAAAAGCACATGAGAAGTTCTGGTACATGGACACGAAATAATAGATGCTGCTATCGTTCCTGCTGGCTGCCTGGAGGGAGTGCATCCGAGTCCCAAAACAAGCTGTACAAAAACGACAGAAGGGTCCACGCCAGAAAATGCAGTCGATTAGACAACATTACAGACGTTATTAACAGAGCCATGGATAGTTCTGATCCCCTCTTGTCTAGTCTCTGTCTCAAAGAACGGCAAAGTAAGAAAAGAAAAATCATACTAGAAGAAGTTTTGGCTCTGTTGCAACCACCAAATATAAAAATGATTGATAAAAATGAAGATAGCGATCCCCAACAGGACTCGTCAGATGAAGAAGATCACTCACAGGATGAACTTGGACTAGATGATATTGATTTAGAAGAAGAATATTTTGTATTTGAACATAATTAATTTCACATGTGCGTTAAGTAGTAGAGACAAACCAATTCAACAATTTATAAAGTTTATCTTAATTTTCAGAATAATGGAGCTGTAGTAGAAAACATAATCATCAATCAACCATACAAAAAACGGCGCTCGCGACACACTGTATGGATAGCGGACACTCGCCGAATTTTGAAGCAACAACAATCCTGCAGCAAGAAAACCACTACAGCAAACGTTTCACTATAGAGATGCTACATATAATTGACACACCAACAGACAAGAGACTTAACTACAAGACGGACACGGAAAACTGTGCTCACCTATACAGACACTTACTGACAAATAATAGATCAGTATCCAACTCCACGCCGAACGGAGCAGACGTGTAAAATAATGTATGTGAAAAATCTCTTTTTTGTTTTGTTTTGATTGAATCTATGTTAAATTGTAATTGGTAAATTGTTTTGTAGTGTCCCTGAAGATGGTTGCCGAGGAGCAACCGAAATATATTGGAAAACATCATACATTTTTGTGTGTTTCACTTGACCTAGAGCCGGCAATACTCAAATTTCTACAATTTAGAAAGGTCGCTAACTATCAACTTAACAGTTTAGAGAATTAAATAGATATCTTTTTGACCTATTCTAATATCATTTGACAAATTGATATTATTTATGGTTCAAAAGAAACTTTATAGATTAGAATTTTTTATTTGTTTATTTTTATTTTATTTAGAGTCGACAAACAAAGGCTGTGAACAAAAGTATAAATACGTTACAAAAAAAAATTTATGAGCTAAAGAAAGCCTATCAAAGAGAATCTAATAAAATTACAAAATAAACTAATAACGACTCCGAGACGGTGGGGGAATTTTATTTGCCCTTCCTGCCAGCTATGTCCCTATTCACAGCCGATTGTAGTCTGAGACGTTATTAGAGCCAACAAAAACTTTAATAATATAGAGATCGAGAAGAGGGAGAGAGCGAGAGAGAAAAAAACCAAAACCTATAGTTATGTAGGAACAAAGGAAAAAAAATAAAGATAATATAATAAAGGTGATTGGGATAAATGTAATTCTTACATAAAACCCGAAATCGATTATGCTGGGCATAATCAGTTGTGCATCTAGACAAGAAAAAAGGTAAGAGTTGGCCTAGAAGGAACGGAAAAATTAAGGCGACCTAAAAGATCAGAAGAGTCTACATCACCGATAATTAGCTTATGAAGAAAAGAAACACCTAGGACTGTTCTACGGTTAGCTAACGAAGGAAGGTCAATAAGCAAAAGTCTGCTGGAGTACGTTGGTAAACGAAGATTAGGGTCCCAATTTAAGCCGCGTAGGGCAAAAAGCAAGAATTGCTTTTGAACTGATTTAATTCGATCGATATACTTTTTATATTGCGGACACCAGACGGACGAGCAGTATTCAAGTACAGGACGGACTAGAGCAGTGTACAGAAGCTTTGTGGTGTATGGATCATTAAATTCCTTTGACCAACGTTTAATGAATGCAAGTGCACCTTTCGCCCTATTAACAATAGAGGAGATTTGAGGATTATAACTGAATTTTGGGTCAAAAAGAACTTCAAGATCAATGGCTGTAGAAATTCGTTCCAAGGGTTCATTGCCAATCGTATAGGTACCCAGCGAAGGTTTGCAACGATGGAAAGTCATAAACATGCACTTGGAGCAATTAAGGTGTAATTGATTAATCAAGCACCAGGACTGCAAGGAGTGCAAATCATCTTGCAGTCTGATGGAATGCGTCGGGTCGTTGAAAGATAAAATAAGTTTTACATCAGCGGCGTACATAAGTATCCGAGAATAAGACAATATTGTGGGGAGATCATTAATCAAAAGATAAAAAAGAAAGGGTCGAGGTGGCTGCCTTGTGGCACATTAGAAGTAACAAAGACAGGCTTTGAAGTATTAGAGCGAAGCAGAAGTTTTTGAGTTCTATCTTTTAAATAGGACGAAATCCAAAGTAGAAAAGGGGAAGGAAGTCCTAAACCATCAAGCTTAAATAGGAGAAGATCGTGGTTCACAGAATGAGTAAAGTAAAGTTTCCCTTACGAAAGCAACGACGAGGTTTGTTTGAAACTATAGATGTTGAAGAGGTAGGTCCGGAAACTGATAGGGAGATTTCAATTGTAGGATGGTAAGAATATTCAGGCAGTGATGGGGGGGTAGAACTAGAGACTACGGCATTATTACTGTCAGCGACAAAGACTTGATCCAGCAAATTATTTAAATGGTTTGGAATTGTATTAATTTGAAACAAGGACATATCAAACAGATGATCTAAGAAGTCATGCTGTGTTGAAGGAACAAGATAAGTTGACCCATTAAGAAATGACCAGGCGATGTTTGGCAAGTTGAAATCGCCTACAACAACCATTGAGTCAATGTCTCATAATTGGGCACAAACATCTTTTATACAAGTTATATGATGCATATAAACTTGAATATCGGAAGAATGAGGGATATAAGAACAAGTGATATATAAAGAAGAGGAAGGAAAAGTTACCTTTACGGCAACAAATTCAACACCATCAGGCGATCAGTACAACTCCACCTCTGCGAGTAGGTCGATCATGTCGATAGATAAAAAAGTCATTTGATAAAATTTCACAATCAGAGATTGATGGGTTCAACCAAGTCTCTGAGAATGCAATAATGTCAAACTCAAATGAAGCACGTTTGTTTGTTTGGGGTTTAATTTCGGCCGTCTTACTTCACTCCAGTCAAAACACTTTTTGGCTGAGTTTTTCTCCTACGCGTTTCGGCAAATATATTGCCTTCTTCAGGGAGTCTTTTTTTTTTTTTTTTTTTTATATATAAACATGAACATAAATTAGTCATACATATTGAACATATTACTTAAATACCTATTTTAGTGTCCGTCATAGTTTTGTTGTATTGCACGATTGTTTGTTGATGTCAGTTGTTTTATTCGTCATGATTTTGTTTGAATTGTTGTGCTTAAATGGTCCTCTTGTAATCGCCGCTGCGTATATAAAGTTTGTCTGTTCAATGTCTTCCCTAAAATTGAGTGCATGCTCTCCCTTTTCTTGTATTCGCAAGCTCTCCAATGTCATCCTCGTCTTCCATCTGTGTTCTAAGTCCAATACTTTTACGTTTTCGAAGTCAGCTGAGTGATTTGTTTTGTTGATGTGTTGTGCTAAAGCTGTTGTTGGTTGAATGAAGCACTATTCAAGAA
>JBAMBO010001897.1:0-322705 GCA_037044535.1 Lordiphosa magnipectinata
CAGTCGCGTTTCGGATTAAATTGCGGGACACACAATAGCAAAATGAGTGCCATGTACCAAATTGAAAAACTGGAGGAAAAGAACTACGATTCTTGGAGCATACAGATGCGCAGTGTTTTGGTGCACGCGGAGCTATGGAATGTGGCGTCGGGTGATTTAGTGGTGTCAAACGCCGGTGAAGGCGTCAATTGGCCAGCGTTGGATCAAAAGGCATTGGCCATGATCACATTGAGTGTAAAACCATCGCAACTGGGATATGTCAAGAACTGTGGAACGGCATATGAGGCATGGACAAAACTAAAAGAGGTTCATCAGAAAGAGTTTAGCTTGCTGAATGCGTTGGACGCGGGAAGTTTCGAGAAAACGAAATGGTGCTTGGACTCAGGAGCAACAAGCCATATGTGTTGCAATAAGGATTTGTTTTCGAGGCTGGAGGCACATACGGAGATGATCAGTTTGGCTAATGCGGGATTTCTACAGGCCGAGGGCATAGGAGAAGTTAAGCTGGAAACTGATTCATGGACATTGACTTTGAATAATGTGTTGTATGTACCAGGGCTGGCAGGGAATTTTATGTCAGTGGCTCGAGCGATCGAATACAACAGTGTAGTGCACTTTGGACCGCGGATGGCGAAGATTGTTCAAGACGGTGAATGCATACTGAAGGCGGAAAAAGTGGGAAAATTGTACTTGTTTGAAGGCAAGAGAAATAATTGCTTTGCTGCAGTTGAAGATGAAGGACCGCTATGGCACAGACGATTTGGGCACCTAAATTATGCAAGTCTGAAGGAAGCTGCAAGGAAAAATTTAGTGCGCGGGATAGAAAAGGTGGATTTTTCTCTCAAGGCATCATGTAAAACGTGCATGATAAGCAAGATACACGTTCAGTCGTTTCCAAAGGCGACAGAAAATCGTGCGTGTGAACTTTTGGAACTGGTTCACAGTGATGTATGCGGGCCATTTGAGACGAGATCAATTGGAGGTTCACGATATTTCTTATCTTTTATTGATGACAAGTCCAGGAGAGTGTTTGTTTATTTCCTGAAGGGCAAAGACGAAGTCTTTAGCAAGTTTGTGGAATACAAGAACCTGGTGGAACGACAAACTGGAAGAAAGCTGAAATGTATTCGCAGTGACAACGGGCGCGAGTATGTGAACAAGGCGTTTGATGGATTTCTCAAGGAAAATGGAATAGCACGGCAGTTAACAATGGCATACACACCACAACAAAATGGAGTTGCGGAAAGAGCCAACCGTACTTTGGTTGAGATGGCCAGATGTTTGCTGGCACAGTCAGCAATTAACTCAGGCTGAGGCAATTAACACGGCGGTGTATTTGCGGAACCGTTCTCCAACCAGCGCGCTAATCGAGATGACTCCAATGGAAGCATGGACTGGTAAGAAGCCCTCTATTAGTCATCTAAAAGTTTTTGGTTCCGTTTCAGTGGCTTTATCCAAGGGGCGCCACAGAAGCAAGTTCCAACCAAAAGGGAAAGAGTATCGCATGGTCGGATATTCAAGAGAAGCTAAAGGCTATCGGCTTTATGACGCAGAGACACGGCAAGTGGTCGAGAAGCGTGATGTTCTTTTCGATGAGCATGAGCAGCTGGATCAGGGTGATGATGCGACCGTTACATTTGATTTACCAGGCGGTAAAGATGAAGTCGAGACTCCGGGCGATGAGACCGAGTCGGGGCATGGCAGCGACAGCGATATTTCTGAGGATGAGGCAATTGCTACAAAGCTTAGTAGCGGCAATGATTCGTTCCAGAGTGCAACAGAAGACGATGTTGCGCAGGGGAGCGAGGTTCGTTTTGGGCCAGGAAGACCAAAGATGCTGAGGTCGGGCAGACCCGGTCGCCCAAAGAAGCAGTATAACATACTCAGCGCTATGGCTACGGGAGAAGTAACCATACCGTCATCCTACGAGGAGGCAGTAAGCGGCGCACATGCTTCACAGTGGCGTGAGGCGATGGAGAAGGAGTATGAGGCTCTGATTGCGAATCAGACCTGGGAGCTGGTGGATTTACCAGCGAATGAGCGGGCAATTGGCTCCAAATGGGTTTTCAGTCTCAAGAGGGATGCGCAAGGTGGCATAGAGCGTTTTAAGGCGCGCTTGGTTGCGAAAGGATGTTCGCAGCAGTATGGTGTGAATTACACTGATACGTATTCACCAGTATGCCGACTAGAGAGTGTACGTTTCGTGCTGGCGTTGGCAGCACAACTACAGTTGTATTTGCATCAGATGGATGTATGCACGGCATACCTCAACAGCAATCTGGCAGATACCGTGTACATGAGACAACCACAAGGGTACACTGATGGCCATCATCCCAAGGCGGCTTTATTGCTGAAGAAGGCCATATATGGATTGAAACAATCAGGAAGGGAGTGGAACTCCAAGCTTGATGGTGTGCTGAGGGGAATTGGCTTTATCCCGTACAGCAGCGAGCCATGCTTATATCGAAAGCAAGGTGGAGGTAATTTGTCACTAATTCTTGTTTATGTTGATGACCTACTTCTAGCATGTCAATCGAAACTGGACATGATGGAAATAAAGGCGGCAATCTCGAGATCGTTTGATTGTACTGACAAGGGTGCATCGAATCTGTTTCTTGGCATGGAGATTCAGCGGGAAGGTGAACTAGGAGATATCACTTTGGGTCACTCGCAATATATCAAGGAGTTATTGCGGCGCTATGGTATCGAGAATTGCAGACCAGCAGCTACGCCTTTAGATGCAGGGCATCAGGTGGCGTGTGACAACACTCATTGTCAAAAGGTGGACCCAACATTATATCAGACACAGATCGGTGAGCTGATGTGGCTGGCGCTTACGACAAGGCCGGATATTTTGCATTCAGTGGCAAAATTGGCTCAGCGGAACAAGGACCCGCACATTGAGCACTTGACAGGTGTGAAGCACATCCTGCGTTATCTGGCATCTACAGCTGACTACAAGAAGTGCGAGCAAGCGTTTGTTGGCTATGTTGATGCTGACTGGGGCGGCGATCAAGTCGACCGCAAATCTTATACTGGCTATGTGTTCCTATTAGCTGGTGGTCCGATATCATGGAAATCGGAAAAACAACGCAGTGTGGCACTCAGCAGCACGGAAGCTGAGTATATGGCGCTTTCGTCTGCATGCAAGGAGGCAATAGTCATGCGGAGACTTATCATTGAGATTGGTTGCGGCGATCCCAACACGGCTATGGCGCTATATGGAGACAACTTGAGTGCGCAACAACTGGCGAAAAAATCCTGTGCATCATGCAAGGACCAAGCATGTGGACATTAGATATCACTTTGTTAGACAACTTGTATCTGAGGGTCTTATTGAATTAAAGTATGCTTCGACAGATGTCATGATAGCTGATATATTAACCAAGAATCTGCCGAAGAGAAAGCATAATGAGTTTACAAATATGTTAAATATGAAATGAATTTTTGTAAACATGCTTGCATTGAGGAAGGGTGTTGAAATATGTATATGAATCAATACCAATGCACGCATGTATATCTATTATGTATGTATTTGTATCCAGCGACTTGCTGAATGTGAAGCAGAGGCGAACGCTAAATGGAAACCGCGTTTGCTCTGCACTCGCGAATAAACTCTCAAACCGAACACACGTATTTTATTATTCTGCTCAGTCCTTTTTAGATTACCACTGCCTGACAAAGTTAATCCTGCCTCAACAGATTTTGTATCAAAATCAATCAAAAATTGGTAGAAATCTAAAACCAAGTAAAAAAATAAGTTTGATAAAAATGTGGCACCCTACACTAATTTTTGTAGACTTCAGATGCAATAAAGGTAACACCTGGTGTGAACATTTTTAATAGTATATGAAATGTACCTAAACCTTGACCGATTAAATTGAAGTTTTGAAAAAACAGCTAAGCATTACATTATATAGATTCTGACCAAAAATCAGCACCCTAGCTTTATTAAAATGGCTTACAGGAGCTTGAAAGGAAACATATTTTACAAAATTTTGACTTTGGCGCTCTATATAGCTCCGGAACTACTGGATCAATTGTAATAAACTCTTAACTATATAAGACTTTGAACAATTTTTAATCAAACCAAAAAAAATTAATTCAAAATTTTGATCGGTTCAAAAGTTACAGAATTTTGTCCAAGGCAAAGTGATTCTGGACCACTGTGCGTTGCAGGCTTCAATTTTCGCCAAATCCTAAGCAATTTTATTCGTTTGTTAGCTATAACCGCAGATCTTCCACTATACTTTCTTCTGTGCAGTATGGTTATGCGAAAGCATACACCGATCAGGCAATAGCCTATCTGATTTCAGAGTTTTTTAAGTCAACCTACTCGTCTTCTAGCTTCGTTGCGAATGAACCATAGCCTTATCGGTTGAATAAGTCTAATTGTATTTTTAGCCCTGTGATCACTGAAAGCTCTCTCCTTTGCAATCTTAACTCTGTTAAGACTGTGTATGCATCGGGTCCCGATGGAGTACCTGGTTGTGTACTTAAGTTTTGTGCTGATGCACTTTGTAAGCCTATTCATAAATTATTTGAATTTTCTCTGGAGTCATCCTCTTTCCCTGTGTTGTGGCAGGAATCTTTTATCATTCCTCTCCATCAAAAAAAGGTAATAGGTCTGATGTTGAGAATTATAGGGGCATTTCCAAGATGTCTGCAATTTCTAAAGCTTTTGAGAGAATTATGACATTTCAATTGCAATTTCCATTAGTTCAATTATTTCACCCTATCAACATGGATTTGTGAAGCGTCAATCTACTACCACTAACTTATTAGAGCTTACATCATTAGTGATCAAAGGGTTCTTATGTAAGATGCAAACTGACGTCATTTATACTGATTTTAGTAAGGCTTTTGATTCTGTTAATCACTCCTTGCTGCTTCATAAACTGAGTTTAATTGGTTTTTCAACTAACCTTCTTGGTTTACCTTAGTTCTAGAACACAAAAAGTTATATTTTCTAATTCATATTCTAAACTAAACCAGGCTACCTCTGGAGTACCCCAAGGTAGTCACTTGGGTCCATTGCTTTTTACTCTCTTCATAAATGATCTTATGTACGCCGACTATGTGAAACTATGTTTAACATATAATTATTTGGTTTCCCACTACAATTTTCAAGCTGACTTGGAAGCATTTGAGTCTTGGTGTAAAGATAATATATTAAATCTTAATAGTTCCAAGTGTAAAGTTATGACATTTTACAAATGCTTACCACAATGCTTCACTTATATGCTTAATAATGTTTCACTAGAGTGTTTAAGGGCCGATTTCACATCTTCTACATAGAGCTATCTGTCACATAAACTAACAAATAACAGAGTAAATTTATCTATTTTATTCTATCTGGGAGAAGAGAAATCTGCCCCTAATGATACAGTCAATGAGGTAAATGATCTAAGAGTAATTCTTGATCACAGACTTCAATTTGACTCTCATGTTACTGCTACTGTTTGTAAGGCCAGGATTGTTCTTGGGTTTATTAATTGCTGGTCGAAGGAATTTGATGATCCCTGTACGATGAAGATTTTGTACACTTCTCTTGTCCGTCCGATTCTCGAGTATGCATCATGTGTGTGGTATCCGCAATATTCGACCCATCAGAATAGAATTCAATCTGTGCGAAGGCAGTTTTTAATAAAACATTTTTCGTGGCTTAAACTGGAATCTTGAGGTCCTTTTACCACTAGTGTAGTAGACTTCTTTTGATTAACCGTAGAGTTATGCTCTACGTAGACTAATTAATGAGGAAATCGACTCATCTGAGTTGGTTGGCCAAATTGACCTCAACGTTCCGATTAGACCGATTCGTAATTTGATCCCCCTATCACTGAATCGTACTACTAACTATGTCTTGATTACAATAAACTCTACCAAATAAACAAGTCGAAAGCTTCTCTTCCTGCTTTAAAAACTACTATTTTAACTTATTTAGCCCATAGTTAACATTATTGTATGTTTTGCTTCACGGTTGGGCGGGAGGTGGGCTGCTATTTTGACTGGGGTTCGCGCGTAACAAGCTTTGGCTTGGTGTCGCATGGGTCACTTGAACGTACTGCGCATTGTACGTCAACGTCCACACCAAAAATGAGTTGTGTTACAAAACTCGAACGCATTTCGTATACTTTTGCTTTTTGTGAAAGCAGAGAAACCCCACTTCCGTATTCTGTCACGTTGCGTATGTTTTTTTGTCTGCCTGTATCTTGGGAACCTACTTTTTACAACTTCCAGTTTTCACATTAAATACAGTGGTACTAATACCCAATATGCGTACATTTATTTTACAATTTTTCTTTGTTTTACTTTATAATGAAGGCTAATGAATTCGGACGAATGTCACCTGTATAACAAGTGCTTACGACGAGGTATAAGATTTCTAATTTGTAAGTTGAATTATAAACAAGAGTGTTGCAGTCGAATGCCCCGTCTGCAAAATACCCCGTCTGCAAGTACCCCAAGTAATGTTGTTCCTATGGTTTTGATTGATAAAAAGTTCAAACTTAAAAAATTGTGGCTCTGGCAGATTTTCGCGGTTAAAAGGAGGAGGACGGGGAATTTTTCAAATCTGAAAAACTTTATCTGGAAACGATATACACCTAGATATATGAAAAATTTGTGGCATACAGCCGGACACGACTAATTCGACTCGGCTGTTGATGATGATGATCAAGAATATATGTACTTTTTAGGGTCGAAGATGCTTCCTTCTGGCTGTTAAATACATTTGCAACACTTTATGATCCTCTTTTACCCATTTTTAATGGGTACAGGGGGTATAAAAAAATATACGCATTCGTAATGGGAACCCGATGGCAGTTCAACTCTTGACTACTTCTTTTATTACTAGTAATGTAGGTTGTGGGCATCCCGCTTACAAAGCAGCCATGCGTATGGAAAAGTAAATCAGAGTGTATGGGACTATTACCTTTATACTGGAGGCAAAGTAAGGTAGTTGTAATCCAATGGCATGTTGCGCCGCTTTTACGCGTTTACGAAAATTCTTAATTATCTGTTACCCCGCAATTATTAAATGTTATCCTTGCTACTATTCAACCCCCATCAACACCCCCTGCAAAAATGTTTATCTGAAAGCCAAAGAAAGTGGATTAAGGTCAATTTTTAATCACGTTTTTACCCGTTTACTATGATACTTAAAGTTGATCATGCAGACAAATGTACTCTTGACAACAAACTAGAGTGATATGGGTAAGACGATAAGTTTACCTAATCAGTTTTTGCAGTGATATAAAATAGCGCAAAAAATGACACATTATCGATAACAAGAAGTGGATAATTTGGACCACCCAAAAAAGAATTCGCAGAAGTATACGAAAAGCGAGCTTATCTGATAAGGAAGACGGAATAGGTAAAAAATTGAAAACGGCTAATGAACTTACCACTGAGCTTGGCCACTGGTGTTGCTGCCATTTCGAGCAAAAACAAAAGTGAATTTCTTTTGGATGAACATGAACACCCATTCATGCCGATGGAATTTGTAATTTGCTACATTTTAGTCCGTGACATGAAATATATAAAAGGTCGCTTGAAGAACTGGCTGCCTATAAAAAATTATTTGCTTTAATCTTTGACAATTTAAGATTATTTTGGTGGAGTCTCTTAAACAAATCGAAATAGTCATACCCTTGCCCTCTGTATTTTAAAATTGTTCAGATGAAATGAATGAAAGAATGAAATATGAAATTTATAGGCATATTAGAAAAGAGTGTGTGAAAGTTGGGCGTTGCCCCACCAAAGAACCAGTACGAAAAGTAATCAAAAGTAAGTACTGAACTAGGTCACCAACTTGTACTGAAAAGGTATTATAGTATGATTAATTTCCTAATTTACGCTTGCATTAGTGTTATTTTCTATATATATAGAGACCAGACAAATATAAAAAATTACAATATATGGACAGTAGTTTAATTCATTATGTTTATTTCTACTGAAAATACAAATTATGTAGAAAATTCTCATACAAATTGGCGATCTCAACAGGCTGCAAATGTTTTTATCGCTGTTTTATGCATGCTTTGTATATTAAATGCAATGCACAGTGAGTAATATGCTTATGCTCATTTATTTTATTGACGATCAGTGGCCCGTAGCTTTTCCTCGACGGCTTCACGAGAGGCCTCAGACAGATCAGTTGCTTGTATATACTTTTGGACACCCACCAACGATTTCTTTAAGGCGTCGAAAGAGCTGGAATACAACATCTTCTTCTTAACCTAAATAACAAAAAGAACAAATATTGAATAACAAAGACAATAATGTAACTTTGTAATAATATCCACCTTGGCAGTATCGGGACACCATGACATAAGGAACAGTTTTTGCTTCTTTGAACTTTCGGAAGTGCCTTGACATTGGTGCATATATTCAAAGTCAAACAAGCCATATCTATAAAATGAAAATATAAATTATTATCTACAGGTTTATAAAATTTAATTGTATTATTCAGAAAAAATTGTATATTTCCTTATGATCAGCACTGACCTAATTAGTGAACACAAAAGAAGCGAATGAATAAATCTATAACCAAGAAAGATAATTCTCCAACAAAAAGTTCAAGAACAAAATTGTATTTTGTCATGACCAGCGTTTTTAGTTTTATTGACTGAAATAAAGATCAGAATTGTATTTTTATAAATCATGCAAAAACACGTTCTTTCATGGGTCTTTGAAGTTTTGAGAACAGAACAGTATGTGAGCAAGTGCATTATCATAATGCAAAAGACATGACTGCTTTTTGCAACCAACCCTTTTTGGCTCTTCCCTGCACTTTCATTGGGATGACTTTAGTTTCGCCATCAGTTATGTCCTTTTAAACCAATCTGCATCGTCAAGCGACGGTTCTTTGGTCGAAAAACGCAAAAATTGCAAATCAAGGTTGTATATGAGTAGACATATGAGTAGACATATGGATATACCTATGGATATCTAAGAGCTTTAAAGCTATTCAAAAGATTCTCTGCTTAGAAACTAGCGTCTATTATTATTTGAACTCAATATTTGCTGCAACATACATACTAAGCAGGAATCAAACCGAATCGTTTTTCGGTTCCGGTTCTGGTACGTACCTGTTTGGTTCTAACATTATTTCGGTATTCGGTTCCGTATTGGTACCTTGATTTTTATTTCGGTATACCGGAACGTACCAGTATGAACAGGTAAAATTTAAAGAAATTTTGAGCCTAAGACCTGACAAAGTGGATAAGCAATATAGGCACACACAAATACGGATGTATTCGATTGACATCAACTTTCAATTGCATTCGTAGCTTATTTTCATAAAATATTTTCAAGTTTGTATTTATAACATGATTAAAATTATAGTGAGCTTTATGCTCACTTTGGTAGTTGGAACAGCAGGAAGATCTTTTGATAGCTCCTACAATTCCGAAAACTTTGTCGACTTTTAACTTTTATTATCGATTTAAGCTCAGAAAACCTTGTTTAATGCCATTAAACTGATTTGTGAAGAACTATTTGTATTGTCACAATTCTTTTCATATAAAAACATGTCGTTCAGTTACTTTAAGACTGTCACGACTTTTGAGTTAATGATGCAGAAATATTCGCCATATTGGGTTCTATATGGTGTACAATTTTCATATTGATATAATTTATTCTCTGGAAATATGTTATTTCATTTTACAGGTTCATTTTCATGATCCAACAAGAGCGACATATCTGAATTGTCCTATAGACGATATCGTTACAGATTCTTCGGCTTACTGTTCAGACGTTATATTTTTGAATTGGATTGAATATAAACAAAAAGATGTATTTTCCATAGAGAATACAAAATCGATTATTTTGAGGTATGATAATGTTGCTGCAAGTGCGAGAAATATGACTCGACTTCGTTTCCACTTTCAGATAAAGTGTCAGAGCTAATTTCCACACTTAGTTGGACTTCAACAGACAATATCCACCAAAATAGTTACCCAGGTAATTTTGTGGTATTATAATGTGGGTCCGATAAAATGCCAGGATAACTTTCTCAAAATTAAGTGCTCGGTGTGCAGTCTAGTTGTTACGCTCAAAACCGAAACGGTACCGGAACAATGTAAATGTTCTTTTCGGTACCAAGAATAACGGTTCTCGAATACCGGTATACAAAAAATTAAAAATATGTGTTCCAGTTCCGGTTCTGGTTCTGAGTTTCAATCGGTTCTTTTCGGTATACGGTTCCGGTTCTGGTTCCGGTTTGATTCCCTTTTCCATTCGTTTTTCGACTCGTTTTTAATAGATTTGTACGAAAAACTCTGGTAAGCAACATAGTTAGGTTGTATATAAATATGCGAGGCTGGTTTTGATATTTTACAACTTTAAGCAGTTCGCTTCTGTGCCGGTTCTACTGTGTAATCTGTGGACCTAATCTTCTCAGAATCGAATCGTGCATAGTTGACAAATGATATACAATTCTTCCTAATATAATATCGTTACTAATAACGATGCATATTTTAATAGCGTTTTAATATAAGACAGTAAAAAACAAAAACTTACCGGCATTCGCCTGGACCACACTTCTGGATGTCTTCTAAAAATTGATCGTATTCGCTGTTACGATCCCCAACAGTTTCAACATCAATTTGCTTTTCATCGCGAATAAAGAAAATAACATATCGATGTTTTTTATCCTTTTTTATTTCCTCGTATGTTGTTTTGCATACATCAGACACAGTAACACCAGAAGCCTGTAAGTATTATAAAACGCAAGTTCTTAAAATAAATCGATATATATAAATAAAACGTAAAGCCAGAAGTTATTAATTCACAATGGACTGTTTTAATACTACATATAGATTTTAAGCTTTGCTTACGCTGGTACAATCCGTAGCTAAATGTTTTTTTGCAAATTCACGGGCGGCCAAAAAGCATTTCCGCTGTTTGTATACGCTGTCTTTCAATCATTCTTGACTGTGAAAATGTAAGATAAGATGTTGGCACATCAAATCAGCAAGAGCGGATTTTCTAGGAATGTCCGCACCCTCAATAGAGATGGTGCTGATATACAGTTGGTGAATGTCCTCGAGAGATATTTCCTTAAGGAAATGCGAAGGATTGGACAAGTTGAGAATATCATCAACCAATGCACCCTGGGAGATCTACTACAACGGACATGTCAGTGAAGGACTTCGTCGCTCTGTCATCAGCTTCACACCAGTTGACAAGCGGCTAGCCGCACACAGGCTTAAGGCAAAATATTTAAATATTAGTCTTATCTGTGCACACGCGCCAACAGAAGACAAGGACGCCCCGACAACAGACGAGTTCTATGAGCGCCCTGATACAAGCGCTGCCCCGATCACGACATTAAGATCGTGCTAGGCGATTTTAACGCGAAAATCTAGAGAGGAGTAGTTTTTGTTAGTAGTTAAAGGGGCAGAAATGCTTGGTAATGGAATTTCAGGCAAGTGTATTTTGTTGTTGTCAAACTGAAGAAAATTCATAAATTCAACACTTCCGTAATTCAACAGGGTGTCGAAAATATCCTAACTGATACGCGAGAGCCGATGAAATAGTGTGGGGTTTATCAGTTAGAGTGTGCAATTTTTGGTAGTAGATAAATGTTAGAAAAGGAATGTGGGTTTAAAACAGCGTTGGTCAACGAGAGCGAGGCCCAAAAGTAAAAGTGCATTGGTGTGCGAAAATAAAGCGCCCCGAACCAGCTTCGATCTGACCGCATCGAAGGCATGCAGAATGAGTATTAGAGAACAAATTTGCGCTGCCTCCCAATTTTGGTGGTGCTAAACGATAGTGCCCAAAAAGATACTTTACAGAGCCAGTAGGAAAACACTGTGGTTAGAGCGAGACGGACATATTCCCAAATGTATCCAGAGAGCGTACAGCTGACTAATTTCTGACAGAAGCGGTGTCGACTGCGCAATGGTTCAGTATAGATATCTTAGACTATGTCATAGAAGCACATTTTTTGACTCTCCGAGTTTTTTTTAAACTATGTCCGTCTCTCTCTAACCACCGTGCTATCCTACGTCGACAGTAATTTTGAGTAACAGATTTTGTTGTCTCTATGAAATATCTCCTTGTCACAATGAAGTTAACATCACTCAAAAAAGAGAGGCGTTTCAAAGTGTGCTTCTATGTTAAATTTTCTTTGCGAAGGCTAGCCAGCGACTGAAGACCTGTTTACTCTCTTGGTCTCAGCTTCGGCATGCGTTCGGCTCGAATAATAGCGAAATGTCTTCGTCCCCCAGGGGGTACTGGTGACCAACTCTGGTTTAAAACCCAATTGGAAAATTTGGAGGAAGCAGAGAGGAATGATGGATGTATGAAGGTGAAAGGAATAAGGACAGAAATGTAGAACATATCTATTTGTAAATATTGAAAATGCATTTTATGAATAAAACACTTTGGTTCTGATTGTGGAATTATGATAAATTTTTATCTTAAAATATATAATTTTAAGATATAAATTAACAAACAAATTACAAAAAATTGTTTTTTTTTTCATATCTATTCTAAAATCTTAGAGAAAGAAAGCAAGTAAAGGCCTCCCCATATTGAATAGATAAGTTGTTCCGCGCCATATGCTTTATAAAAATCAGACCAATTTTATTATGCTCTCCGCAAAGGGTATAAAAAATGTGCTTTAATAGTCTATTGTGAAAAAGATAAACACACACACGCACAGTGTTTGATGCATAAAAATATTTTAATCTTCCGTGGGCTGAGCCCATTGCATTAAAAATCATACATATTGATGCCTGTCTCCGACTAGCTCCTAGAAATGCTCTAGTAGAGCGAAAAGCTTTAAATGCGATGCCGGTACAGGCCACATGTACGAAAAGGTGATTGATTTCTCGTTCGGTCTCATTCAGTGCTGCACTAGTCATGTTCACCAACACATTCTCATTGTCCATTTATGCACACAGTCAGTCAAGTGGGTGCCCACTGCTGGTCTTGTCCACAATGAAACAAATATAAGGTGAAGTTAGTCGAGTCATCCCAAAAATAGAACGACTTATAGACTACACCGCATCCAAGCCGGCCGAGACACCAACTCTAAAGTCAAGCGACAAAATTGCAAGAATCTTGTGCAACTTTTCGTAGTAGGCGTAAAATAAAAGCTCCTCTTTACATCACTCAACGAACAGATAAAAAGGCACTTTATCCTCTCGCCTAATTACACAACTTTGAAGAAAATCGCACAGAAAAAGGTCTAGGTCAAATACATTTCGGCGGTCTGGTCTATGGGTCAGCAGTAAACCGGCCGGTCTAGCCAGGTGGCCGGTCATGGGCTAGTCCGCTTGGCATGTAAATACATACATACTTAATGTGCAAGAGTATGTGTTTGTACATGCACGTAAAAATTTATGTACATATAAAAAATGTATTGAAGTATTTACGCACGCGCAAGGAAGAAAATGATCTCTTTAAGCATAATTACATACATATTTTTTAAGTTATATGTACATAGCCAAGAATAATTTCATACTTCACATACATACAATGCACATACTCTCACTTGTGTACAATAAATGTATGAATGTATGCTAATATATATGTATATGTATACACGCGAAAATGAATGAATAACATATCCGCACATTTATTAACAATTTTATTTGTGACTAATTCTACGGCTGACTAATATTTTATATGAACGTATCTATATGAATATTTGTATGTATATACGACACATACAAATTTACATCCATTTGCAAATGCCGACACCCGCTTAAATGTATGAAGTACATATATTTTAAAGAAAATATCTATGTACTTAGGTGAATATGTACGAAAGTATATAAATAAATTTATATTTAAGTATAAGTATACATATATACGACATTTGGAGTCAGTTATACATACATACATACATTCGCACAGTACATGAATTAATGTTTTTAGCTTTCATTTAAATGTTCATATAAATAAAAACCTTATTCCATGCAAATGTGTGAACATATTTATATCTTTGATTTTCCATATAATAGCATGCAGAGGATACATATTTTTATGAATCATCGAATTTCTCGAATATACATATACATATTAGTATGTATGCATGCTTATATGTATACATATGAAGACAGAGTCGGGCTATGCCCGGCAACCATTCATAATTTACAGTAAAACGTAAAATCTTAAATGTACATACCATTTTCCCTGTACAATTTTAGTACTCTCAAAATTGTTTAAAAGATCAACAAAATTTTATGTAAAAAATACTGTGTTTAAACTTCCGCCGTCAATCACGAACAACCGAATCAATTGCAGACTCATGAGCACAGGGTGTGTAAGAAGGATGTGGCACGCGAGTGCGATAATTGAGTCATATAAATTATCGTCTTTTTTGAAACGGTGAAACTGAAACACTACAACCATTAAATGATTTATTTAAAATTCATCGCAGCTGAAAATAAAATAATAATAATATTAAGACAGTAACATTTTCACTAATTGCAAAAAAAGTGTTATATTAAGCCAGTCTATAGGCCATCTAGAGGCGGTCTTGGACACTGGAGGCCCAATTTCCACATATAACGTAATAAGCTCCGGAATAATTTTACGCTAATTTAAAATCCTTTAAAAACCCGCAACAATACCAAGAATTATAAGAATATCAATAAATATTTACCTGCCTATTATTGCATTTGCAACACACTCTAATGTTTTTTTTTGACTTGAAGCAATCTTTATTTGATTAAAGACAGCAAATTTTGGCCCGCTTGACACGATTTGGCCAGATACAATAGGTTTTTGTTTTTAGGTCAATATTCTTGTTGTCAAACGAACTGCATTGTTTAAAGCTTTCAGAGAGACGGCATGCTAATGCTTGCTTAAGCAGACTCAGTCATTTGATGTTGGAAAATTGTGTCGACATAATTATTTTGGAACCAATATTAAAAGTCATCGCAGCTGAAAAGAAGAATAAAATAATAATATTAAGACAGTAAGATTTTCAGCATTGCAAAAGAAAATCTTAAAATTAAGCCCGTGTAGAGGACATCTATAGGCGGTATTGGTCCCTGGAGGGCAAATTTCTCAATGTCCGGTTAGTCAAATTTGCATGTCCCATGCTGTGTTGGCGATATCCGTGCTCCAACAACAATTTTAATCTATAGTTCAGTCCCTATAGATTTATCGATATTTTCATCGGTAGACATACAGTTTAATCCAACGCTTCTATTGTTTAAGTTGTTAATTGCTCAATCCAAATTCTTATGAATGGAAATGAAATTGGAAAAGACAAATGGTGAGCCACGAAGAGAGGCGCTGATCGAACTAATCGCAAAGCAGCAAGCTCACTGCCCGCCGTCTACAAAATCTTGGGACCCAACTGGCCATTGGCCTCACCAATTGCCTCAAGCAATGTGGCATACCGATTGTAATCCAATCGCTGCTTTCGAGCCTAACTCAGTTCAGTTAATCTCTATACAGTGACTGTTCAGCTGTTCTTTGTTCTTAATGTATGGCAACGCTGTTTTAAGAAACATGGTGGTGTGGCAGTATCAACAGTTTTTATACTCTGTACCAAAGGTACACAGAGTAATTTGAGTTTGTGCAAAAGTATGTAACAGGGAGAAGGAATCATTTCCGACCCTATAAAGTACATATATTCTTGATCAGCACTAACAGCCGAGTCAATATAGCCATGCCCTTCTGTCCGTCTGTATGAATGGAATGATAAGGATCGAATGAACGATAGTCAAGTTAGGAGCAAAAGAAAGTTCGCTGCCGCAACGCAGTAGCACCGCTGCTTTCAGCTTTTAATTCACTGAACATGTTAACTTGTTATTTTTAACGGTGTTAAATCACTTAAATTATCCAGTTGTTCACTTGTTCGGCTGTTCAGTTGATCAGTTGTTCACATGCTCGTCAACTAAGCCCAGGGCATGGTGATTATTAGCGATCATTCTAATTTACTCCCTTGTTGCTGTTCCCACTATTTGTTCGCCACTTCGTTTAATTGGTTCTAAATATGGCAGCACATTTTAGTAAAAGATTATTAAAGAAAAAACAGCTGATACTGCCACATCAGTATGTTGCTTAAGACAGTGTGGCCATACATTGAGAACCAACAAATAACACCAAACATCAGCTGAATAGAGATTAACTGAATTGGTCGAACAGTCATAAATGACTGAGCAAGAGTTACTAAACAAGCCATGGAGCCAATTCACTGGACAAGAGTGGCTGAACAACTCCCAAAAAAAATCTCTGTACAAAAGAGACTAAACAATTCACTAAACCACTCACTGAGCACCTCATTGATCAATTAATCTGACTAAACAATTGATGACAGTTTGACACGTTCAGTTTAGTGAACAACTCAATTTTGTTCAATCACTCATGAGCAACCCAACACTACGAAATAGAAAAATTAAAAGTTTCAGGTAAACATGTTTATGTTGGAAATGTAGCTTTGTATAGCCTGTACCCTTTTAAAATAGGTCTGAGGAGATCCAGAAGTTGTGAAAATGTATGTAACATGGACAAGGAAACATTTCCGACCCTATAAAGTATATATATTCTTTATCAGCATCAACAGCCGACTCATTATAGGCATGTCCGTCAGTCTGTATGAACGCGTTGATCACAGAGACTATAGAGATAGAGCCACAACTTTTTACATGTAAGTAGGTGTACTGCAGCATCGTCAGTAGCGGCTTCCTCGCTGTGCCTACGGTTGTCAGCTATGGCGTGAGTGCGCGTGTGTGTGTTTGAGGTTTTTTTGTAAGGGTGCTTGAAAGCTTTAAAGCCGGTTTGGCGCTCGAAGGTAGCAACCAAAATGTGGGACTTGAGTTACCGCACTCACTAAACAATCCACCCCCACCCCGATTCCTGGCGGAACTACCTTTAGGTATTACTTCGAAGGAGGGAATGCCCGAGGCTCACCCAGGATTTTCCCCTATGTATTCGAAATACGCAGTCTTTCTGCGTAGTGCAGTTTTTGAATAAAAGTTGTGGCCATGTTGCAAACTGCAGACCAATGTTGTTCTGAACCAAGCATTATTACAACCCAGTTGCAAACGGCAGATTTCCTTCCAACCCGCCTGCTTAGTTCGGGTCGTGCATTTATAAAAGACGGATGGTCGGGCGTGCCGTACCAGTTGTATGTGTGGCTGCTTGTGCGGGAGGTTGTGGGTTCGATCCCGCCTCGGACCATCTAATACAAAATTTTTTTTCTTTTTTTAGAAAAAAAGCTTTTGCACACCCGATCACCTTCACCAGCTACTGGCGCCAGCTGTGTAACTAGCCATGAAAAAGCGGCGTTAAACTGTAGGTCTCTTTCTCTTGTGCGAAAAATTATAAGCACACACGCCAAGAGATTGAGAGAGGCTTGGCCATGGCCCTCCTGGAGGTGCTGTTTGAGCCCATTTTACTTACTTTTACTTTACAATCAAAAATAATATGTTCTGCGTCTTGAATGATATACTGATCGAAATAGTCCGAGCAATAAGTGTTGTCAGAGTGCTTGAGCCTATAGACCTATATTCTATCGCGTCAGAAGTTGCGTCAGATAGTATGTCACCTGTCAGTGTCTTCTGTCTAGCCAGGAACCTATATTAGGGATTAGGCTGTACATCCATCGTCCTTTGCCACCTGGTTTGCGATCTCCGCCGGGTTTCCATTCGCAGTTCCGCTTTATGCACTGCCATGGTTGTGTCATCCAACGCTACGTTAAAAATATCTGTAGCCTGTTGTGCCTTCTGGTCGAATGGGATAACTGTTCTAAACGCACATATAACTCTAAGTGCGCAAAGCTGATGCGGTACGTTTGCCCCTCGTACGTATGAGTCATATCTCGTGACCTGTACCTCGATAGGGCCGCGCATATCTTTGTTGAGCTTTCTACGCTTACGACAAGTTTCCGTCTAGACTGTTTGGGGCCACCTATATTGGTCATGACTCTGACTTAGGCGGTAGCCCGAAAACCTGCCTTTTGAATAGCATATGCCAGGTGTTCTCTAAAGGTAGGTACTTTATGTATGGCTGAGAGATAATGGTGGCATCATTCAGCCTTATTGTGGCCATGCTGCTAAACCTCCGACGCTTCCCTTAGATGGCCTGGCTCGCTATGTCGTCACATTTTCGCAAGATCTATAATCCCACAAATTTTCATACGGATCGGATAATAAATAGCAGAGTTAAAAAATGTTTGCATACTTTTCGGCTGTCTTCCTCAGAATCACTGTGATGGTATTTAACCAGAGTTTCCCCAACGATAGCCCCTGGGGGCCGAACACATTCTGTAATTCACATGCATATGAGCCGAATGCTTGCCAAAGTCTTTCCTCACTAAATGTCTGAGAGTCAGTCGCAGTCAGCGGTACACGACAATCCTTGCCGTGGCAGTATATTGCCGAGCAACACCGCTAAAAAGCATTTACTCATTTTCTGTCTGCTCTACTTGGGGAACCCTAAATTTAACATTTCTTTCCATGAGTAACGGGTATATCGAAGTCGGGCAGAGCCGACGTTAGCTTACGCTCGTTAAAACAAATTTTTGGTTATTTTAAAAAACGAGCTCAGTACCAAAATATGTCGGAGAACGGTGACTTTCCATTTGACACCCAACCACCCATTTTTGAAACGTAGGTACAAACCCATTTGAATAATTTTCAATTCTTGCAATAATTGACCAAAAATATTTATTTACAACACATACACTTTTATATCAAATTTACTCAATAACAATAAGTCATACGAAACGCATTTTGAAATTATCTGCGAATGGAGCCATTCAGGGGTAAGTAAGGGGAATAGGTTGGATACATAGGATTTGATTGGGTAGCTCTTTGCAGCACGCACGCATCTTGGTATTGAGATTGCATATTCATAACACCCATTTGCATCGGAAGCTGTGAGTTTGGATATTCACCTCCAGAGCTGTAGCCAGCCGCTGGAGGAGATTGCTGAGGCGACATTCTGTAGCTGTTGATTGCCCCGTACGACGCCATTAGATTTGGGCTGATGTGAACGTTTGCGGTACGGTTGTTGGAGCTGCTCATTGACGATGATGTATGTTGCACAGGTGCAGATGGGGTGTTTCGCGTATTCCTACTTGTGTTCTGCGTGGATGTAATTGGAGTGATGTTCATGTTACTGGCGTAATATTTATGATACTGTAGAGGCGTTACTTGTGTCTGTAACATGTTTGGCGGCGTTGAAATGTTACGATTCTGCATCAACAAATGAGGTGGTGGAGTCATAGAGTTGGGAGGAATCGGGTGATGCGGTGACGGTGTTAAGTTCACCTGGGCACCAGGGGATGTATTACAGGGCTGAGTCTCCAAACAGTTCGTAAGTTGTTGTAGTTTGGACAGACTGCAGAGGTTGCCCACTAGCGTCGACGTCGTGCCAGTACTGTTGGACACTGGTATGGAGTCATGGCTTGTTTGTCTTTGGTCATTGTTGGCGGTTGTGGATGGCGGTCCCAAAGAACTAGAGACTGGTACCCGTGGCGCATTAGATATAGTTTCATTAGTGGGCATGTTATTTTGTAGGTAAAAGTTGTTAACAGCGCATGCCGATGATGGTTGCTCAATTCGTTGATGACTGTTCGCGAGGGAATGTACAGAGCTATTGAGAGACATTCTTTGTTGAATCACAGCCGGCATTCCAACTATGTCGTAATTGGAAGGATTCGCCGAAAAGTTTTGACTGATCTGTGGAATCGGTACATAGTCCAATGGCTGCATGTTTTGCTGATGACCATGTTGGCCACTTAGTTGCGAAAACTGCAAGTTATGCAGTGTGTCTTGCTGGGATTTCGGAATATTTGGAGTGGACCCCTGGGGGAGTTGGTGGTGAGTATTTGAAGTAGTTGTTGCAGTAGTCGAATTTTTTGTGTCCCGCTGCTGAGAAGTATTGGCACTGCGGATTTGCTTGGGTGTTGCGGCTCGGTGCGATGGTGTTGGTGAACTAACCACAATATCCGGCTGTAAGAAATATGGAGAATCATGGTTAATACCTCAAATAAACAAAACTAGTAATAAAAATAAAATTTATAGTTAAATCGCTGACAATTTACGATCAAGGACTGGGCCAACATGTGATATACAGTGCGTTAAAGAATCAGGCAATCTGAATTTCTGAGAATTTGACAATTAGTGAAACTGTTTCGAGAGAGATTGCCTAGTGAGAACATACATCAAAAGTACATTAAACCAGCGGTGGGCATGAAATTTGAGTTTGGGAGTTGCCCAACAACTACAACAGAAAAAACAACCGTTTATAGCGAGTCTCGATCGCCCAAAATGCAGCTGCTGCGCCGTCTGTGTGCGCGTCTTGTAGGCGCCGTGCTACGATTCGCATCGACTTTGTTGTTGTTCACAATTTGAAGTTAATTGCGTCGCAGCTTATTATGAGACTTACTGGCGCCAATGGAAGCAAAGGCTTGTCCAAACACCAACGTTGATCGTTAGCAGTTTAGAACGCAATTCTAGGACTTAAAAAACAAGTACAGGGTCTCCGAGTTCACAAAGCTTGGCGAAGAGACATATATCCCGCTCAAAGTAACTGAAACTGAACATGGCAGCTCATACTATATAGTTCTCCTAATTTTATAAAACTTGGCAGAATCAAGAAAAAGCTTAGAAAACTAGTAAATCGGACGGTGCGGACAAATGTGCAGACTTTTTTTATTTCAAGACTTCGTGACAGACTGACGGGGGAGATAACAACTCAAATCACCTCAGCTACTGTTGCTGATCAAGAATATATATTCCTTATCGGAGATGGTTCCTTCTATTCTTTACAAACATCGTATATAGAACGTATATAGAAAGCAGGAGGTCAAACAAATTTTCTTGCATCCTGAATATGAATTAGAATGAAATTTATTAAATAAACAAATTGTATATTTACCTGCTGCTGCGCATTCAATTTTCTGTTTTGATGTTGAGAATTGTTTATTAAATTAATATTCGGCGATCCTTCCGGTGTTAAATTCATGTTTATATTGTTTTGTTGCTGGATATGTGAATTTTGAATTGACATGTGCATGGGAGTCGTAGCTGGCTGGTTTTGCATCGAGCAATCCGAGAACTGTCTATGCGGCTGATGCATATGCACGTTGGGGGAGGCGGCTATATTTTCTGACCCATGAGTAATTGGATTCCCAATCGTCGCAGGAGACTCCATATTTATTTGTGCATTAATGCCGCAATCATAATGCTGGAGAGGCGCGCTCGCTGTTGACTCGGAGCTGTATACCAAGTTTGTATTACCGTCAGGTTGACCAGCAACTTGCATGTTCGAATGTTGTGCGGCTGTTTGTAAATTATTCGAATGGGAAATTTTGATTTTGCTCTCTCGGGAAATAGATGCCGTTGGAATAACATTCTGATCGGGCTTTGGTTTCGAGGGCACTGTGGATGATGATTGGTGGCCCAATGGATTGGCTAGCAATACGGATGACTCGGTCGGATTGGAATTAGTTTGTCTGGGAACAGTATTCTGTGTATTATTAGCAATCGCTTTCATTTGTTGTGCCTGCTCAGAGTTTTTGAATAGTTTCTGCTGGCTCGCACATTTTTGATTATAAATCGCAGATTGATTATTTGCATTATATTCGTTACAATGTGTGTTTGCTTCCTCTCTGGAAATATTCGTGGCATTTACGCCGGGTACTATTTTCGACTGATCTTCCTTTTTGCCACTATTTTTTCGTTCTACCTTGTGCTTTTCCTTCGTTTGGTGCATTTGGTGATGGGCGTGCTGCATTGCTAAGTTCGCCGACTGATACAAATTCTGCGTAAAGTTATGCGTGTACGCCATTGTGGTAGCAAGGTCTTTGTGAAATTGCTTTTGCCCCTTTTGTGAGGCGGCATCCAAGTGGGACAGATTATAGCTATAATAGTCCCATTGCCAATATTGAGATGTGTGATGGTAGTTGGGCATTTGATTAATGGGAAACTGGGATGCAATCGGATTCTGTAATTGAGCATGTTCATTGTTCTTTAACTGAAGTTTTTCCCTTATTGGCATTACACTCGAGGAAACTCGCACATTTGACTTATCTTCTTCCTTGACTTGTACCAACTGGTTAGATTTAGTAGAGGCGTCTTTTTCCAAGCCGGTTTTCATTTTTATTGAAGGACCTGCACTTGTACCTGCACCTGTATCATGTTTTTTATCCAAACTGGCAGCCATGATCGGCTTTCCATCTGCTAGTTCTACCGCAGGTTTTTTGTTGATTTTCGGCTTCACTTCAGAACTATCCTCTGGAGTGGGCTTTTCTTCTGATGTTCTTATTTTCTGTATCTCAGTAGATGATTGATCTTCGGTCTGGGTTGGCATTTGTCGCAAGATTGGCGGAGCCACTTCAAGTTTTTCACATTTGTCTAAGCTAGCTTGTTTTGGAGGATTTTCATTACAAATGATACTCGTCTTCTCTTCAACTTTTTCAGGCGATATACTGGTTGGCACGCACGCCAATGTTTGCATATCAGCAGACACTTCAGCTGAATCAATAAGGCTTTTGACTTCAGATTGAAATTTTTGATCATTTACAAAGTGGTTCATTTTAACCGCATCTGTTGGCAAGCACTCTGTATTAGTTTTATTGGAAATTGGGACAACAGGCTCAATTTTTTCAGGAGGAGAAATAATTACTGGATCATTTGAAGAAGCTTCCACTACTTTGTTCTCCTCGCTAATTTCAGTTTTGGTCTGATTTGCGGGTTCCACCTTTGGTTCGTTGCTTTCGACATTTTCCAATGTGTTTATTGGTTCCGTGGGAATTTTAGCACTTTCATTATTGTACGAAGTAGTCTCAGAAAACAGTGTTTTTTTAGTTTTCTTTGCAACGGCATCTAGTACCTGCTCAGTTTTACTATTAGCTTCTTTGTCATTCTTCTCAGCGGAACTAACAGCTGGTTTAACAGAAACCTCTGCGTCGATAGTTTTCACCTCGTCCTCCATCGGTTCCTGAATTAGTGCAGGTTTTGCAATTTCAGTAGATTCCTTTGCTACATCTTGGTTAATTTCACAATCCTCCGTGCGTTTTCCATTAGACTGTTTGCCTCTTAGTTTAGGCACAATATTAACAGGCTTATCACTTAGTTCTTTTTCCACAACATCTTGAGCTACTTCTTTGCTAACGATTTCCTCCAATTCAATGCAATTTTCCGGACTTTCCATTTCCTTATCAGAAAGGTTCACATTACTTGTGCTGGTCATGTTCTGGTCGTCGCCGTTTGAACTGTTATGCAACTCGCGCTCAAAATGTTTCCTCTTGTTCGTATGAGGGACTAGGTCATTACGTTTGGCCAGTCGTTGAGCGCGTTTAGTCAAAATATTGTATTCGGATGAATCTGCAGCCTTCTTGGATAATTTGCACTCCGAAGAGTCGGAGTTATCGTCAAGAGCTTTTTGATCAGGAAACAGCTTTCTCTTTTTAGCAACATTTGAGATTGACTTGTTATTGTCGGTACAGAGCGAACCTTTTTTACCGTTGGCCGTCTCTCCCTCTAGCTTATCACAAATTGAGCCATTACTTTTTGGGCAGTCTCCATTTGCCTCATGATTTACTTGTAAATTCGAAACTTGTGGTGCAACATCCTCCTTATTGTTTGCCACCAAATTATCGCAATCTGACATGCTAATGAATTGATTGCTTAAATATTCTCGATTAGAAATCGGTTTTATACTATTTATAGGCGATTTTACAGTCGACAGCAATGGACTCCATCTTAGACAGTCTGCCTCAATTATAATCCTATTTTTACTGCTGCTCATCCTACTGTTGTGGGACATCACTTTCTTCCAATCAATTTTGACATTGATTTGATATCGAATATCGCCATCGTTTTTTCTTAATTTTATAAAATTGAGTAGCTCAAATGCCAAGGCAATATCTGATATAGCCAATCCAGTTTTCACTGCAATATCCTTAAATGTTATCTTTTGCTGGTTTCTGTACTTGTACAAGTACTCCAGCACGACGGATTTCCAGTAAGAGAAGTATGACAGGCGTCCCAGGTCCGAAAGGGGCTTCTCCGGTGTTCCCAGCTGCCCTTCTTCGCGGCTCAGTAAGTAACTAAAGTCAATTAAAAATCTTCCGAAGCCTTGTCTCTGATATTGCGGCATGGTTAGGATGCAGGAAACGTTGTATTTTTGAGTACAATGTTTTTCTTTTGAAAAATACCCAACAAGATGGCAGCCGCTCTGATCATTTTTAGTTAAAATGTAAAATAGAAATGGCTCCACGTCGTAGTATAGCGTTTTGTGGTCCAAGAAGAACTTTGCCAGCAAGCACAAATTTTGGCAGTAAATCTTATTTACATTACCATCAACTTCAAAAACAGAAATATCGCCTTGCCGAAATATTTCAGTTCCAGGCGGTTGCTTCCATATGCATTTATTTTGATGTCTATCTAAGACGGATCGACTTTTGGTGTACTTAAGGCAGAATTCGCATAAGAAAAGTTTTAGCAGCCTGAAAGAAAAGAATACAAGAATTAGGTTAACGAATGTTTATATCCAAGTTTAAATTTATTTGGAAACCTGTACGTATGTTCACAGCCGCCTAATTTGTTGGGCAGGGGACAATTTTGTCATTAAGAGTAGAGTTTTTTGGGATAAGTAGTTTTAAAGCTATGAAATGCTGCTGTACGATGAGTTAATGGAACTAAGCTTAGATAACCATAAGGTTCGACGTGATGAATGCAAGTTATCTGTTGATTATTAAAGTAAAATTTAATCTTCAACTGTAGTGAACACAACTATTTTTCGGTGGAACATTTTGCTGTTGGAAATATAATTTTTAAAGCTTGGTATGGAAATACCCGCGAAATTAAAAACTCCATATAAACCAACATGATTTCGCACGGATTTGGCAAGTTGCTGTTTCGTGAGTTGGTCTGGAGTTCACGCTCAAAATAGTCATATCAATATCACAGCGTTGCCACCCGACGTCAACGTGTCACGCGGAGTGATTATTTCGAAGATGTGAAATATAAGTAAACTATATATTTCGTAATCACGACACATAAGTGTGTGACGTTGTGTCCACAAATACATACAAGTGTGTGGCGCGGTGTTTTAAAAACGAGTAATAAATGAACAACTTTTCATTGAAAAAGAAAGGTGATCCTAATTGATGTAATAAAAGAGAAAATTGTGCTATTATGATAGCGGCTAGACAAAAATCATCTGGGAAAGTAAATGTAAAGGGTGCCCTTGAAAAGAGAGGTAAATATATGTAGTAATTATTGAATTTAATTATGTTATTCACAATTGTTTGTTTTTTCTAGGAGGCCTTTGCGAGAGCTTACGATGCCGGAGTGCTAAGCACGCCAAGAGTGAAAGCAATGGTGGCCTACCCATCACAACTCAAGGAGGCAGCGATGTGCAGTGGGAGTTAGCTCCACATATGTATGTCGTTTTTGCCAAACTTGTCGGCGCAAAGAATGTGTGCGAATGCCATGCATATGTATAAACAAATACGTGTTAATTCTCTTATAGCTCCTCGTACGAGATAGCTGATTATGAGCAACTTTGGCACAGCAGAAAGTGATTCAATTGTTGACGACGGCGATTCCGTATGTAGAACGAATGAGCTGCAAAGCTTTTCAATGGTCGGACTTGGGACTTCTTTGTCGCCGCAAGTCGTAGACGATATTTCCTAATCTTTACTGTTGCATTAAAAGTACATAATAACGAGATGCCATGGCCCAAACAGTCGATTCAGCACCTTCCCTAGTCGTGTCCATAGAGCACCATTTGACTATTGGAGCCAATTATTGAAAAACCATTTAGTTTTCGCAATTTACATGTACATATGCCCATGCCCCCTCTTAGATCTTTACCGCAATTAACCTAACACTGTCGAACCCTAGATGCCTTCACTACCGCTTCTTACAAATCATATAAAGCCATTGTAGCAACTAAAGCAAACTGTAATTAGTTGAAATTTCCCCGCCAAGTTAAATTGCAACTAGAGATGAGCGCTTTATTTCGCACTTGTTATCGACGAAATAATGTGCAGAGATTTCGTACACTTTTCGCAAGTATCTCCCTACCAAGCTTAAACGGTTATATGCAGTTAATTTTGCCTCGAGGAAAAGAACCCCTTAAAGAAATTACTTATTAACCAAGTTGACGTGAAAACCATTAGATTTCCGTTTAGCAAACGGAAATCATCTAGAGTACTTACCACCTTCCCAATAGTTCTTCGTCTTTGTAATAATTGCACAATTAGTCGGTCAAGATGGACTCTGCTAAACTATATGCTCAGTATGTATTGTAAAAATGTATGTTGATACAAAGTACAATACAAAACTGGGTTTGAACTAATTTAAACTAGTCCATATGTTAATAACGATTTGCAGCCAGTTCAAATTTGAATATAGCTGCTCTCATAAGAAACATGACCACACCATGCAATGAAGCTGATCGGCCCACTATGCTCCCAAATCCCAAAAAAAAAATATAAATATAAAATATTTTTTAGAGACTTTTAATGGTTGGAATACTTGTACTGGCTCAGTTATGAACTCCGTTCGTGAGCGTCGAGCGCTCCCCAAATAACTCAACGTTCAGAAGCGTATAGAACCGCGAAAAGTTAACCGATTTGGATTCTACAAAATGGATTATATTCCAGAATGAAAGTACAATTTGAATATATTGCACGACATAATATATATACACTGCTCGACAGCACTCTCCCCCAGTTCACCAAACCAACTTTTTCTAAAGTATTTTGGCCCGCTAAGCACGAAAATCGAAATCAACTTGAACAAAAAATCTGTCGAATAGTTATCGAGATATTACCGATAAACGGGTTTTTCGATGTTTTCCGAAGCTGCCTCCACTTAAACTCGCATAACTTTTTTGTTTTTGCACCGATTGAAAAGTTGAAAGAAATTTAAAAAGAAAAAACATGGTCGAAAGTTTCCTTTTTTAGATGAAAATGTGATAGGGTGAGTGCTTTTAATGTTATGGGCCCAAATGTAAAAAAAAACACCTATTTTATTTTTGCAAAATTGATCGAAATTAGTATAGAAATTCAGATGGAAGTGGCAAAGTGTCTGCAGGAAGGAAAGCGAATTCTTCACAAAATTCAAGGAGTGGCTTAACGTTCCTGTGTCTTTTACAATTGATAATGCAGATTCTAAGACTTCCACGGAAAGTCCTGCAACGCAAAACACAATGGGGAGCCCATCCACAAGCTGGGAAGATTTGAGTGATCGGTCAAAGCGGAGGAAGACGGAAAAGAGGAATTAGCCTTCGCTACCCAAATGAGTCTCCGGGCTTCAGGAAATTTACAAGGTTCAAAAGTAATCACCGATGTCACAGAAGACAGCCCATCGAAAGCATCGCAGTACAAAGAAGCATTATCACTTGTAGTAGAATGTAAAATGAGCAAAAGTCAATACCAATTAATAAATTTGTAAATACGTTTTTGAAGAATGTTGACTTCGAATTCGTAATCAGCGACCCCGAGAACCCCCGCGTACAAATTTTAAGCCAAATCAAATACGATTTTCGACTTTTGGCCAGCTTTTCTGGATTTGGGACCACTGAGCGTTGCCGGGTTTACAGCTAATTATAAATATTTTCTAATCTTAATCAATAAAAGCGCCATGAAGGAGACAATAACACTTAAAAACATTTTCTACAATAGTATCGGACCATATGTTCTGGTCAAAATAGTAAATCCTGCATTAAAGTTAAAGGTACATTTAATTCTAACAACTTACCTTGCATACTCCTGTGGAAATGGGCTGGAATACCAAGTTGCAATATTCCATTTTCCAATCTCAATTGATTTGGGACTTTGGGTGCAATTTAATTGTTGTTGACTTATTTCACTAACTTTCTCATCATGATTGTTAGTTACTTGAACTACAGCTTTACGAAGTACTTCTTGATACAGCTCAACATCATTTTGTTTAACACAGGGCGGTAGGGGTTGATTTTCTGTAATTTATATTTGTTAAAATTTATTAATAAAACTAATTGATATATAGTAGTAGTAGTCTTTAGTTCTAGTATAAAATGCCCTATTACAACACGTTGCTTTGTCTTTAATATTCTTCAACTAAAAATAAAGTTTACGAGTTTACATCGACTTGGTTTTAAACCGTCTGTCGATAACCTTACACTTATCCAGTGATACTTCGGTTAATACACCTGGCTGCCCGGGTCGTCCCCAGATACCAGATCGTTCGCCTTGTAGTGTGGAATAGTGGTTTGGTGTTACAATTTGTAATATTCATATTATGTCTAATCTTATTTGCCGTCAGCTGATATTGAAGTTTAAATTTTTAACTAATGGCAAATGTTTGTAATTGTATGAGGATGTTTAAAAATTTTCAGTTTGTATCTGTCTCCTATAGTTTAGTGCATGTTTTATATAGTTCGCGAGTGCAGTCCATTTCGATCCATTTGAAATGTTTATGGTTTCCTTATGTGTTTAGTTGCGATTTTAATAATTGATATATATTTCGTCCTTTTACCGTTTCGACCAACTATAATCAAGCCAAGGTATTTATATTGGCCATAGCTATAGCCATAGTATAGTTACGGTTATTATCAGGGGTGTCGTGGAAATCTATAGAATTTCGTATAACCATTTCGAGCTAATGACTTTATTTGTGAAGTGACAAGAAAATGCTCGGTTACTAGATCCAATGGAAGGAAAACAGTACGAACTAAATCTACGCAAGTTCTCAAGAATTTCGACTTTTCAGGGAAGATTTCAATATCCAAGCGTGCTCTGTATTTGATGTGGCACACCGAAAGTGTGGCAGTAAAATAATGGCTTGTGATGAAGGCATATGTTTTTGGAACTGTTTCAAAAAAAAAGAAGAAAGCAGAGTTTGATTCAAAATTATGAGCAGATATTTCCGAATGTGAAAAATAAGAATGAATGCTTGAAAATATGCTTGAATGACCTCATCTAACGGAGAAAACGGCTGTTATATTATAGCATAAAGTTCTTTACTTACCAAATGGATTGGTACGATTCTCCTTTTCCATAACCACGCCTTCTTCTTCTTCTAAATTGCTTTTTCCTGTTTCAATTTCTTCATCTTTGGGATCTCTGCAGAGTTGCATTTCTTCCAGCAGTTGACATTTCAATACGGTTTTCTCGGTAAGGTATGGTATATCGTCTTCACATTTATCAAATGCTTTTCCAGATGTTAAAGGCATAGATTTCAAGGTTATTACTCGTTTTTTCTGAATATTAGAATTTTGCTGTTTTGAAGACAAGCAGGACGGAGTTTCCTGCTTCTCATCAGATTTGCTCATTGGTAGGCCGCCTTTTTGACGTTTCACATTTGGTGCAGTTGGGCATGTTTCGGGAACTGATGCAGTATAGCTAGCGCTTTTAGCATTAACGTTTTCTTTACATTTTGTAAAAATATCCACGGGATTTTTTGCAACGGCTGCAAAGCCCCAATTTTCATTCGGAACTTTTATACTTTCGGGTGAGCTCTCTTTTTCATTTGCATTGGTCTTAGCACAGCTTTTCTTGTCGTTTTCAAACAATTTTCCTTTTAATGTACTTCGGTCGGTGTCATAATCTTCTTCATCATTTTCGTCATCACATTCAGAGCTATCGCTTGAACTGTCGCTTGAATCCGAGTCTGAACTGGAGGATGTGCATGAATCCGATGATGTACTTTCGTCTTGATCATTGTCATCACAACCCCGGTTTCGTTCGTCATCTTCATCGTCTTCATCCTCACTGTCACTGGACGAGCTTGTTGATGATAGATCTGAGAAAGTGCGTTTCCGGTTTTCTTGGTTACCAATATAACCACCACCCTGTTTTGCAATTAATTTCTTTTGTTTACTATGTGATTCAAATTGATCATCACATATATCGGTTATTTTCCCAGAGCTCATGCTATACGATTT
Organism: Lordiphosa magnipectinata; assembly: GCA_037044535.1. Lineage (NCBI taxonomy): Eukaryota > Metazoa > Arthropoda > Insecta > Diptera > Drosophilidae > Lordiphosa > Lordiphosa magnipectinata. The sequence goes on from JBAMBO010001897.1 coordinate 29,866, forward strand.
CTTTTTTGGTTTATTACCAACATTAAAGAGGCAAAGTTTAGAAGTTGAAGGGCTATCGATGTTTCCTTCATTTTTAATAACTTGCCGCTTGTGTGAAGAAAATCCTTTATCATAATGGACAATCCTAAAATCAATACAAAATTTCAATTTAATTAGTTTGTAAAAATTGTTTGTTAATTAAAATAAGATGATGTTCAAGACAAACGAGAGCTTAAAGTAAAGTCGACAGTGCACGAACCCATGCTAAGCTCGTCGAATCTGAGGTTTTGTTTTTTCCACTATTTTCGACAAATTTAAGCGTATCCGAAAAAAAGCCATGCTTGTCTCTATTTTTTTTTAGTCATTCAATGGACCATAATCATTATTGTTATTGTTCTTGACGGCCTCTTTCACGGCTTCCAGTACCCGGTCTTTGGAATTGGAAGGTATTGGAGGGTTGCTTCTACATATGTGATGAATGAATATTAGCATTTCCTGCATACTAACTTTTTATTTATCCTATTTCGTAGACTCTAATGGAAAAAACCCATTTAAAAACTTATTTAGATTGTTATTTATTATTTTCTGCCCTTTAAGCTGAGGAAAAAACTGGTTGACAATACCAGAATTATCAAAACTGTGGTCCCTCGATTTGATTGTAGATTACCAAAATCTAAAATGAAAACCTCAACGAAGAAAGAAAAAAAAATATCAAGTAGCGATTTGCAAGTATGTATGGCTTGGGGTATCATGAAATTTAATTATAAAAATTCAAAATATTCCTTAGTTATAACGGCGGTAGTTAGCGCCGGAGTTGGCATACATGCTAGTGAAAAATTGTACAGTTAAATTGTAAAGAATTTAACAAATGGCAAGCAACATTGATTTTGACCAAAAAATTCCTACGTAACTTAGGAAATGCCCATTTACGATATTACTGCAATTTCAAAACTTGCTTTTGGCTTTTTCTCTTTTCTTTTCTTCTTCTTTTATACTGAATCCTTTTCCAAACAGATGTGGTCGAGTTTGGGTGGTTTACAAGGTTCGGATCTTGGTGCGGTTCAATGCACGCAACTAATCCGAACTGGTTCTGTACCGGTTCAACGATCTGAAATCAGCTGTTATTTTCAAAATTTCTGATAAGAACATTGAAAAAGTTTTGCAAAGCTTTAAAAAACCACAAATTTTACATATTTAGGCGGTAATTCACTTACATCTATGTTGTTTTCTGCGACTCTCGGTCGTCGATCTTGTTCGCGCCTAGACATCTTTGACTGGGGAAGGAGAATGACTCCACACACTATGAATTGGCTTTCACAGTGCTTTTACACAACACTAAAGTACACACAAAGTACAACAGCTTCCAACAGAATAAGGTGCAAAACGAGTTGGACTGAGCTAAGATCGCAAAGGAACTGTAAAAGCTATCAGTGATCAGAGGACTAGAAATAATACTACTGTTAAGGAAGTTGTTGATGGGCACTAATTTGAGGTCTAAACAAATTAAGAAAATTTAGATTTTTGCAGTTTTCTGGTGCTAACCCAATGACTTTAATCAGATCCCTCACATACAAATTAATATGGGTACGCAATATCCCAAGAAAACCGAAGCCGCAGCTTATGCGATATTTTTTACACATACTTTGATGGTCTCCACTTTTGACTGAAAAATTATTCGAATATCGAACATGTGCAAAAGTGAGTTGATCTACATGGAAAATATTTTGGAACTTAGCTATGATACAGTAAAACCCAAACACACAGCAGTCTTCGAATTTTAAATAAACCTGCACACAATTAATCAAATTTGTTTCTGGAACTTTTTTAATATCTTACCTCTCATTTGAAGCCTCTACTTTTATTTTGGGTGCATCTTTTCTGATTGACTTCAGATTGTCCAAGTTTTGTTTTAAACATGACTTACATCTGAAATTAAAAGAGAAAAATTCTGTGTTTAATACCATTCACAAAAGTAATAATAAGTAATAAAAGTAATAATAATAATAAAGTTGAATGTAAAAAGGTTAAGGTGCGCCAAAAAAGTAAGTCCAGTATTCCCAGTAGAGAGCGTACTATAATTTCGTCCAGATGTTTGTAACGCATTGAAAAAAAGAGTCGCCTCACACCTCAGTTTTAAAGATATCTGGTCTAAACTTTGAGCTAGATCAATGGTTTAAGGGTCTTTCAAAAAGGGTGCGTCGATGTTAAACCTTGCTTTAGGCTCCGATTAAAATGTTTAGTAACGAGGCTTATTTTAGGGTCAATAAAAAAACAAGCGAGAAAGGAAAGCTAGCTTCGTCTATGCCAAGTTTTAATATACTTGAAAAAGCTCTCCAAAGGAAAGCGATTTCAACTAAACTTCGCAAATCAGCTTGAAAACATTTAATTTTAATAATGACCGAGTTAATAAACGCTAACATTGAAAACAAAAAAGTTTTTCTCACAAAAACCCATTTTCCGACCGAACATTACATGGCAGCTACAAGAAGTAGTCATCCGATCCGGCCGGTTCCGATATATTAGCAGCATGCAGCTAAAAGAAGACACTGTGCAAAATTTCAGCTCGATAATTTCAAAACTAGAAACAGACAGACGGACGAACAAAGCTCAATCGACTCAGCTCGTCATGCTGATCAAGAAAATATATACTTTATGTGGTCAGAGATGATTCCTTCTATGCGTTGCAAACTCATTGGCAAAATTTTTCAAGTGTATAAATATATATATATGGCTATACCCAGCCCAAAGGGACGAATGGAAAAGTTTAAGAAGTTTTTTCATGGCTAGTTAACTTCACAGCTGGCTCCAATAGCAGGTGAAGCTGATCGGTTGAGTAAAAGTTTTTAAAAAACAAATTTGTTCTATAAGATCAAACCCACGAGCTCTAGCACAGCAGACACACACACTACCCGCTGCACCGGGTGAATGGATGTCTAAATAAGCCAGCTATATGGGTTGACGCCATCACATAGCATGAAAGACCATGAATAACCGACTAAACTATTGGACCAATCAGTATGAAGTTTTGAACGCTCGCATCTTCGAAACAAATGTTCGTCTTTGAATGATGAAATTAGGCTCGAAAACAAAAACAGAAAAGATTTTTAAATAAAATGAAAGTAATTTTAAAACTAAATATTTTGGTTCGAGAAACCATGTGGTGCCGAAGCAAAGCTCCCAGGGTATGCTTGTGTTCGATAACAACTTACCTGTATGGGTGTTTAGGTTTCTTGTCCGGTATCGTGTCCAGACAAGTTAAATGAAAGTGATCCTTGCAAATGAAACATTGCAGGAGGCAAGGTCCACGATTATGCATTTTGCATACGACACATTCCGAGCAATTCTGGCAGTCCCATAAGGATCCTTTTGTAACAAGCATATATAGAAGGACGTATGATTGTGATTTGCATCTGCCTGCAATGTTTGCACAAGTCGTGTGCAATGATATACCACATTGTTTGCAAGAGCTTAAAGGCTCTGGAATGCCATTAAGATTTTTCTGAGAGTTTCCGGAGCAATGGGTGCATGTTTCTTCGCCTTTTATTAGTATATCTGCTTGCGGTGCACATTTGCGTGGTGTTGTCAGCGATTTGCCCTTCTTGTAGAGCTTGCCTTCCTGGATTAAAAATCCAGCGTCCACTGCTTTTTTAATTGATGCTTTGATTACAGTTTTGAAATCAACGTTGGGTGAAAGATCGATGCAGTTGAATTTTTGAATATAGTTTTCGATGTTCTTAATTGTGGATCCTTCGCATTCTCCCAAATCATGTACAGCTTTCGCCACCATTTTATAAAGATTAGTACTTTTATCCACTTTAATTCTCCGCTTCGCCATGGGTGCCTTATACGAGTGCAATCCCTTGTTATACACCTTAATCACAGCTCCAGACTCGACAGCTTTCTCTAATTTTTCTGCCACAATGTCTTCATGGAATTTGTGATGGGTGCCAATGGCCTGACATATTCTCTGGACGCTTGGTCTTTGTTTTTGAGACCTGATTTTTGAGATGGCTTCCAGAATCCACTGCTTCCACGTATCCATACTAATTTCATGGGCAGAGTCCCTCATTGTAACGTCACTGGAAATAAATAAAAATTGAATTATTGGTTTAAAGAATATATAGAAACTGCTTTTCAGTCTTTCGTACTACATAATTTTGCATTAGATAAAGCTTCATCTGGATGATGTATTCACTTCTTCCAGCAGATTGTACATAATAAAATGACGATTATAAGAAAGTAATTTTGGGAGCATTTCTTATAGCAGGGGTGCCCAAGCGTATTCCGCAAGCCAAGCATTTAGCAACAGCCCGCGGGCATACCATTTACGCGACCATAAGATTGTAAAAAAAAATAGCAAAAACAATTTCATATGCGTGCTCTCCTCACTTTCTTTCCGAACGAAGGTTTTGTTGTTGGTGCGTGCAGGCCTGCAACACCAACATCACATATGACTCTCTTCTCTCTCTCCTATGTCTCTGGCAAATTAAAAAGCAACAACAATGTTGCCTTTGCGTAGTCAGTGCTCGCACGCGTGTGCTTGAGACAGCAATGACCACACTCACACACACAAACAAAAACCGATTTTCTCTTTCTACTTCTTGTGGTTGTTCTAACTTGAGTTGTATTTTGTGCATATGTATTGGCTTCCACGCGCTCGTAAGCTCATTCTGGGCACCCCTGGCTTATAGTGTTGATTTCAAATACAATTTGTATTTAAAAAGTAGGCTCCATTTTTGTTTAATATATAAATTAGTCAAAAAAGGCGTTTATTTAGCTTTCTGCTGATAATTGACGGGTATGTTTTTTTAAGATTTATTAATTCCTGAACCCAGGTTCAGCGACCTTCTTTCGCGGGTTCGAACCCCGCAGTTATAGGGAGGTTTGGAGACCTGTCTCTAAATGTTTCTTTTACTTGTTGGGTGGTCAGCCAGTCTCTACGTATTGTCTTTGGACTGTTTATTAATTACAATGCCCACTTTTGGGACTTGGAGATTTTCCTACATTCATCAATTTAAGAACCTAATTCCAGTCCAATTTGTAGATATCGTGTCTAAAGCGTTATATATTAAGGGATCTCTTGCCAATGTTGTTGTGTCGTCTGCAAAGGTGTCGATAATGTTGTTGTCGAGAATTTGAAGATGTCGATCGGGCGAAGAGTGTACACTGATGGACCCAGGAGGGACACCAACACCCATTAGCCTTGTCTGTATACTCCTTAGCTCCTTGAGATGCCCTTTGAAAACCAAACTGTAATTGTGAAATTGCTCTTTTGGTCCTGTCGTAACCGGATAAAGCACGGATTTAAGTAGTGATTACACAACTTAAATTGAAGATTTAAAAAAACAGTTGAGCTTCGTCATTAGGGTGACTGTCTTAGAAGAGAAAGAAACCGTCAAACATTCGGTAAATTTTTAAACAGAGTTTCCATCAATGCACGTGAGACTGGAATAAATCGAGAGTCGTTACTGAAAGTTGCTGAAAAGAAACTCGGTATGCTGGCTGCTGGAAAAAGTTCAGCATCTTCGAGATAAGAGCAAGCGAATCCAAATATCCCTGTAGAGAAATTGTCAACTAGTTACAAAACAAAACTGTCCTACACATAGTTGGAATGCGAGTAGAATTTAACTGGTAGCAAAATAGCTAGATTCGGGTAAGTTGGGCAACAACAAATATAAGCTTACGAAGAAATGTTCGTTTGAAATACAAATTTAAGCTAGGTGTAATCCAATTCAGCTTTAACTGGTTGCAAACGAGTTGGTGATGAGTGAGTTGACTGACAGATTTCGATGTACTGTTATACTTTGCAGCGACATAAACAGACTTTTTTCATAAGAAACACTCAAATGTCAACTGGTATTTAACTGGTTGAAAATGGCTGCTGCAGGGGACAATTCTCTCCCGCCTATGCCATCTGGCATTAAACTGGTTGCAAATGGCTGCTGCCGGGGACAATTGTAACATGCCTATGACATGTCTGTGTAAAATGGACGACTTTAATAGATTGATTTGGATAGGAAGTGCAACCAGTTGCAAGTTTTTAGAGACAGGTACATTTCTGGTTGTAAACTAGACACTTTCCCTGCAGGGATATTAAACGTTCAGATCAAAAATAAGAGAGTATTCTCCTTTCCGGCAGGTAAAGTGTAATATAATTTTTCCCAGAAGTTTGTAATGCATAGAAGAAATCATCTCCGACCACATAAAGTATTCCTGATCAGCATGACGAGCAGAGTCAATTGTGCTTTGTCCGTCTGTCTGTTTCTACGCAAACTAGTCCCTCAGTTTTGAATCTATCGAGTTGAAATTTTGTACAGAGCCTCCTTTTCACTGCACGCTTCTAATATGTCGAAACCGTCGGGATCGGATGACAGCTTCTTGTAGCTGCTATAGAAATGCTCGGTCGAAAAATAGGTTTTAGTGAGAAAAACCATTTTTGTTTTCAATGTTAGCGTTCTTAAACTCGGCCATTATTAATATTACATGTTTTCAAACTGAACTGCGAAATTTGGTCGAAATCGCTATCCGTTGTAGCGAACTTATTCAAGTGCACACACGAAGTTAGCTTTGCTTACTCGTTTTTTTTTAAGTTCTACATGATTGTGCCCCGAGCCAGTCGAGTCTGTTGAAGATTGAACCCCTCAGAATTGCACTCACTGTATTCTCTGCCGAAAAAAAACTTAAATAGATAAAATTGTTTGCTTTTTCTTCGAGGGAAAGATTCTAAGCTGCAGATGCCATGTTCAATAGTTGAATTGAACAAATCAACTGAATAGTACCCAGCTCGGTCCCTTTGAAAGACAGCACAACCATAATATTAAATATCACAGTAATAGGCGATTTCGATCCTTAAACTTCCTGGCTGGAAAGTATGTATAATATTTTCTTTAAGCAATCAGCACATGCCATAATTCCCTTCCAATTTGTACACCTTGCACAATGCAAATACATATGTAAGTTCATTCATACACTTGCACACACTTATACACAAACATATGTATGTATCTTTAAAGGTAGCCGGTTAAGGGGTTTAGGGTAGCACAAAATACAAATGCAATGAAATCGCAAGCCAAATAAACCAACTCGACTGTTCATAGTTACATCAATCCGCACATATGTACACATGCATTTAAATTGTGTGTTTGTTTGTATGTGGAAGCACATGAAATTTGAAGATCCTTAATCGCCGACCATCTGTTTGTTTATACATCCATTGGACCTAGTCTTTTCAAAGTATCTACTTACATTCGTATGTATATATGTATGCACAATTAGGCATTAGTTAATTTCAGAAGTTTAATCTGAATGCTGAAACTGTATCTATAGCTAATTCATACCTGTGTAAGTTACATTTGTATGTATGTATATGTACACATGTATGAAGATTCATGAGTGTAGATGAATATGCTTACATATACACGAGCTCTAATTACTATTAACGTAGTATCAAAATACATATGTATTTATTTATATTTACCAATCTCGACGAATTATTCCGATAATTTTGGTGTACGTTCGATGTCTAATTTATAAGTATTTCTTCAAACTTTATTAAGACGTTATTGAAAACGTTTATTATGCTGAAAACAAACACAAACAAAAGTTAAATGTGTATCTTCATTCGTAGAGCTACCTCACACTAAACGATTACTGATTTGAATTGTAATGGGACAATGATATCATTGGAACAGAGAAATGGAACACCGCAACAGAGTTATAGTTAAATTTGATTATTTTTAAAATTATCCTAGTTGTTTATTAGTTAATATAAAAATGAGAGATTTAAATACAATTTGTATATTCAATTAGTCCCAGCTTCGCGCTTTAATCATTTATTTTCTATCCCAATACTTTAATTTCTTTGTAGAAGTGCGATTATGTATTAGGTAGAATAAATAATGTTTTTAAATTTTTTAAATATATTTCGTAGGCGTTAAAAAAAAATTCGTGAGCTTTCGAGCAAAAAGTCAATTTTTTTATTTATTTATTTGGTATTCAAACTACTTAACCGGTTTGAAACACACCTACCACACGCTACCAGAGTCAGTTCTCAAGCGACGCGATCCAAAAACAACAACATGCCGTCATCAAGCTGCCGCACAAACAACGCAGCTGTTTTTTGGTGTCAGCTGTTCTCCGCTTCAATGTGCTCAACTCTTACTTATGGGGAATACGCTTCAATCTCATAGAGAAGTTCTGCTCATTACGGATACCGTTACGTTATTGGTCGCAATTCCTCCACATCGCTGGTGCACTTCAATATTGTCGAAGGCAATTGGGTCTTGCACAGGCACTTCTAGCACGAAGATGCGCATTGAGTTAGAGAGCTATGTACTCGCTCCGGCCAGTTTATCGCCGGATGCTTAATCCCAACATTGAGTTTGAGAGCTATGTGTTCGCCCCGGCCAGTTTAACGCCTAATGCTCAATCCTATTAACTGCAACACCACGCAGGAAAACTAAAATATCTGTCTACTGTACAGCCTATGAGAGCGAACATACCTTCGCCCGCCGTAAGAGGGAGTATCAGCACACATTTTCCACATTTTCAAACTCTCTACATTTCTTTCTAATTGATTCGGGTTCAGTCATGGAGGCAAATTAAAGGCCTCATCGAGGCACAGCAAAGTCCTCATCGAGGCAAATCAAAGTCTTCATCGAGGCACCTCAAAGTCCTCAACTAGAGGCACCTCAATGTTCACGACTAGAGGCATCTCAACGTCCTCAATTAAAAGCACACTAAAACCTGCAATCTATCGAGGCACACTGGATCCCTCAATCAAAGCAACTGATCTATCAAGCCGACTCCAAAAGGTCATCACAGCAAGCCACAGATGCTCCGCTCCCAGAATCTACAAATGCCCATGTGTTTGAGCGCGTTGCTACTGTCAAGAAACAACTGGAGCAACACTACACTGGCCCCCATATAATTTTTACCACCGCTACCGTCGTCACGAATGCCATCGCCACCACCATATAGGAGTAGAGGAGTAGACGTGGCGACACACCATCTCATGCCTCGACAATTGGACAACTGATGACTTCGCTGGCGCCCCAAAGCTGCAAGTGATCGTCCAAAGTGAGAACAGCTACTGGTCTGGAAGTTGCTACCATCCATACACCCAAACGCATGTGTATATGTACATTGCTGGATCGCGTCATGCCCCCACCTGCAATAACTCTGCAAACTACCCACCAGCAGCGGCTCTGCAAGCCCCCACCGACATGAAAAAGATGTCGTTTAATGTAACCGCAGCAAAAACTCAAGGCTTTTCGTACACACGCACACAGCCCTTCTGTACCCTAAGCACTACACGCCTGCTACAGACCATGTTCCAGGCCCTACTGTCGCCGTCGTGCTGGTTGGGAACAGCTTTATCCAAATCCGCCATTCCGTCATTCTTCTATGGAAAGTTTTCCGGACCAGACTACACCTGTTGCCCACGCAAGCAGTCCAGGCCCAGCAGCGCATGCCAAATCATTTATTTCGACTTGCGCCAGCATGTTTTCGATCCTGCACGTTCATGTGTCCAATCCCGGATCGTCGGATGCTTAATCCTAACATTGAGTTCGATAGCTATGTACTCGCTCCGGCCTGTTTATCGCCGGATGCTCAATCCCAATAACTTCAGCACCACGCTGGAAAACTAAAATAACTGCCTACTGTACAGCCGGCCTATAACAGCAAACATACATGCGCCCGCCGTAAAAGGGAGTATCAGATCCAAATTTTCAACCTCTCTTCATTTGTTTCTAATTGATTCTGGTTCAGTCATAGCACTCATATTGATATCAAACAAAGTCCTCATCGAGGCAACACAAAGTCCTAATCGAGGCAAATCCAAGTTCTCAACTGGAGGCACCTCAAAGTCCTCAACTAGAGGCACAGGAACTACAAAGTCCTCAACTGGAGGCAAAACAACCACCTCAATGAGATGCAACCTCGACCCTACACTGGCAGTCGCCTTCTCGTTCGCTCTCTTTCCCTAGGTCCCCGTTAGCAACATTGCGTCGCAATGGATGTATATAAAATGTTCATTATACATTAGACCAGAGTTTGGGGGCCGAACACATTCGGTAATTCGCTTGCATAAGAGCCGAAAGCTTGCCGAAGACATTTCTCACTGAATGTCTGAAAGTTAGTCGCAGTCAGCGTTACAAGACAATCCCTTCAGCTGCAGTATGTTGCCGAGCAACACTTCTAAAAATCACTTACACATTTTCCGTCCTCTCTTCTTGGGGAACCCTGCATTAGACCGAACCTGCCTTGAATTTGTAAAAGTTCTCTGCCTACATTGATAGTTAAAAGATATATTAAGGGGAAATTTGACATTTTAAAGTATTCGAGCGGCTTAACTTAAAATATCTGATATTGGGACTTCTATAAATTTTCTATACAATACTGCATTTTTGAGCCATGTCTTGCAAGGAACTTCAGATGTTAAAAATCGTATGGAGAAAAGAAAAGGAAACAAATTTTTTTTTCCGGCTTTACGGTTTTAGTTACAAATTTTAGAGTGTTTTTGACGGTTAAAGTTTAAGGTAATCTCTGTTAAAATAATATCTAAGCTCTTCAAAAACCCTTTTTTATGATATAATTTTCTCTTTTTTAAAAAACCAAATAAACTAAACTCGTCGTTGTGCCTTTGCTCGAATGTCACCTGTGGAATTAGCCTGCTCCGATCAGGGACTTGTATTCCTATTCCTTTTCCTGCTCGGTCCAATTAATATTTTCCGCGCTCTGACATTTTGTGCTTGCTTCAGAAATTTCTGTATGTAATTGGTTTGGTATTGAACTTATTAGAGCTCCAGCGATAAGTCTGACAGTCCGGTCAATCGGCTTGCTGAATGCAGCCTGATTTCAAATGAATCATCGACTATTTTGCTATCGAAATTTTATCATCCCCAGATGTTCCCAATCTAGTTCGGCGTTTGTATTGTTTTGTGGAGAGTTACATACATATAAATAGTCAAAATAAGCAAAATTAAAAATGGAATATGAAACTCTTCTATCTGAATTAAGTGGTAATATGTTTATGCCAATATTGATATTGCTTGATTGCCGTGTGTGACATGTTTTGATTGCATTAGGGCTAACAATAATTCATATAGACAAAAGTGCATATGTATGCATGTATGTGCATATGTATATTTACAAAATGAACATAAATATTTATTTACGTCTGAAGTTGCACACACACATATGCATATATGTACATACATGCGAGTTTATTCGCTATACAGAAACTATGTAGGAGTATAAATTACATACATACAAATGTACATAATTTGTCTGCCTGAAGGCAGTCTACCGAGGGTTTATTACGTTAGTGCGAATGGAAATATCTCCGGCATAGCCTTGTCCAGCTGTCCGTCCCCCGTCTGTCTGAATGAAAAATAATCTCAGAGATGGTAGGACCTAGAAGTATCAGAATTTCTCTGTTCTTGTATATTTATGGTGTAAAGTACTAACTTAAAGTTGGCTAAATCGATACATTATAAGGCCTGTACTCGTTTCCGAGTTTGATTGATCGGAGTTCGTAAGAGTTGTGATATCTACTAAACGATTAAATCATTCGGCCGAAACGTCTTGCCATTAAGACGCTGGAATAAAGATGAATTATCCAAATCGCTTTCGATCCAAATCGTAAATAACAGGGCCATGATACACTAAGTACAAGGTAGCGCACTGCGCAGCTTCGATTTTCTCAGTCGGCCTGGGTTCGATGACTCAAAGTTGTAATCGAAGCGATACGGTCGCCTTCGATTTCCTGATGAAGTGTAAACATTCTAGCGAAAGCTGTCAAAAACTGTAAGTAACAACTGAGTGGCATTGCATTTTGTGTCTGTCTTAGCCCTGAGGTTCGATAACCACTTCCGGCTGCGCTACCTTGTAAATATTGTATCATGGAACAGGGCTGTATATTTCGGTTCTGTTTAACATAACTTTTTGGCATTAAGTTATGACAAAATAATACTAGTATGTCACTTCAAAGACCTACATATTACCAAGAACGAAAGCGACTACTGAAAAGCACATTTACCGTAGCGTTTTCGCATAGCTAAAGTTGAACGCGCATTTGCCATCTACTAAAATTCGTATGCTTGGCTTTTTGCCAGATGTCGCCTCTAGGTATTGATATTCTTTGAAAATTCGGAAGTCTCTTAGAAGCTCAAAAAAAATTTTGTAAGCTTCGATTCGCAGGTTCGAACCAAAAATGAAAAATATATGTATGGGTAAGTCCCAGAGACATCTAGTAACCCGTGTTCATAATAATCTAAACCAGCGGTGGGCACGAAATTTCAGTTTGGGAACAACAACCCTTATCAGCTAGGCTCACGTTGATAAGCGGGACATAAATTATATATATTTTGTGGATGCGCCGAGCGAGCCTCAATCTGAATCACACTGCACCTGTTTCGTTGTCTACCTGTGCGATCAGCAATCGCCGCGCGCCGATTCGCATGGACGTTTTTGTTGGGCTACACTTCGAAGCGAGGCAATTGCACTTTGATCTTTACCATCCGTTTATTTACCCGCCCTCATAAAAATAAAAACTCACTATGCAAATTTCGAGATTTTTGGATTTGCACTCCTTCTATTTACCTGAACATTATACCCGTCTTTATGACAATCTGAACTCATAATACAATTTTGGAAGTTTCCTAATTTTTTCATCTACACCTCCTATGTATGACAATCTAAACTCATATATGAATTTAGCAAATTTTGACATTTTTAGGACCGTGTTCGATGTTAACCTTCTATGTATTTACCCGAACATTTTACACGTCTTTATAAACATTTTTGTCGCAATTTTCTACAATCTGCATACGTAGCCCGTAAGTTAGGGTATAGTTATTATATATATTACAACTTTTATACTGCGTGGCCAATGTTAATCTATAAGACACTGTCTAATTGTGTTAAGAAAAAGGAATAAATCTAAATCTAAACAATTTGTGTGATTAATATTCAAAATAATATACAGAATTTGTTTTATGCTTGATCAAAACAAAACAAGTTTTAAGGCCCTATCAGCTGAGTCTTCAGTCGATGCTAGATAAAGTTATGTTCACATATGCAAGTAATTCGACCAAATTTCTTGAAGAACTAAATAGGCCAAATTACCTTTTCATCTATATTTGATCAAATTATTTGCGTAACCATTGTTATAGTTTTAAGTCCTGTAAAATCTGCAATCATGGATATTTATCCAAATTTTCCTCAAAATTTGGGCAAATTATTTGCATTTAATAGTTTGATTTAGTCGGTTCTCTATTAAAGCCGGAAATATAATTCACCCAAACAAGCAAAATAAACAAACATTTTTCTATTAAATCATTTCAGATTTACCCACAACGAGCTGTAATAAAAGGCTCAAACTACTCGAATATATTTTACACGAATCAATGGGAGAACGAATATGGACGTCACAATACAACTTGGGAGAAGATAGTGATGGGTATCACTTTTCATTGGATTATTTATTGGATACATTTATAGTACTTTATGACGAATGCAGTAATTCATCGCTTCGAAGAGAAAAAGGAGTATCGGATTTTCTAAAACTATGTAAATATTTCATTTGACAGTTGTTGGGTTTAGTTACCCGTTCTGAGTTATTAAGAAACAGTTGTTGTTGCCGGCTTGAAGGTCTTGCGTATTTTATGTGTCGGTATTTAATGTCGGTATTCGTCATTATGGAAAGAGCAATTAGTCAGCAGTGGAGTTTGAAACTGCTGCTGACTAATTAGATGCTGATGCTCTCTGCCTGACGACGAACAATTTTAATATTTCATTAGACTTTTTGTTAAGCAGTAATATTTTCATAGCCGTAATCACTGTTTTGTATGAAAAATGATTTGTTGAACGACGATTTAACTCTGAATTTTATAATCGGGCGTGTTCCAGAAATCTCTAGAGATTTTCGTACGAACGATTTGATTTGGAACTAAACTAGGAGGACTTTATATGTGAAATGATAAGAACAAGGTCGGATACTAGTTCCTAGGTCGGTAAAACCGTACGCATTAAATCTACTTGGCATTGGGAAGTCGGTTGTAAATCGCTCAGATTTTTTCATCTAATCTAGTAGCCGGGCATATATGTGGCACATCACATATAAAGGCAAGCAGTTTTAATCTGAAATGCAAGCGTTTATACCAAAATCTCTAGAGATTTCTGGAAGACACCCGAATAATTCTTTTTACTATTTAAGTATATTTATCTATGTTTGAAAGTCATACCTTACACATATTTTTTTCGGCTTAAAAAAAAAGAAATTCCTTGTTTGGGAAAAGTCCATTGTCAGACCAATCTTTTCAATGGAAGATATATGCTATAGTAATCCGATTTGTTCCAAATTGCAGATGTACTTAAAGGTATTAAACATAGATAACCGTTGAGCTTTTATTAGCCAAAAGAAAGCATCTGCGACCCTATAAAGTATATATAATCCTGATCAGCATTAAAAGCCAAATCGATATAGAAATGTACGTCTGTCCGTATGAACGCACAGATCTCATAGATGGTAAGAGCTAGATGTTTGAGGTGTATGAATCGCTTACTTCTTATACTTGCAGGCAGATTAAGTTTTTTTTTTCTATTTTTGCCTGTCATATCTCCTATCTTTTTACTTACATACCTCAGGCCAAATAAGTATATATGCATTGACGTTTAGATATTAACCCATGTATTCTGCAAATCGCTTTCGACCCAAGAACAACACAACTCCCATACGACCTCATATTCTGGCAACATTGCCGTTGTTTTTTTTACATTTGGAACGGCATAAAATGGCAGTGTCATCTGAAAACATCGAAGTTGTTGTCTTACTGCTAGTGGGAATGTCTACCGTGTACAAAAAGTAGAGAATCGGAACAAGCACGCTTCCTTGGGGTACTCCAGCCTCAATGACTTGACCGTCAGATATGTGAGTTTTGCATCTTACTGCAAAAACTTTTTTGTGAAGATAAGACTCAAGCAGCTTGTGGGTGTTTTGCGGTAGCAAAGTTTTAATCTTATACAGGAGACCGTCTTGCCAAAAATCATCTCACCAATGATAAACACAGCGTAGAGGACTCTTTTTAGAAATAGAGAGTGCCGCCTAAAGTTAATGTCCCTCCTAATCAAGTGTCAAACTACTAAGAAGCATTCGTCTGTCCTAAGGCCACAAACTATTCCTTTAATGGCCCACTGCTCCAAAAAACCTTGCGAAATCGAGATTGCTTTGGCACAAACTCGTGCTTATGTTGATGTTGGTAGTGCTGGGTTGCCTATATATTCTATATGTCAGCGTTGACTTCCTTGTTTAAACCATCCACAAGATGAAGTCATGTCTAAGTCCCCGACAAACTATTTGTCGGCTTCCTGACAAGCAAGCCTGCTGAAGTGTAAAGCAACTCCGGCATTGGTGCACCGCAGTTAGAGAACTAGATTTAGTGTGGAAGACATATTGATTTTAATGTTAACTTCTTAAAAAATTCCCAAATTTGTTTCTTGAACTGTTATCAGCAGACTTTCTTGTGCAAACCAAAAATTAAAGTTAAGGGGTGGGTTCACTTACACTAGTTTTCATGTGACAGTTGCTGCCATACATGTGTGAACAACTGTCACAGGCAGTGTCAGTTGATTGTTGCCATATAGGAGGAGTATATTCTGTCGAAATTCTACTCATTGTGAACAGACTACCAGATGTCTGTATGTAAACTAAACCTATTGTTATTATTATTTATATTGACATCATTTAAACGTGGCGCCACTTAAAATGTATTAAGTGCTTTCCACAACCTTTACGTTTGTTAAATGGAATCAAAATTTGAAATCAAACTTGTGCTCCATTGTCCGATAATTACCCTTATAAATTTTGTCAGTTTCATTAAACTTATGAATCAATATTTTCTTTTTAATTTCAGCCAAACCATTTGTACATGTTATACGAAAACTTCGACTGTGTCGTGAGGATTTTGAAATACTAAAAATAATTGGACGAGGTGCCTTTGGTGAGGTCTGCGTGGTTCAAATGATGTCCACGGAAAAAATTTTTGCAATGAAAATTTTAAACAAATGGGAGATGTTGAAGCGAGCCGAAACTGCATGTTTTCGAGAAGAACGAGACGTTTTGGTGTTTGGAGATAGGCAGTGGATAACAAACTTGCATTACGCATTTCAAGACAATATAAATCTGGTATGTTTACTTTAAGATGAACTGAATTCTGAACCAACACAGGTGTCTTTTCAAAAAAGCTGAAGCTATCCAAATATAGCAGAAAAATGTATGGAACTGTATGTTGTTTAGAAAGTATATATAGTTAATGGTATACTGCAGAAGCTGGAGGGAGGTGGGAGGCTAGGGAGATAAACCACAATTGACCCATTAGTCGTTCATCGTTCCTATGGAAAACGATGGAGCGAGCTAAAAATCGAAAGTTCAGTGGTGCACAACGCACCTACCTCAAGGGTAGATCAGTAGTAGAGAGCAATGAGGAATCAAAAAGACAGCGTTGGCAGTTTTTCTCGATATCGCTGGAGCCTTTAACAAAGTTAGAACTGTGTATATAAAGACAGCTTTTGCCAAAATCGGTTCAAGCCTGATCATCACTGTAAGTGAGTAAGTTCTTGTCCGCAATCAGCGAGCTCTTAGAGTCTGCGCTTGCCCGCACCCCAAAATGGGTGCTATGCACAATGAAATCTAAATTTGCTCAGCTCAAGTCCTCTTGGAAACTAAATTAAAATAAATTAAATAAAAGGAAGCAGCAAAATTGATTTACACTTTGGACAACACACTGGTGGGAACGCCATGTACGCCTCCCACTAGAGCTATGCTATGTTTATACATACGTTGTGCCTTACAAACGAACGTTAGTTAAGTTAGATTTAGATTCCAGTACAAATTCAAATACAAAACCGTGCTTATTGAAGGTGTATATTCCATACAGTGATCCTGCGACACTTTAAAATCTACGAAAAACTACATTTCTGTCGATCTTTCTGTTGCCGCACGAGCCATATTCTGCGCAATATTATTAAACCCAAAGTGTTAGTTCTTGTAAATTTACAAAAATATGACTGTAATGGCATGCTAGAACTTAGCTTGGCATTCTAGTCTGTTATACTATTGATATCTGTTTTGGTAAAATATGAATGTTTTATTTTTATTTCAGTATCTTGTTATGGATTACTACTGCGGTGGAGATCTTTTAACATTATTAAGCAAGTTTGAAGACAAACTTCCGGAGGATATGGCAAAATTTTACATTACCGAAATGATTCTAGCCATCAATAGCATTCATCAAATTAAGTACGTTCATAGAGATATAAAGCCGGATAATGTTTTGCTGGATAAAAGAGGTCATGTGCGATTGGCAGATTTCGGTTCGTGTCTACGACTAGAGAAGGATGGTACTGTTCAATCGAATGTGGCCGTGGGTACACCGGATTATATATCCCCAGAAATTTTGAGGGCCATGGAAGATGGAAAAGGGCGATATGGAACGGAGTGTGATTGGTGGTCACTTGGTGTCTGTATGTATGAAATGCTTTATGGAGAAACTCCATTCTATGCAGAAAGTCTGGTTGAGACCTATGGCAAGATTATGAACCATCAAAATTGCTTCAATTTACCGGCTCCTGAAACCATCAACTATAAGGTGTCGGAGACATCTCGGGATTTGCTTTGCAAGCTAATATGCATACCCGAAAATCGGCTTGGCCAAAATGGGATACAGGATTTCATGGATCACCCTTGGTTCACTGGAATAGACTGGAAAAATATAAGATGCGGTCCAGCACCGTATGTGCCAGAAGTGTCAAGTCCTACCGACACTTCTAACTTTGATGTTGACGATAATGACGTCAGATTAACTGACTCCATGCCTCCCACTGCAAATCCTGCATTTTCCGGAATCCATTTACCGTTCATTGGATTCACCTTTTCGCTGAACAACTCTCAGGCAGATCCAAAGACCACAGACACATTCGCAAAAGTGAAAAGCCAGAACTCACTCTTTGAAGATGAACATCTGCAAAGCCCATTGGTTTCTAATGAAACCATCAAAAACTCTGAAAATTCGAAGGAGACACTCGAGAAACAATTAAAAACCATTACAGAGCAATTTGTTCATTCTAAGCAGGAAAAGAGCGAATTAACTAAACAAAACAATGAGATTTTTGAAAGGCTTAAAATCCAGGACTCAGAACTTCAGGACGCTATTTCTCAGCGCAATGTTGCAATGTTGGAATACTCGGAAGTTACGGAAAAACTATCTGAGTTGCGGAATCAGAAACAGAAACTTTCCAGACAGGTTAGAGATAAGGAGGAGGAACTCGATGGTGCAATGCAAAAGAACGATAGTCTCAGAAATGAACTACGCAAGTCGGACAAAACTCGAAGGGAACTTGAACTTCATATTGAGGAAGCGGTTATTGAAGCATCGAAGGAGAAAAAGCTAAGAGAGCGCGCCGAAGAATGCTGTAGGCAGTTGCAACTTGAATTGCGAAAATCAGCATCAAATTTAGAGACAACTCTTCCCTTGAGCATATCTTCTGATATATCTACATACGAAATAGAACGCCTTGAATTTCAGTATTCAGAAAAACTAGACCATCAACAGGCGCGGTACAATTTGGAAATAGAGGCGCTCCGAGAGCAACTTGGTGAACTCGAAAACTCAAATTTAGCACTTTCAAAGGAATTGCATGCAGCACACGAGAAAATAAAGCATAACCAACTCGAATCACTGTCAGACTCGGCAGATACAATTTCTGAACTCAAAAAACAATATGATTTGGAAAAATCCACGTGGTTCGAGGAAAAACAGCGTTTGAGTTCAGAAGTGAGCCTAAAATCAAAAAGCTTGAAGGAACTGCAAGCAGAAGACGATGAAATATTTAAGGAATTGCGAATGAAACGCGAAGCTATAAACCAATGGGAACGACAAATGGCGGAGATAATTCAATGGGTGTCTGATGAAAAGGATGCGAGAAGCTACTTACAAGCCCTGGCTACCAAAATGACAGAGGAATTGGAGTACCTAAAGCACGTGGGTACTTTTAACAACAATGCAATCGATCACAAAAACTGGCGAAACAGACGCTCACAGAAGTTGGATAAAATGGAGTTGCTTAATTTACAAAGTGCTCTTCAACGAGAAGTTCAGGCTAAAGCGATTATATCCGACGAGCTAAGCCAAACCAGAGCTGATCTTGTTTCAACACAAAAAGAAGTTCGTGACTACAAAAAACGATATGATTCCATATTACACGATTTTCAAAAAAAAGAAAATGAACTTCGGGATATGCAAAAAGGCAGTTTGGAATATCCAGACTCATTTTTAAATAAATCCACACACCATGGACTGAGTAACGCGTTCTTCAGAGATGCATCGAAAAATTCAGAAGTCATTAACACAACAGAACCTTGCTTCAATGATTCAGGCGACAGTTTCTTGGCGGCTCAAAATTTTTTCCAAAGTCCAAACTCGGGAATACTTTTTAACTATGATTCAAAGTATGCTCTTCGAATTAGCAAGGACAACAACGATGCAAAAGATTCGCCAGCCAACGATGCGTCACGAGTTGAAAATGAATTGGTTTTCGAAGAATCTCAAAAGAAAATTGAGAGCAACACGGCCATCCATCAATTTCTCGTGCGCACTTTTAGTAGTCCAACCAAATGTAACCACTGCACATCGTTAATGGTCGGCTTAACACGGCAGGGGGTTGTATGTGAAATATGTGGATTTGCGTGTCATACCATTTGCTGTCAAAAAGTACCAACTACTTGCCCTGTTCCCATAGACCAAACAAAGAGGCCATTGGGTATAGATCCAACGAGGGGCATAGGGACAGCATACGAGGGCTATGTAAAAGTACCCAAGTCAGGCGTAATAAAACGCGGATGGATTCGCCAATTTGTGGTAGTGTGCGATTTTAAATTATTTTTGTATGATATCTCTCCTGATCGATCAGCACTACCAAGTGTAAGTGTGTCCCAAGTCCTAGATATGCGAGATCCAGAGTTTTCCGTTGGCAGTGTTCGAGAGAGCGATGTCATTCACGCAGCCAAAAAAGATGTGCCATGTATATTTAAGGTAAGTAGTTGAAAATTATGTTGTCTAATCGGAAACTCGTTAATTGTCAAACGAAACTTAAATTAAGGCTCAGATTACATAGCCCCAAAGTGCTTTTGGTGCAGGCCCATTTCGATCTGAATTTGTTAATATGGATTGCACTTAACAAAACTACATCATTGGTTTTGTTCTATCATCTCTTGTTTCCTATAATTTATTGAATTTTTGGCACTCTTGGAACTATGTATGCATCTTTAAAAAATCAAAAGAGCTATATAAGTAAAATAGCTACATATACATACATATAAGCAGAAAGTGTCTAAATTGGACTCTAAATCCAGACAATTCTAGTTTTATCGCAATTTTCTCAAATTAAATCATCCCCTCTTAGCTGGTGTGGTTGTCGAAGGTCTATTGGAACAACCTAGGCATATAGATCAACATATGCTCTAATTATAATAATCAGCTTGTTTGGCAGAGCAGGCTATAGCTATAGTTTAAAAGAAAAATACATATTTAAATTTATGGGAGGAAAACTTGATTGTCACTCTAAATCTGTATAGGAACTGTAAAATTGCTACTTGATTCAGTTTTCCTCCCATAAAGTGAAATATGTATTTTCATCTTAAGCAGGCTGTAACTTTGCCAAACAAACTGATACTGAAATGATGATAAGAATCACATAATTAAATCATATGCTTTGCTATATGCTCTGGGATGAAAAAAATGCCATAAATCGAGAGTAGTCTTACTTTAGAGGTCAATTGAGACACTTTCTGCTGTACTAATATAGCGCTTTTGATTTTTTTAAGATGCATTGATATGTGCTCTTTCGAAAATAGCTCATTAATACAGATATTTATGCCTAGAGTGTCCTCCATAAATCCTAGAGTGCCATAAACTCAATATCTTCGTTTTTCCGTCATATCTAGGAAACAAAAGCTGATACAGCAAAATGTTGTAATTAATTTAGATTTTTATCAAGACTTAACAGTTGGCAATTGTCGACGGGTAAATAAGACGCTTAGACCAATCGGTCCATAAAAATCGCGAAATCTGGAAAGTTTTATAATAAGTTTAGATTGTCATGAAGACGGGTAAATATTCGGATAAATAGAAGGTGTACATCAAACTGTCTAAAAAATCTTAAAATTTGTAAAATTCATATATGAATTACACAGTTCGACAAAATCCAACTTTTTTAAAAAACCCGGCATAAGACCCTAAAATTATGATAAAAAGGACCTCTGTAAGCATCACCTCATACCCAGTTTTACGAATAAAGCCTCGATTCGCGTTTTATGGGTACTTTTGTACTTGCAACACACAGCGACAACAATTTCATCTTAGATTTTAAGGGCTTAAGATAATAATCTGGAAAATTCAGCAAATGTTGACAGGGTCATTGTGAACGCAATACACCAAATTGACATCAATCGGGCAATTGGTTAGGGTACCTCCAGAAGGAGTTAAACCTTAATTCTTGAATATCTTTAAAAGCGCACGGTAGATTTTTATTGAAATACATATTTATGATGGTATTATAGACTATTGCATGTCCTTAAGAGATGGTACTAGACAGCCAAAAAATCACGATATGGAGTACCATTTTTAAACTCACCCTCAAACCAATTCATATAGGCCATAAACCGGATCTAAAAATAGACAGAACGAACCGAGGCTTTATTTGAAAAACTGGGTATGAGGTGATGCTTACAGAGGTTCCTTTTTATCATAATTTAAGGGTCCCATGCAGGGGTTTTTTTAGTGTTGTACTGTGTTTTATATGAGTTTAAATAGTCATAAAGACGATAGTCAGGTAAACAGAAGGGTTAACATATGGATAACTAGACATGTAATTGGAGTTGTAAATCAATAGGTAAAAAAAGCGAAATTTACCTACCTACCTTTGATTATTATGAAGACGGGTAAATAGACGAATGGTAAAGATCGATAGTTCTCAAAAAAGTCGAAAATTACTAAATTTTCCTATGAGTTTAGATTATTATGACCCGTGGTGTATTTAGATGGTGAAGATCGAAAGGACCACAAAATCGAGGAATTTGCTAAATTTTAAATTGAGCTATAATCTAAATGAAGATTTGATGGATGGCAAATGTAATGAAAGCTTCACTTCTTCGTTTTGTTTTTAAAGCAACGCGCGTCGAGACAGCTAGTATTAAAAATAGTTCAAAGATTTAGCTTAATAGTTTTTAGTGCTGCTGATATGATCTGTTTCATCACATTTGATCGACTTAATCTAAGTTCAGTAAATCAAAACACTGCAAGTTCTAAATAACTGTATTATTTTCCTTTTTTTTTAGATTAAAACTGCCCTGATTGAAAGCGGCCTCTCTTTAAATACTCTAATGCTTGCCGATAATGAGTCAGAGAAATCGAAATGGGTAATTGCTTTGGGAGAGCTACACCGAATTTTGAAACGAAACAGTTTACCAAATACTGCCATTTACAAGGTCTATGAGATTTTGGATAGTACATTATCGTTAATAAGAAACGCGTTGTGCTCCGTAATAATATATCCAAACCAAATTTTATTAGGAACTGAAGATGGCCTGTTTTACATAAATTTGGATCAATATGGTACGTATATATTTGTACAAATGTCAATAATTGTCAATCAAACTGACGGTTGAATCTAAAATCTAATACAAATTTGACCAATATCGTTGATTGGCTATAGATTTCATCAATCCTTAGCTTCGCTTATTTACTTTTAATAATGTAGACAAAAGAGATCTGCAATAGTGCCCGTTTTTTTGACAGACACCCAAAATTTTAAATCAACTCGAATACACACTCGTTCTGTTATTGGTGTATTGGCGAATGAGTGTTGTTTCTGATTTGAGCGGCAATGCTTGTTGTTGATTTCGTCTTTGAGTGTCATTTGTACACGAACAGCACACACACAAGTAAAACATGGGTTTGCATAGATTTCTTTGATCTCGCTCTCTTCTCTCTTCTTTGAAAAAGCAACTGTAAACTCCTTTAAGTTGTTGGTGTTATCTCAAAAGAGGGAGACAAATGAGAGAGAGGCAAATACAAAGAGCGTTGACAAAATTTTTTTGTCGTGATTCAATCAACACCCGCAAAATTGAGCCGCACGAATGACGGCGGGTATTATTGGCACTCCTATCCGAAGCACAAATATGCTATGAATGTTGTAAACACCGCATATAATTCTTGCAATGGTTGGAGAGTGTGAAAAATATCAAGTACGAATGTAGTACACTTGTCGTTGCGGTGCACTCGTGCAGATCTCTGGTAGGCAAACTTTTAGGATTTCATTTCATATATCTAACGCCTCGGTGCTTTAGAAAATGAAATCCTTAAATGGCCAAAAAAAAATTTCTTATTGTTTTTTCGTTTTTTTTTTCAGAAATTGCTCGTATTGGAGAAAGCAAAAAAATTCTTCAATTATGGTACATTGAAGAGGAGCAGATTCTGGTAATTCTTTGCGGAAAGCAGCGCAATTTAAGGCTACTACCGATTAGAGCATTGGAGGCTAGCGACGTTGAATGGATCAAAGTGATAGAGTCGAAAAACTGCATATCCGCTTGTACTGGTATAATTCGACGTTTTCCAAATATTGTTTATTCATTTATAATTGCACTGAAGCGACCGAATAACCATACCCAAATTATCGTATACGAGATAAATCGAACGCGCACAAGACACCAAAAGACATGCGAATTCACTATTGGATACTTGGCTCAACATTTGCAAATTCTCTCTGATATGCGATTAGTTGTAGCTCATCAAAGTGGATTTACAGCATACTTTTTGAGAGGGGAAGCAACAGCAATGTGTAAGTATAATGCAATCTTATTATATTTGATATATGCAGCCCCTGATGCACTTTTAATCCCGATTGCCTAAAAGAATATCAATCATCGAAATCTTTAGCGGGCTCTAGGTCTATAAGTTATGATTTTCATCATAACATTTCTAAAATAAGACACGCACAACACCACAAAGGAGGCTGGTTGATCGTAAAGCTATTTCATAAACTTTCACAGTTCAAACATCAGCGATCTTTTGCCCAACTTCAATGAGTTGGCAGACGCTACCTCATGCCAAAACTGCTGAGATCGCTTGGGAATCCCAAGTCAGACTTGTAGCAAAAATTCCGACAACTGTAGTAAACGCCAAGTCGTAGAAGCTTTGTATATGTGTGTGCGTGATCCGTATCGGCCCTTCTGTTGTTAGTGGGTGAAATTCCCTCCCCGCAGTTAAAACAGGCGCCAATTGTTTGAATTGCCCAAATGTAATTAAGCTCGCTAAAACAGTCACATTGTGCTAAAAGAATATCTTTATTTGCGGCAAGTTACTAGGTCACTATTTTTACGCCCCTAATTCGCACTATGTTTTTGGACAGAAAAACATTCAACAACAAATAAAATGCGAAACTAGATTTTGTTTAAGGGCGATATTTTACATTGAAAACCTGCATATCGTCCAGTGAGAATTATAATGATGTTTTTTCTTAGTACAATTAGTTTTTCTTTTGGACACAGCACGCAATAGCTAGTTAGTTGTAGTGGCCCTGTACATCTAATACTACGGTTTTTTAGTCGAAGCGTGACATTGGGCACATCGAGCTGGATCTGCTGCCAAAGTTCATAGATTAATAATACACTAAAAAAGTTGCAAGAAATAGTCAAAACTTTTTTCATTTTTTTTAAATGATTAACAAATAAGCTTCACCCAAAAGCTGAAACACTTCGTCTCGCTACGAATCGGTGGGGTGGAAAAACCTTTCCTACTGTACAGTAGCGGGGCTTACGTGGCCAACATTCGACCAAAAACGTACTAACACACTTTTACGTCAGTGAAGGGTCCACATATCACTTCTGGTGGGGACACTCACGGCTCACTGGCTTATTGGCAGACAGCAGAAGTTGCGTATACGAAGAAGAGGAGGAATCGGTACAATACCTTCTGTGTCATTGCCCCGCCTTGGGTAGAAGGAGACTAAGGACACTTGGTCGACGTCTACTACTCAACCTCTCGAAGACATGCGGGCTAGAGATCCCAGATCTACTCAAATTCATTCTGTCCACACAATGGTTCAGTAACGAGGATCCCTCTCAGCATTAAAAATGGTTAATAGGGAATAAATATGGCATCGCAATGAGCCCAAAGTGGCCTAAGTTGGAGAGCGACTTGTTGCTTTCAGCCATCGCAACCTAACCTAACCTAAAATGATTTATAAAAATTAATTTCTATAACTAATTATAATTAAAAATAATTTAATATAAAGCTAATTTTTAACTACTAAAAATTTTATTTTCATGCAAAATTAGTTCTAACCATTCCCACGTACATTCCATTCAAAGAAATCGACCATTAAAGTTTGATTTTTGCAACGCTAAATCGGCCAAACCGGGCACTGTGCGACATCTGAAGTAGACTGATTCTATTGATAGTTATACCAGGCAGAAGCAAACATTTCCCACCACATAATGTATATATATTCTTGATGAGCATCTACATTCGGGTCGATATAGCCATGTCCATCTGTCTGTACGTCCGTCCGTCTGTCTGTATGAACACCTAGATCTCAGAGACTAGAAGAACTCGAGATTTTGAGAAATAGCATCATTCTAGTTGAGGCTAAATAGAAATGCGGTCGCCACTCACCTGAGTCTAACGTTTAAAACTGAACTAGATGGAGGTAGATAGTATGCAGAAAATGGATCCTTTTGGGCTACTCTCGCAACCTTTTTATCAATATTGCAACGCCACAGCACCCGCTAGCTTGCTCTCGTCTTGTTGGGCGGGCTTAGAGCGAAGCTTTAACATTTTTACCCATACTTATTTATATTTTTGTCTCTATTAAACACATTCATTTCATTGTCTTTCTATATTGTTTTTTTTTTAAACAGCTTTAGTGCATCCGGAAAATCAGCTATGCGCATTCTTAAATTACTCTGGAGTGGATGCTGTTCGAGTTATTGAAATACTCTGTCCAAGCGGTGGAAATTTCGGAGAATACTTGTTAGTATTTCAAACTCTCGCAATATATGTGGATTTGCAAGGGCGAAAATCAAGGGACAGAGAAATAATGTATCCAGCTTTTCCAACGTATATAAGTAAGTTTTAAAAGACGTCTTTGCTTAACATATGCAATGTAATGAGAAATGTATTAAGATAATTTATACTGAGTCGGAAACACTTACTTTTGAGGCTTGTCCAATAGTCTCTTGGTCATTTATATAATCAATACACCACTTTTTATCTTAACTTGTCCAAATTTTTTAGTATGTGAGCACTATGTAAGTAGTTAGTAAGAGATACCTAACTGGCAACGTGCAACACATGAACATAACAAGTCTCGTACCTGTTAGATTTTTGTAGTTATCAGCATTATGTATCGATTCGCCAATGGATTAGTAAAGATCGGATGAACTATAGTCAAGCTATGAGCAAAAGAAAGTTTGCTACCTGCTGGCCACTGCAGCAACTAAATACAAACTGAGCATATACTTTTGCGGGTACAGAGTATATTACAGTCGGTTTTGACCTTCTTGACTTTGACTTTCCTACTTGTTTTTTAAGATAAGTTTTAATTCTTACTATCCGCCCTCCCGCTTAGCTCGAACTACACTGCAAAAAACTTACTGATAATATAATTTTATTTTTCCAGCATATTGTGATGGTCATTTATTGGTATTTTCCGACACACACTTGGATATTTTCAACACTCAAACAGCTGAATGGGTACAGTCAATTGGATTGAAGCAATCACTTCCTTTAAATAACCTTGGAAATGTTGTACTAGCATCTGTCAACGATACGCCTTTAATTGTATACTTGGCTAATATACACACAAGTAAGTGAAATTGTTAATTGTAAATATAATTTGGGAATATCGGGGTTACAGTCCAGAGAGTATGCATGTAACTTAAGTAAGAAACCAAATTAATTACTCGTTTTTTTTCCATGAAATTCAAATGTGATTTTATTTCATAAAGAATAATCATCAATCGAAATAAAGGCTGCAAACCAGTAACCTTTTGATGAAGGTTCGCTCCGGAGGTTCGAACCCGAGGTAAAGTGTAATGTTCAATTCGCGGACCGGTTCCTGCACTAATCGAACCTAAGGTTTTGGTTCGAGTCTGGGTTCATAGGTGGTTAAATAGTATACAGATATTTGCTCCTACATTCGGTTAAAATTTAGACATATATTTCGCCAGGAGAATGCGTCCAGATTGTATGTAAATCGTCATGTCGACTGGATCACATTCCTTATTGTAGTTCATAGGTCCTCTAAAAAATCTTTTAAAAGCTCCTGATCTTTGAATTTTGGAAGCCTCACCTTCTACGTACATACCCAGCCAGCATTCTATGAAATTTCTGATCACAATCGAATCTTTTCCGAGTTCTCTCTCCAAATAAAATAGACATAAATGATACTTTTAATGGGAGAATATGGTACCCAAGCCGCGACTATTCTTGAAGAGTCGTTTATAGCCCGTTTTTATGATCAATTTTGATTCATATGTCCAAACATTTGCGAGTCTTCTTAGAGTCGTATTTCAAAAAATCACATTTTGATGATATGCATGTGTCTTTTCGAGTCTTCTTTAAACCGGACACAAAAATAAATAAGAAAATAATTTTTTCCGTTCATAATATTGAGAAAATTATTAAAGATCTTAAAAAATTGACTTAAATGATTGTTTGAACCGAACCTTTTTTTGATACTGGGGTTTCGGTTCGGGTTTAGGTTTGGTAACTCAAATATTTGAAAAATTCGGTTCATAGTCCGGTTCGGGGGACCCAAAAAACCCGAACCGAACCGGTTCTTCGGGGCTCAGTTCAGGACCGGCTTGCAGCCTTTATCGAAATATTATACCACATGCATCATATATACATTATCATGCCCCTTGCCCCTTTCACACAATAGTTCGAGATAAAACTTTCAAAACTTCCGTAAAAACATTGGATTATGCACTTGTCTCCAAAGTGAAACACCCTTTCCAGACGCGATACGAATCTCATGTCGAGCAAAATCAATAAAAAATGTAATAGATTGTCATTATTTATTTGTTTTTATTTCATAAAAATAAGTATTGCTGTAGTTGCTATTTATCGGCATTGGCGCGGGCTAGCAACAGCTCTGTAACAGCTCTTGCTGCATTACGGATTGCTGCTAAGGACTCTCCATGTTAACTGCATCAAAATTCTGCATTCTTGGTTGAAAATTCTTTTATTGGTGAGGTCCCAAATAATTTCCTTTGCCTTTACGGCATTCATCATTACAATTTTTCGTCCTGTACACCGTCAATATAAATAAATTTAATTAATTCGAACGCCCAAACAGAACTCGAACAGCTGTTCGTAGTATCCAGCAATTCACAGTTATGTGGCAACGCCAAGACGTTCGTGTCGATATTACCACCCACCCCCCTGTTTGTTTATCTCCGTACACAGCGTAAAACTTTCGCCGTCAAACCATTTGCGAGTGATTTTACAGCGTTTTTTATACCCAGTTTCCATTAAAAATGGGAAAATAGGATTATGAAGTTGTGCAAATGTATGTAACAGCCAGAAGGAGGCATCTCCGACCCTATAAAGTATATATATTCTTGATCAGCTTAAACAGCTGAGTCGATTTAGCCATGTCCGTATGTCTGTCTGTATGAACGCGTCGATCTCAGAGACTAAGAGATAGAGCCACAAGTTTTTTCTTGTATGTAGTTGTATACCGTACCCAACCAAAAGTTCTCTCGCGAATTCCTAAAATTAATTTTTTAATAAAACTAGAATTAATTGGCATGGCCTTGTCTCCCATTGCAACTGCTTCTACGCATTTTATTTTCTTAGTGAAAAATGCTTTGCTTTGCATATAAAAAGCAGTTGCTTCCTTCTGTTTGGCATAATTTCAACACTGAAAGAATTAACAAATGTACAATAACACTTAAGACAATACAATCATGAACTCTTAAAATACATAAAACCATAATTGATTACCTATTAATTGATTGACGGTCGGCAATTTGCTAAGCCGAATAAGTATAAGGGCTTCAAATACATATAGAAAATGCAAAGTCAAAGTCCAGCAAACGACGGTAACGCGGCGTCATTTTCTACCTGCTGCTGAGAGAAGCAAGATAAAAGGGAACTCACAAAAAGTGAGTCTTCGCGAAACTTTCGCTTGAAGTGAACCTTCGCTTGTGTGTCGGGTGGGCAGATCAAGTTTGTTCCAGATTTGAAAAATTCTTCCTCCTCCTCCTTTTAACCGCGGAAAACTGTTAGAATCTTAATTTTTAAGTTTGAACTCTGAGTTTGATATCTGAAAACCACAATAAGATCCGAGCAATAACAACATTACTTGGAACGACTGCAGCACTCTTTCTTGTTTTATATGGAGTTTTTTTGTTTGCGCGATTTTTTTTTGCGTTCTCAGTACCTTGCTTTGGCGAAAAACAAAATTATTCCTGAACCTCGGCTTGAACCTGAACCTAGGTTGAGCGACCTTCTGAACCCGCTTCGACAACCCGAACCCAAAAAGTTTAGCTGGCTTAAACCCCTCCCGACTTTAAGGATGTTTGCAGACCTGATTATATTAAGATTAAGATTTGCAAATCATGCAAGATAGGAATAAGAATAATAAACAACTAGTTATAATACAATAATTTAACCGAATTATTTTAATATAAATAAGATTAATGTCTGTTAAATTTAATAGGTATAAATAAAGTAAGGATAGTTGAATAAATGTTAAGGACAGAAAAAACTGTGACTAGCACGTTAAATTATAAGTGCCAATGTACTTGTTGCGCTGGGAGTGAAATAAATAAACTTTAATTTAATTTGTAAACGAGCTAGTTTTACTGATTTATATCTTATATCTTTCACAGAAGGACTTTTACAACACCGCGATGGAAATCGAAAGGGATTCGCCAATATAAAGCGAAGATTTTCAATTAGAGAGATTAATAAAACTGTGAAAAGGTAAGATCTTCTATCGTATAAGTATATACTATATAGCGAAATAGTGAAAGAACTATTTTTGACACCATGGCTGTATCGAAATTAATTACGAAAATAATAGTTAAAATTAAAAAATTTCTTATTAGAAAAATGGTTTTTTTATTTTTTTTTAAACGAACCGGCGTCTTAACACCTCCATTATCTACTGAACCATCCCTGATTAAAAGGAATTTAGCATTCCGTTCTAGTGTTATAACATAAAAGTATTAACAAACTTGTAGTTTATCAATTATTTTCGTTTAAATTTAACAAACTCGTGACAGTATCAAACAAAGAAATGTTTAAAATATCAATGCAACCAATTTCTATTTTAGTGATCGAAGATCAAAGATGATATCTGCTCCGACTAATTTCAACCATATTTCTCATATGGGACCCGGGGATGGTATTCAAAATCAACGTCTATTGGACTTACCAACGACACTGGAAACAGCCGATCAAGCGTGTAGTCAACTTGTGACTTCTCTGAATTCCGCACCTCAAACTAGAAAATCAAATTTTCTGGAGCAAAGTAAGTATACAAATGGGCGGTAAGCTGCGGCGGACCACCGACGGCATCAATAGGAAAATTACTGAACTTGAACTTTTTATACTAGCCTATAAAAATTTGAATTTATATTTTAGTTTTAGCTTAGTTTTACAGGGCTTATATTGATTTATTTAAGTCACATAAAAATGGGGACAATGTTCCATGATTGTGACTGCTTCTGAAAACAATTTGGTTCGAATAAATTTCGCTTTCTGCATTATAATCGCATATTCTGCACTTTACCACATTAAGGGCCGTTTTCACATCTTCTACATAGAGCTATCTAACAAATAACAGAGTAAATTGTGAGTTTCTCTGACATATAGCAGCTATCTGGAGAAGAGAAATCGCCCCTTAACTTTTTAAATAAACAATAGTCCCAGTTGTGTAGTGTAAGATCATATAAATTCTTGTCCGCTTGCAAAGACCTCACACTGAAACATACATATGTCTGTCATTAACTAGCTACGAACACATACGATACAAACTTAGGCCCTACTCGTTTTTTCGCCGCAGGCAATAGTAATCGCAAGTCTTAATTTAGCTGCGTTTGTATTGATAGGCGATTAAAGACCTAAGTCGATATAAAACACTGCTGATGGCAACCTACAATCTGGTAGGGTACATAATGTTAAATATAGGAAGCAAATATCTGTTTATCGTTTTGGAAAGACTATAGTTGCTTGCACTAATTCAAACAATTTCTGGGGAAGTATTAAATGCGCCAACCAACTACTTTAAAACCATTGAGAAAGTGCTCTCCTATCTCCATTAAAATAGGAAAAAAAAGCGAAATATACAAAAGAAACAACACATTCGTCATTTCTCATGATGAGTTTTCTTTGAAGTGAGTTTAAAACAGTCGTTCGAAATTCTACTAGGTTATACTCCAGGGACCGTATTTAATAATTATGAGTTTAAAAAAATTGAATTGAAAAATAATAATTACTTGTCAATTTTTATAATATAAATTGAAAATAAAAGTTGAACTCAAATATCTTTTGAACTGAGTTAGCCTGATCATATATCGACCTATATATATGATCGGCGCGATACTTACGTTTTGGTGGGCATGTCGAGATTTAATTTCGGATATTTTATCAATTAAATCAAAAATGACTAGTTTTAAAACCGTTCGGTTTGTAAAAGAATGACCCGTATGTAAATGCATTTGTACATATTGTATTATATATCAACTGAAAGGTATTATTGCGTAGATCATATATATAGGTCGATATATGATCAGGCTCCTTCGGTTCAAAAGATATTTGAATTCAATTTTTATTTTCAGTTTATATTATAAAAATTGACGAGTCATTTTTAATTTTAAATTTTTAAAATAAAAATTGAAAATACAACTTCTGGTTTAATTTTTATATAAAAATTGAAATATAATAATTATTTTTGATTTTTATTATTTAAATTAATTTTAATAATTAAAAAACAATTTTTTTTTAACAAAAAATTATAATCGTTACGGTCCCTCATATAAACTTCGGTAGACCGAAGCGCTATTTTCTTACAATTTATTTCATCTCACGCAACTTACACTTTTTACAACACAGCTGATTTTTAGATGTGCCCTTGCACATTTGAGCCCTTTTTGTGAGTTTCTGGTCACACTGTAAATAAAAAGCCACTTCAGATAGGCCTAAAAAATCTTATACAGGAATAATAACAAATTAATTATTTTTATTTTCAGATGATGGCAATTCAGACGATTTCGGAAATGATAACATAACTTCTAGGACCCCTAGCCCAATGGCCACGTCATTTATAGATGGCTTAAGCAATATCGAATAATTTTAGTCACATTTTGTATGTAATCAACCTGTTTTTCGAATACAAAATCTCAATAAAAGTACATATACAATTGGTGGTGTGTTTGGAGATTTATCAGTTAAAAATATAATAAAGGTATTCGGACCAACAATAGGTTCCTTCAGCAGATAATGATATAATACACTTGTGCCAACACGTTTTCCAATCCTTGAAGCACATCTGATAATCACTTTTTGGTAAAGGCTTGAGCTCTTTCAGTGTTGCAATTTTGACCTCCTCAATCGTTCCAAATCTCCGTCTTTTAAAGGGTCTTTTCAGCTTTGGAAACAGAAAAAACTCGCAGAGACGTAATCGATTCTTCGCCACAGGTGGGGCAAGTGCCGTCAAGCATCGTAATATTTTATTGCCCAAATACTATAAAATAAGCTTTGATCAGTGAGACTTTTGATCTTCTTGAAATCAACTTTTTTTTAAAGCTTGGTAGTCAGACGCAGAGAATACTCTCGTAGCGAGAATTGTTTTATAATTATCACAACGGCCTCTGAGAAATAGTCAATATTGAGGACATTTTGTTTGGCGCTGGAAGAGGATGAAGTTAATGCACGCAGCAGACAGCAACGCCGCAAATTTATTTAGGACGCTATACCACCGACGCACACTGGGACAGAATAAAAAACTGACCGGCAGAAATTCCAAAAATCGATGTTGTAATGCAGAAACATTAGGTGTTAGGGGCAGTCAGACCCACAAAAAACAAGAATTTTTAATTATTTTTTCTTTATTAGTAATTTTATTTATTTAATAAAAGTAACAATACTACATCATTATGTCATGCTTCCTTCAACTTGATTTTCCATATTTCAACAAGTTGATGCTGCCATACACGTGTCAAGGGCCAGTTGTGAGTGGTTCAGCAATAAGAAAATCAAGCTTTTAGAATGGCCAACGCGTTCAACGGACATGAGCCCCATTGAAACCATGTGGGTGACCTGGCACGTCGTGTTAATGCTCCCTTTTTTCCTTTTTGCTTTTTCTGGCAAGGAACAAGTCATCATGCTATTTTTGCAGTGCCAATACGTCCACTACTGCAATCCGACTAGGTATTGATGTAGGTGTCACACATCTGCGGGGTTATTTCAACATCTCTGGCTGCGGAAGTGTGCGGCGAGAAGCTGCTGCCAATTAACAGAAAACTGTTATTTCCTGTTCCCTTGCTTCTGTCGGGAGTCAGGTGCTAAAGCAAGCCAGCCCGTAAGTCTTTGGTAAACATCGCACTATCAAACTATGCAGGCAAGATTATTGAGGTTATGACTTTGACTTACGAAATAAAAAGTGGATGCAAACAATGAGTTCAGGTGATCTCGAATAAAAGGTCTGCTCAGTTTAACGTTTGCAATGGGAAAGAAAGATAGAAAACTGAAGACGCCATGCCAAAAAAAATTAAATGGCATGCCATGCCATGTATGCTGTGTCATCAAAACAAGCGTCCGAACTCATTCCGAGAGTTCACCATCCGGCTTATGTGATGGTTTGGTGAGGAGTCGCCTATGATGAGATCTTTGTGAAAAAGATGCCCAAACTTCGGCGAAAGTGTATCAATCCGACGTTTTGGAAAAGGTTGTGAAGCCTCTCAACACCAGTGTTGCCAATTTGTCCTTTTTGCGGACAGATCTGTATTTTTAAAACTTTTTTTATTTTATCCTTTTTTAATTGATCTGAGGCGTTTATACATATTACCAATTACAAATATGTGGCATCGCTTTCATTTTGATTTGCCGCCTTTGATAAGCATATTTCAAAGCGATGCAGCCCTGTTTTATTTGTGTGCAATCAAAATCAGAAGAATCGAATATCGGTTCACTGCGCTTTAAAGTTTCAACATGCCAAAAGACGTTTACAATAAAAAATTTCTCGAATATTGGTTAAGAGAACCTGAATTAAAGAATTGGATACTGCAATTGCAGGTTAAGTCCAAAGATTGACCAGGTCCGCGCACATGGCCACACAAAAAATCACATGCAAAATGCAGTGCCCTTCGTACAAGGAAAACAAAATTACGTTTCACTTCCAACATCGCTTGTCGTCAGGAGGCGGAACTAGCAATGTTTGGTGCCCATCATTTGGACATAATTATCAAGTTTCTGATAGTTGTCTTCGGTTAATTGGAACGAATGCACACGAAATTGATGCTGATAATACTACTCTCGATATAAATTAGACGAAAATAAAGAACTCCACGTCAGACGGCACAGACGTGTACAAAATGTTATACCTGAAGATGGTTGCCGGTTAGCAACCGAAATAACCGAAAAACAGCATATACATCTGTGGGTTTTGACCTCGAGCCGGCTAATCTCAATTTTCTACAATTTAGAAAGGTCGCACATTATCAACTTTTTGATATTCATTAAATCTTTATTATATTAACAAGGAAACATAGGTTGTCCTGTTTTTTTTAACCTTTTTAAAAAAATCTGTCCGTTTTCTGTCTTTTTTTCTGGGTTCAACCGTCCTTTTTTGTGTAGAGACGTTGGCAACACTTCTCAACACGACATTATTTGCAAACAAGCCGTGGACCTTTCAACAAGACTCCGCTCCAGCTCACAAGGCACCCGCACCCCCTGCTGGTGACCAAGCACACATATGTGTATAATAATGAGCTGCTATTAAGGAATTCATACGGGCATTTCTACCAAAAGGTGCCCAGAGCCCAAAAAAATTTAAATTCCCCACTTTGTATCCACGGTTTTTAGGTCCGTATTATCTTCTGGTCCCACTTAGTATCAATGGTAATTAGGTTTAGTTTATTTTATGGTCTTCACCGAGGATCCCCACTCAGTATCCCTGGTAGATCTAGTTTATTTTATTTATATTATTTTTTCCCAAGTATCTGCTACAGACTATGATCCTCTAGATTTCGGGACCATATGCCTTATTTAAGTCACTCCAACACACACCAGAAGCAGATCGAGAGCCATTCTTAAAGTAAAAGTGGCCTTTTCTGCTTTTGGGATCACTCTGTTTCATAGACATCTTGTTTTTGTCCCTCATGTAGTTTGGCCTGTAAGAAAGTAAATAGCTTAATTCAGTTCAGGTCAGTCGTCCGCAAATAACTGCTATATAGCATTGAGTGGCCCCCACTTATTCCACTTTATTTTCTTAAATAACTTTGCTTTATTTCAAACTAATTTATGATTTATATACATTTATTAACAATTTTGTTTTGTACAAAGTAATTTCCATAATATCTTTGTTATTTAACTTGTGTAAGCAATTTATTTTTTAGATTTTTTCTTTTTTTTCACAATTTTATTTCTTTTCTTACTTTTCAAATCTTTGCGTTTCTCACTTCTTAATGATTCCGTTGACGAACTCTTTAAATGTTTCCGCAGTTTCTTTTCCTTTCGTCTCTTTTGTTCAAATATATAATCGCTACTTAGATCAGCAGATTGGGGAGCAACATCGAGTTGTATTGGATTTTCATAACTTAAAACTAAATTATTTGACGAGCTTCTGTCACCTTTTCTAAACGGATTATCTGGGCGACGTGGTCTCCCAGGTCTCGAGGCCACTGATGATATAACTCGGCCTTCTCCTGATTTTTGATTCTTACAGCCATTTCTATCCAAATCCTCACTACTGTGTCCATCATATCGAGTTTTGGATCTGTCCTTAAATGGTTGGTTATTTTTATTGCTCTCAATGAAACTTTGATCTTTACTGTCAGATTTGTCATTAGACCGATGAGTTCTTCGACTTTGACTCGAATGCCTCCTTTCCGTTGGGGATGATCGTTCCTTCGAATGTCTATCTCTCGAATGTCTATCTCTTTTTCTGCCACTATAATGATCCGATTTGCCTCTGTACTTGTCATCGTTGTCATTACTTTTCCCAGCGCTTTCTCTCCGCTTTCCCTTTGATCGATCTGGTGAGTACGTTCTTTCCTGCGCGACTTTACTTCCAAGCCTATCCTTGACTGACTTGCTTGCAATGCGCTTGGGAGAATTTGGGCGATCTTTAGGATCACTTCTAATTGAAACGGAACGGTCTTTGCTGTTTCCTTTGGAATTGATTACAACTTGAAATTCAACAGGTCTAATTGCGTTAATAGCTTTTGCAAAGATGGCATTTTCTGCCTTGCGAATAACGTCAGAGGTTATTTCAGAATGCTCGTCAATATTACTGCAGCTCGGCTTTTTCGAAAGGTCCCCCAAATTGGGGTTTAAAGTACTGTCATCCAACTCCCATTTCGATATGTGAACAGCATCAACGTTTGCAACGCTGCTCTCGTCATCAAAATTAATGTCTCCTGCTTCTATATCTAAAGTGGAGTCGTTAAGGGGCTGATCAAACTTTATATTCTCCGCACAGCTTGGACTCATTTTATCCGCAATAGAATCTGATTCTTTGGAAATGGGATTGATATCAGCCTCGCTAAACATGTTCAATGTGCTGTTGCTGGCAATTGGTTTAGACTGATCTATTATGGCCGAGCGCTTTGAAGTAGGTTCAACAACATCTGGTAAGTGAACTTTCTTGGGTTTTTCTTTTTTCTCCTTCTTGTCTTTTTTATTTTTTTTACGTTCTGATTTGACTTTCTTTTTTTTCTTACGCTCCTTTAACTGCAGACTAAGTTTAAGCTTATTCTCCTTGCCCATAGGATTGCACATGTCTAGGAGATCAGAACTCAATCTAGGCGAACTCAGTAACATTTTAGTATCTGCAAAGACATCCGCTCTTTTCTCTGGGGTCTTGGGGGAACCTCCATAAGGATCGTGCGATTCAGATATGGCAATCTTTGCAGAGTAAGACTTAGTGGGCGGCGTTAGACTTCTGTAGTTGTCAGAGAATTCAAAGTCATTATTTTTACTGCTAGACCTGTGCCTCTTTCGTGGAACCATTTCATCGTCATCTTTTTTAGCATGCGAACTTTTAAAATGTGGCATTTCCGGACTCGCTTTATTTCTATTTTTGTAAATCTCATTATCAGGTAGATGAGAAAATTCAAAACCGGGTGGTGGCGGCTCAACTGGATCAACCTTGGTTCCATATGGTTTAGAATAGGACTTGTCCTTGAAATCAGTTTTATATACAGCTTTCGGAGTTGGAGAACGACGATGTCCAGACCTGATTTGAAAACGAAAACAAAAGAAAGAAATATTAGTTAATAAATTTATTTACATTTAAAATCTTTGATTTAAATTATTAAGAAAAATTCTCTTTTAGCTTGTGTTTTTATGTTAACACCAAATTGAATAAACGCCTTCCGCGCAGTAATCTCTACCACTACGTCACAGTAACTTTGATAAGGCTACGACAAACGAGTAAGAAAGTGAGTTAATCCCGACTTTCAAGTACCGTGTATCTGAGCAGCTTCCACTTTGTCAGTTTTTTCGAAGCTGCACTTCACAGAAGTCGCAACGCTCTAGCAAGTACGGCATATTAAATACACTGTTTCTAATACGCTGGAATGTTGCTTTAATGACCAAATGGAATGTAATGAAATCAACAGAGTCCGAGCGAAGTGTTTTTAGTTAAAGCTTGGTACGGAGATACTCTCGAATCAAAAACTCCATATAAAAAAATTTGTTCGCACAGATTTCATTGGTTGCAGTTTGGAGAGTTAGCCTGGAGCTCACGCGCGAAATTGTCATATCGATATCACAGGGTTGCCATCCGACGCCAACGTGTCACGCGATAGTCTGTCGATGAGTGCTTATTTCGAAGGTGTGAAATATATGTAAGCCATATTTTTCGTAGTCAGCTGTGTCTACATACTTAAGGGGGTGCTGCGTTAAAATCAAAATACTGAACACGAGTGTGAAAACCTTTGTAAAAAAAATAAAGAAATGTGTTTGGGCAAGTTGAGGTGCTGTCCTTTGCAAGTAAGCTAAGTAAATTCATTCTAGAGCTAAATTATTGTAATAAAAATAAGTTTTCACTTCGGTACAGTACGTTACGATACATTGACAACACACTTCCTTAACGTATGCTACGTTATGATGCATTTAACGTACTTGTTTGCGTACCGTACTTGCTGTACTCAATTCTTTCGTTTTGTATGCGAATTGCGTGTTCAAATTTTGAAATAAACTTGATCTGCACGCAGACAATAGGAGTCTACCCAGCGGCGCAGAGCTCAACATGTTCTGCCGAAAGTATGCATTACGCCAGACGAAAAAGTAATGCAATACAACCGCTGCTGTTCGTTAGAGAGATAGTAATCGGAACAAACTGAAACAACTAAACGTACCACACACGAGCCGATGTCTATTTCGTTAGCTTATGTGCTTTCCCCCCTCGTCAATAAGCGTTTCTTGACATTTCTTCTATTTTCTAAATTTGTATTTGTATGCAGAACAAAAGTGTAAGTGTAACAGTGACTTGACATATACGTGGCGAGGAGTCACTTGAATTTGGCTTAGCTGTTAGTTAATTTTAATGTACATGCTTATAATTGTCGGGAAAACAAAGTTGGAAACTCAATTGGCAAAAGTGTTGGAGGCTCAAAACACGATTATGCAGAGCCAACCAAAAATTGAAAAATGCCAAATGGATATATTGGCCATCCTTAAAAAGCTGACGAAAAACAACATGCCCCCTGATGACGACGTATTTCCCATTTGTAGTATGTCCAATTTAAAGCTTTGCAAAAACATACATTTTATTTATCAAGGAATAACAAATAAAATCATTTAAAATAAACTAATACAAAACCACTGCATTACTACCTTATTACCCACTCATATAGGCTGTAATCCACGAGCATTACTAACCCTACTATACTTCTCTATCAATAGTACATTGCATCGTAAACCATGTACTCTACCCACCTGTATACTTTGCCATCTTTAGTAAATTGAATCGTATTACAAGTTTTTTGTTTTAAAAAGTATTGCTTAATTGTCGGTGGAATGAAAAGTAAATGCCAAATTACGCATTCTTACAGTTGCTGATGATGTACGTAAAGTCAATTTTCCTTAATTCTGTGATCCATTTAGAAATTGTTATTGAAATTTGATTTGCATTTCAGTCTTCAATTGATTTACAAGGAATTTTTTGTTTAATGCGTCCAGAATTTGGCATTGCCCAGCCAAACCGAAAAGTGAAACCTAAAAGTCAGAATCTCTGATCTTCGACTGTTCCATTTTCGATCGTTTCGCTTCGAATTGTGGATTCTCTCAATCTCGTTTGGACCAGTGGTTTGCCAAAAGTAATAAGAGAGCGATTTCATTCGGAATTGAGAACACAAAATCGAAACCGAAGCGGAATCGCGTTCGATTTACTTTTCAAAAAGTAGTGGAATTGAGAACATGCCTGATTGACTATGAATGTAGAGAGGGGCGCTAATTTGATGACGCGAAGTGTATGTAACTGCCAGAAGGAAGGATCTCGGACCCTATGAAGTATATATATTTTCCAATTCTGAAACAAACTTGATCTGGATATGGTTTACACGTATTTTTTTATAGTCTGCGAGATCGACGCTTTCATACAGACAGACAGACAGACTGGCGGACATGTCTATATCGACTTACACCTCATGATCCCCTTTTAGCCATTTTTAATGAGTACAGGGTAAAAAAAAACTGAAAAAGTCGGTCAAGCCTGATGGTAGTATACTGTGCTGAAGTGTATGCTATGTAAATATTTTGCTGCTGAAGTAGCAGTAACAAGCAGCGATGCTGCTGCGATCTCGATCATCGACCATCTGAACCTAATCAAAATTTGGCGAATCAATAAATAATGCTGATTACTAAATATATATATAAAAATTCCATACAACCCGAACCTCTGACTCTTACCATCTCTAAGATCTGTTTATTATACAGACTGAAGTGGCTATATGGCCTCGGCTGTTGATACTTATCAAGAATATATAGGAACTAAGATGCTTTGTCTGTCACATACATTTGCAGAAACTCATTTGCAATCATTGTTCTTTTGGTACAGAGTATACAAATTCTGGCCTTACTATCTCCCGTTTTGCAGGGCATCGAAAATTGTACAATGCGCAAATCAAAATTTTTTTCTGATCTTTTTATTTTTCTAAATGCATTTATAAACAAATTTTAAATGAAACTTCAAATACATACATAAGTATTAGCTAAGCAAAGAAGAAAGAAAACAAATTCTTTTCAATTTATTTAAACTAATCTTAAATTTTAAGCTCTATTTAGACATTTCATGGAAATGATATAAGCCAAATTTATAAAAAAAACAATTATCTTAAATTTAGATTTGTCGTCTTATTTTTTTTTAATCTGTTATTAAACAAAGAGGTTGATTTAGAATTCGTCCGCTTACTATATTCTTTTTCTTCAACCATATCAAAAATTGGTGGACAAAATATTCCTTTTATTACGTGCTGTACATTTGTTGGTTCCAGCCGGATCAATGCAAATGACAATTTTCATTATGATTTACAAAAAAAATTAAAGAGGTTTTCGCGGCCAACAATTCAAACGTCGAATTCAGCGAATCCTGTGGCCACATTTCAGTTTGACTTATTATAGAAAGTTGTTCTTTAAAATGGATTCATACTTTAATTTTTAATTTAATTTTTAGCACGGGATACTTGCGTTGTTTTTGTTATAATGTAAAGCAACAACTTTCAGTTATTCGCAGAGCTCGCAAAAATCTGTCGACACTTTCAGCGTGCCTCCAAAATACTGTTCTGTTACAGACACAACGAAAAGAGGTTGCAAAAAGACACATTCAATTCTGTTTTGCTCAATAGCTGTTTTTGCTCAAGTAAAGAGCGCTTATTTGGTTTCTACTTTGCTAATGTCTTTCACTGCCGAGAGTAGACTTCCAAAGTGTCTTTTAGGTATGTGAGCGTGGTTGTAACTGGGGCGCAAGTGTGTGTGCGTGTCTCAGTCACCGATCTTTTTAGATAAATATGTGGAGTATGCGGGAATTCATTATTATTAATTAAGCTATCAAATGAAATACAAAAATAATAAAAAATGTTTTTCCTTAACGCATAAAAAACATATTTATTTTAAACGAACAAAACAAATAACACATTTCGCGGACACTTTTTGTGTTTAGCTCATTTAAAGACAGTTGTTGTGCAAACGTTAATCTAGCATTGCATGAATCTGTTATTGTGCATTCAAATAATATTCATATATCAAGTTGCGTTTTTAAAACTGCTAAAAATTTGGGGTGGGACTCTAGTTGTCCTCCCATAAATTTAAATATTAATTTCCTGGCTTAGCAGGCTATAACTTTGCTTATGGTCCTGACAAAAAAAAACAACCAAATTTTCATAATTAGTGCATATGTTTAACTATATGATAAGACGGTTCCAATAAATGTCCGACAAAAACAATGGCTTGTGGCACATGGTTTAGATTGACAAAATTGCTATAAATGCGACCTGCTCCCAACAACAGCGGCATAAAGTGGTCAACGACTACAACACTGCGGCATCTGGACTATGCAGACGATATATGCCTCCTGGCAAATAGGCTAAGCGACCTGGCAAACACGTTAGCCGACTTGGACACCTCAGCTAAAGCGGCAGGCCTCAAAATCCACGCTGGCTCAAAATCAGCCTCTTCAAGTCCAACGTAATGCCAGTGCTCCTATACAGTTCTTCCAATTGGAAAATTACAACTTCCATAGTGTCAAAACTCCAAACATTTGTGAACCCGTTGCCTGCGTCGCATATTCTGCATTTTCTGGCCTGACAGAATACGGAATTCCGATCTACTCAGACGAGCGAATATGGAGAGTGTCGACACAATAATCCGCAGAATTAAATGGAGCTGGATAGAGGACACACAACAACATCGCAAGAAAGGCAATGGAGTGGAACCCGTTGGACGGAGTCGGGCGGACACCAGGCAGACCCAAAGAAACTTGGAGGAGGACTGGCGGTAGAGAGACGGAACGCATCGGGAAAAGTTGGGGATAACTCAAAGCGACAGCTAACTACAGAGTTCGCTGGAGAGGAGTAGTTGATGCCCTATGTCCCATTTGGGATTGGAACTAGAAGAAGAAGAAGCTATAAATCAAGTAAAATTTGACTTTGAAAGCCAATTTCGACACCATTGGCATTGCTTAT
The DNA here is from genome assembly GCA_037044535.1 of Lordiphosa magnipectinata. NCBI lineage: Eukaryota > Metazoa > Arthropoda > Insecta > Diptera > Drosophilidae > Lordiphosa > Lordiphosa magnipectinata. Next base: position 72,323 of record JBAMBO010001897.1, read on the forward strand.
ACGGCGTGTTTGATTTTTTCAGTTGCTTTAAAAGTTGCTTCATAAAATCAGCAATTAATGCTTAGTGTGGCCTACAAAAATTCTAGAACGGTAAAAAGTCGGAAAATTGGTTTTTTGCCAACGGAACTTGAAAACGGAAACTAAGATATTACTTGGACTTGCCAAATCGTATTCAGCATGGATAGGCAAGCAGGAATTAGATAAAGATGCTCGGGATACTCACAAATGGTGTTAATTTATCTTTCGCCTTAGGGAAGTTTCTTCCCAGTCGAACTTTGCAGAAGGTGGGTACCAAAGTATTCTCATTTTGCATACTGATTTTTACACGGAAAAATTCACTACATATAAAAAACATATATGGTACGATAGAAGCAAAAAATTCTGTTTGGAATTGTCTTCTTCTTCATCTTGTTTGCGATGAGAAGTTAATGCTGTGAAGCATTCTAAAGTGCAAAACATTAATACACGCAAAGTCAGTATATGTAAGTATTTAAATTAATAACTAATGCTTTATTGTTTGTATTATTAATAATTTATTTTAAAATTCTATAGAGGAGGATCCAGATTAAATAAATATTATCAAAGGACAATTAGCTACTTTTATGAAGCGGTCATATAGACAAAAAAAGTGTGCACAATCGATTCTAACATTAAAAATGAATATATAAATAAATCTGATTAAATACTTACAGAATTTGATTGAAATAAAAAGTTTTATGTATAAATATTTATTGTTTGATAATTTCATGAAAACATGTGTCTAGCATGCTGCACGGAATATTCTCTTCCGATAGATGTACTTCTGTAACCGTTCTTTGAGAAAGAGAAATTGGAAAGGAAACCCAAACGTTTCACGAAGTTGAAAGCAACAACAAAAACCCATGCTAAAATACCATCCCAAAGAAGCATTCTTTAAAGGTTTCACGCCTTATTAAAAGCGAATGGAACTTTTCAGTTTTGAGAATCACTTCTTCGGTGAAAAAGAAGTTGTAAAGATGTGAATTTTTCATGGTGCCAGTTTCGACTGGATTATTCTCAAATATTGTTTTTCACCGGGACCGGGACGCTCTCGTGGGACTCTGTTTCGAAGAATGCTTAGGAAGTTGGTTGCAATAATAAGACCGGTAAGTTCATAATCAAATCTTCAGTTTGGTGTTCTTTATAGTCATGGCCTTACATCAGTGGCCGGTCAGTCTACAGTGCATACAAAAGTGCTCAGCAGCAGCGCAGTCGATACACCGACAGTTTAAGCTTGTCAGTGGCTACACGCGCACACACACACGCAATGCCAAAACGTGCATGTGTTTTTTCCCCTGCCCTACATATTCAGGCCTGTTCTCGTTTAACAATTTCACAGATCGGAATTGGTAGAAGTTCTAATTTCAAAGAATCGATCAGAGAGTTTGGATAAAAGTTTTGACTACCAAGACAATAGAACAAAGATAAATGGAAATTTGAAGATTAAAAAAACTACATTATCGGTTGTTGAAAACCAGGATATTTATTAATTTCGATCCCGCAAATTTACTCGGAATTGAAAACGAAAACAAGCCGTAAAACTTGCATGATCTCAATTCGGCTGGCTAGAGCTCGCTTATTAATTTGTAAACGAGCTGAGTTGATATAGCCATTCCGTCAGCCTGTTTCTATGCTATATTCTACTTTAGCTTGACTACTTGACCAAACTCTGCACGAAGTCTTAAAACCAGGGAATCAAACCGGATCCAAAACCTGAACCGTATTCCGAAATAACCGATTAAAACTCAGAACCAGAACCGATATTTTTAATTTTTTGTATACCGGTAATCCGAGTACCGATATTTTTGAAACCGAAAAGAACCTAAACATTCTTCCGGTACATTTTGGTTTCTGAGTGCAACGAGTAAAGTGCAAAGCTGGCACTTACGCAATTTGATTAAATAATAAGCCTTAAAAAAGGTTAATAAGCCATAAAAAAAATGAGTAATGACGAAATGGTGCCAAAAGATATGGTCGTTTTTTTATATGAAGTGTATACTAAGCTTTATATTTTACCGGTACATACCAGTACGTACCGAAATAAAAATTCAGGTACCGATACGGAACCGAATACCGAAATATAAGTTTCGGTACGTCCCAAAACCGGAACTGGAACCGAAATACGATTCGGTTTGATCCCCTGCTTAAAACTATGGACAAAAAAGACCGGGATATTTGAAATTACATTTTTTGGGATTCCGAGACTGACAAATGTTTTGGTTTTCAAGTTGGCAACACTGTCACTGACGTCTGTGCAAAGTAACACCCAAATATATTCATTAGTGTTTGAGATATGAGTCCTTTTGAAAACAGCTAAAAGTGAATTTTACGTTTTTTATAATGTATGAAACTATTCAAAAACGCAGTTCCATTCAATTTTGTGTGCGGAATGAAATTTCTGCTTCCGAAACGTTGAAAATATTGCCGAAGGTCTTTGGTGAGGTGAGCAAGCTAAACAAGAGTTCAGAGAGGATCGTGTATTATTTACAAAAATAAGCAGACAATCGGTTGTTCCATTTCATTTAACTTTTATTTATTTGCGTGAGAATGTTAAAGTAGAGTTGTGGACAGAGCCATCGTGGTCTCTGCTTTGTTAAGTTCAGACCGCAACTGCGTTACAGTCGAGTGAGCGTTGAAGACAAGGCACGCCCAAGACGACCATCAACATCAACTGATGAGCTACACGTCAACAAAATCAAAGGGTTGGTGCCTTCTGACTTTTGTCTATTCGCGCTTAACTCAAGAGACCGCTCCGTGGGCACCGTTTTGAATCGATAGAAACCGAATCGAAGAAGGAATTGAATGCTATACCGGAAGAAAATATGAATCCATGTTTTGAAAATTGGAATTGCATCCGGGGGTAACTACTTTGAGGTAGCTGAAATGAATTTACAAGAATAAATAAAGATTTTTGATTTATAAAAAAATTCCCGGCATTTTTTGCACACAGTCGGATATGCTGCCCATTTATGGGAACCGGACGGATCGGATGTCTAAGCGGATAGATGACATAGAACCCATTTTGTTTTAAAGGTAGCGTCTTTAAGAGTCTTTAAACCAGTTTCATCAGAAGCGGACTGGTCAGCCAAATGGACACAGAAGTGGCGCCATCCTTTGGTCAGCTTTTGGAATCGCTTTACTAGCATTGCTCGAATCGAAATTGAAATTGTTGCATGCAAATGGAGCAACAAATCACGAACAAAAAATGCCAGATGATAATTTTTCTTAAAAAAAAGGGCGTTAGTGAAAAGCCTCATAGCTTGTGTTAATGAGCACCGAATTCTAACGATTGTAAATACTAATTCATACATATATAAGCATGCTATGTTATACTTTGTTGCATACACAAATATATAAACACAAATGAATGCTCAATTAAATTTTCTCTCCCATAAGAAAATATGATCAGCCGCTAGGGTCTTTGTCATAAGACGTATGGTCAGCGTTTCTAGTTATATATTCACTCACATATAAACGTTGGTCCTCGAGCATAGCCAAGTAAAAACTTAAACCAGACATAAAGAACAGTGAATATATAAAACAGACGCGTTTTAATTTAGCGGACGCCCCTTTGGGACTCTCCCGAATGATCAGTGTATTGTTTAACAATAGTCTTATCATTGCATATATTTTGTTTCTGCAGACGTCTGATTCTGCAGTCTCCGAGTGGCGTCATGCGCCGATACGCATGATTATTTTTAACAAACTTTGAATGTGAACATAGACGTGCCCATAGCTGCTGTAAAGTACGTATATTCTTAATTACCATCAGCAGCCAAGTCCGTCTGTCCGTATGATTAAACAGTTTTTAGAGATGATAGGAGCTAGAAGGTCAAAATGTATGGAACGTAGACTCTAGAAAACTCATTTACTTCTGACCAACTTGGCTTTTACAGAATGATCGGATTAACAGTGCAAAAGCTATCTAAATAATAATCAGTTTTTCTTAAATGGTCAAAGCTTTAAAGGAAAAAATATGAAATGTAATAGGGTATGTATTGTTTTATTAGGTAACCTCTTGATTTTGTCACTGGGTGATTTGGATCCATTACACGAACGGCGAATAACTCGAGTTGGTCTCCTCTCATAGCAATATTCCCGTTTCCTGTCACGAGACCGTGCTCTTTTTTCCTTGATGTTCATATCTCTTGGTGGATCCTTTTCATAAACAGGAGACTTGAAACGATGCCGTTGTCTGTCTGGCGATCTAGACCTATGGTGATCTGTGCTTCGACGCCGTTCAACCTTTTTTCTCTCTTTTTCCTTCATAATTCGGTTAAACGCCTCCAGTGGGTCGTCGATAAGCCTGCAATGATAAAGTAAGCAAATATATATATGGATATATTAATATCAATGGAAAGGCAGAGATTTTCAAATATTTTATACATAAATTCAACTTTTATGATCAATTCAATTAAGTAAAGGGTGATTTTTGAACGGTTTGGTAGCAATGGTAGCTGTTATGTTGTCCAGGGCTGCAATTGTGGGTGGCTTATCCCTGTACACGAGAGACTTCACGTATTCCCACCAATAATAGTCTAGTGGGGTCAAATTACATGATGTTGGCAGCCAATGGACTGGTCCAAAACGCGAGATTAATTGCTCACCAAACTCGCCTCTCAATTGGGGTATGGTTTTATGTGCCGTTTTGTTAAACCGTCTTGTTTGGCCAAAAAAGTCGGTAATCATCGCACGGTAGTGATAGTTTGCTCCATTGACTAACGTTGCGATATTCAAATAGCACCAAATAGTGCATTTTTCAGGGTGCATTGGAAGCTCTCGAACTGCCTCTGGCTGCTCTTCAGAACAAATTCGGCAATTCTGTTTGTTGACGTACCCATTGAACCAAAAATGAGCTTCGTCGCTGAAAACAATTTTGCGATAAGACAGTGGATCGTATTTTGATAACAAAATTCAAAGATTTGCTAGCGCTGTTCGATTGTTGTCTATTCATGATGAAATGGCAAACCTTACTAAGCATTTTTGGAAAACTGAAAAACCAAATAGCATAAAAATCACTCATCAAAACATTAAGGGTAGAAACTACCTTATGAAAATTTTTATTTGGATTTATTTTTCTTTAAAAAGACACCCTAAGTACCCTTCAGTACTTATCACCAAGGATTAACCGATGAATTGGTCATGCGTATCGATGAATCTTCGGTAAATTCCTATGAAAATGATCGGTGAATGTGAATTTAGCATTGACATGTCCTAGGCGTTCACGCATGACTGATCATGGGTTAATCACTCATAAATTCAAGTATAGATTCATCGATGATTCAAGCATGATTTCTTTGCACAATTGATTAATGAATTCTTTTAATATTCACCCATGATTCTTGCATGACTTTTGCAAAGAAGTCATCCCTGAACCATAGATAAAATTGTTGCAAAATTCACCGATGAACCGATGCCATGGTCTTTTTTATGGAAACAGTTTGTATGGAGCTGGACATAACAGCAGTGTCCTTTATTTTGGGCTGCGGCGGCATAACTTCACCACTGAGACATAATGCTATAGTGACCACCCATAAAGGCATCGGGAGATTCGAATTAGTGGGGACGCACATTAAACCAGAGGTCATAGTCGTTGTCACAGTCAGCTCCATGTTCCTCGAAGGAGGAACAACTAGGTGAATACAGATACAGATTTAGGGCCGTTTTCTCATGTTGGTGTTTTTGCAAATCTAGGTGGATTTGCTGTATTTGCTTTGCTCATGTTAAAGGCTATCCATCTAGGTGTTTTTGTAGCAATCTACTTCATCCTCATTTATTTTTCAAACAATCAACATGTCAAATCATATTAAGTATTTTTATGTATGCGCGCATATGGTCACACTGAAAATATATGAAAACAAAAAACAACTGCTGCTAAAAACAGTAAAGTCTGAATTGTTATTAAGTAAACCAAAAATGGAAAATATTAGATGTGAATTTAATATACAAGAACAGCTGCAGACATTGCCGAACACCGACACATTCCGACATGCACATTCTGATTCCCCTAGTTCATTGCTTAAGCTAAGTTTACACATCCAAATAATTTGACTAAATTTTGATCAAAATAGCCATGATTAAAGATTTTACAGGATTAAAAACATAAACTATGGTTCCATACGCAAATAGTTTGATCAAATATGGCCGGAAAGTTCCACAATTTGGCCTATGTAGCCCAATTTTTCATGAAAATTTGTCCAAATTATTTGGCTGTGTGAACATAGCTTTCGGACCTACTGCTTAATCTCCCATCATAGTAACAAGTCGTTCCAAAAGAAAAACCTTCTCCTTCTTTGTAAAATTCTTGCTTTAATTTTTCAAATTGTCTCGCATTAAAAAAAACAATAATCAGCCGAGTGCAGAGGTGCTGCCAACCTCGTATTATACCATTCCAGCCCTCCCGGTGTGAGCGTGGCGCAAATGACCGAATTTATAATCAACCTACATGAGACAACCAATTGCACAAAAAACCATCTAGTTGCAAAATCTAGATGGATTTCGATTTGAGCAAAAACATGAACATGAGAAAACGGCCCTTAAAGGAGGCTGGTAGGTGGTGGCCACAAATGTAACAATGGGATCGGCGGGAGCACCGGAAGCTGCCACAGCAAGCGTGGTTGGAACGGCAGCCTGAGGAGCCACTACGATTTATAATGGGCTGTGGAGGCTGCAAAGACTGACAGCGACTGGTGGCACGGAAGAAGCATACCGGCAGTTGCCGGCATCGAAATAATTTTTTCGACTCTCCCACATTGATCAGCTCCACTTGTTTGTCCAACTCGCAGTTGTCCAAATGATTTTCGTTTTGTATTTTGGTCTTCTTTGCATTAATTTGTATACCTCGTGCGCAACTTCTCATCCAGCCAGTTGAAAATTTGGCTACAATACGATTTTTATAGAAATTATATGCTTTATTGCGGAACTAATAAATTACATCTTCACCGCCGAGCACTCAAGGAAACATCTCAAAGCAGGAATTTAAAGGCTATAGGTAACGATATATATATCACTCTTATGACATTCGTATGAAATTAAGATATAGTTTTAGTGCTAACAATAGTTATGCCACTTAATCTAAACCATATAGCCTAAAGTAATATAAATTTACTTACCCAGAACCAACTTTTGCGGCTACACCTTGATATATTGACGCTAAGCTTCCGGATGGAAATGTTTGCGATGGATTCATATTAATATTTCCGGTTGACTCATATGGTGGACGCATTGGATGTACAGATTGATTTTGATAGGGAACAAAGCTGCAATGTAAGTTTCGTAAAAATTAAATTAGTAACAGAGTTTATAATAATAAGTACATTTTAGGATCGGAGATGCCGACAAATTTTGAATACCATCTGCAAGTTTTCCAGTTATTAAATTTAATTGGATCACATCACACCGGTTCCAAATATAAAATTGTTTTATAGCTCCCGAAAGTGTAAACAAAACTATGAGTCGCATAAAAAAAATCAAATAAAATTGTATTTTTAACACATGCTTACTTCATTGGAGGTCTGTGACCTATGTTATTGTATCCATTGTTGTAAGGAGGCATATGATGTCCAATCATATGCATCGGAGGTAACCGCGGCATTTGAATGTACGGTGGTTTATAAATGCCGATTCGATGAGTTTCGTCAGATTCATTCAAAACATGTCCTTGATAGTTGTGGTGGATACCAATAGGTGTGGGTAAAAGGCTTCTTTCATTTTGGTGCTTCCCACTCTCAGTTTTTGTTGATGGTCGTGGTTTCATATCATGATCAGGTATGTATTCTTTGCTGTGTTCGCGCCGATGCGGCTTCGTGTCAGCAGATATTTTTTCTGAAATTAAAGGCGGTACCTGCAAAACGAGAAGAAATCGATTAAACTCTGACCATTCGAAATTTGCTAAACCTTCTAAGGATATACTGAAGAGTCAACTAATTCGTGGTGCTGAAGAAGAGCTAACCTTTTATGGACATAAGCGTCTAAAAAATGAGAGCGTAAGTTAAAGTCAATCTTGCACGAGTTTGATGTACTCGTTACTCATGGGAAGAAATGTTTAATACCATTCTTATGTTCTCGAGTGGGGGGACAGCCGAAATGTATGCAGCATTTTTTTTAACTCTGCTATTTATAATCTGTTCTTTATGAAAATTGTAGATTATAGATCTTGCGCATAAATATATGAGATATAGGAGTTCATAAAGACAGACGGACAGGGCTATATCGACTCGGTTGTTGATGCTGATCAAGAATATATATACTTTATAGGGTCGGAAATGATTCCTTCTCCTTAATATACTCTGTAGGTAAGGTCCCACATGCAAATAATTTGCGCAAATATTTCTAAATATTTGCCTATTTTGTTTGCCTTATATGGGAATACCAAATAGTTTGCGCGCAAACATTAGTCAAGTAGCCTATGCCAATGTTTGTGCACCAATAATTTGAAGCAAATATTTGCCTAGTGGGACCTAGGCCAATTTCGTTTGCGTGTTTGCGAGTTTGCTCTTGCTAGCAAAATGTAAGAGCAAGCACGGCAAATATTATTTAAATAAATCTTCAAGATTTTGCCGGCTCTAGGTCTCGCTATGTTTGAACATAACTTTAAAACAGGGACACACTACACCACAGAGAAGGTTAGTTGACCGAACAGCTGTTTCATTGGTATCTCTACCTAATCATCAGCGGTCTTCACCTACACCACAATCAAAAAACAACTCCCTCCTCATAACTGTAATGCCATAATCCTTGGCAACTCCAATGCAAATCAACAGCAAAAACAGCCACAACGAGCTAGAGCTGCGTCGACCGTGGCCTCTGTACGTGTGTGTGTGTCCCAATGGTCTTATAGTGTTAGTGAGATAAATATATTTTGTTTGAAAAAGTAAAATCAAAATAAATGACAAGACCAAGCGGTTATAGCAATGCTGGCATTAGGTAGCTTCTGCTAACTTGCTGAAGATGGGCAAAGACTGCTGATGATTGAATTGTGGTGATTTATGAAATAGTTATATAGTAGCTTTTCTGCACGCCGCGTTTAGAAATGAGAAATCTAAACGCGGCGTGCAGAAAAGCTACACGCCGCATGTTGAAATGAGAAATCTAAACGCGGCGTGAAGAAAAGCTACACAAACTTTATGGGTTGAAAATCCCGGTCAAAGCGAGTAGAAATCCTAAATTTTCGTGTAGATTTTGCATATTTTTTTTCTTTGTGTAGACGATTGCACTTCGAACTTAACTTGGACTACTTTATTTGTGCAGTGACAACAATAAGACCGGCTACTAGATCATTTGAAAGGAAACCCGTACACATTAAATCTACTTGGCTTTGAGCAAGCGGTTTCAAATCGCTCAACTTTCGTCTTCTAGTCTAGTAGACGGGCATATTTGTGCCCCTTGACTTATAAATTCAAAGAGCTTTGATTTAAACTTTAAAATGCTAACGCTTATACGAAAACCTCTAGAGATTTCTGGGACACATCCGTATATAATTGAAGGATTGCTCCATATTACCAACTGCTTAAATTCTGCTGCTTTCATTCGTCGAAATTTTTTATAAAGTTCTGGTGCCGTCAATCGCAAATCATTGATGAACTTTATGCACGCAGCAACCTTCGCTTTCGCGGCGTAAGCTTAAATCTTTTTCTTTTTTTCTTGCTCAAGCGCCCTTAAGAATGCAGCATAAAATCATTATATATACAATTATTTTTGTAGCTATCCATGCCTATGCCTCTTCTGTTATGTTATTTCAAAGCATTTAGTTAATTTAACAATAGTTTACTCAAACAAATTGATTTATAAATTAAGCAGATTGGGCAAAGAAGTGTTTTATTAAATTGGCCCCAACAGTGTTAACACTAACAAAAAATTATTTGCGGAGTGGAAATATTTGCGCAAATTTTTTAAGAGCAAATGTTTGCTCATACCAAATTTGTTTCACGCAAACATTTAAAGTTCAAGGCTAACTTTGTTTGCACAATGTGTTCAAGTAATGTTTGCGTTTGGGACCCTTAGCTTAAGTAACTTTGGTACAGAGTATAATAAACTTGAGTCAGTATACTCTGTATTTTTGGTACGGAGTAATACGGAGAAAATAATTAAATAGATTTAATTTTATGAAAGGTGTTTAACATCATTTTGTAAATTTAGTTATCAAAACTTACTTTGCCGGAGCCGGTTGTTGTGGAGTCGATATTTTTCTGGGGCATTTTAATTGTTATGTTATCCTCATAATCAGAATCATATTTGTCCTTTTCTTTTGGCGGTACATCAACACTGTCAGAAGTAACAGGTGGGGACTTTTTGGGAATCTCTTGTTCAAGTTCTTTCTTTTCTGGCGGGTCAAGTTGTTCACTTTTTTCAATATTGTCAGTTTTGGGCATTTCATCTGCAGACTGTTTTTCTGCTTTCTCCACTTTTCTATCTGAAAAAGAAGTAAATTATTAGTCATTTTTCCGCTAATGAATAAAAAATAGTTTTAATTGATAAAGTAAATGTCGGAGATCTGCAAGAGTGCCTGTTTTCTTGATTGATATTTTTGCGACTGAGTGTCTTGGTTGATCGTCTGTCAAAGTGGTTGTTTCAACTTTGAGCGGCATCGCGTGCTGATTTAAACACCGTTAAATTGTTGTTGTTAAAAGTAAAAAGTCAAGTAAAAGAGACACATGCAAAGAGCTGTGATAAAAATTTTTGGGGCGATTTCATCAACTCCAGCTGCTTGTCTACTCTGTATATAAAACAGTTTGTCCAGACTGATTCATTGACTGGCAATCAACGCAGAGCGCAAACGGTAAGAGATAGAAGTCTAAAATTTGGACAGGAGTTTCTATTAGTGTTGAAAGTGAGTACTAAGAAGGGGTTTTGGAAAATTCCAAACCCCAAGGGGTGGAAAATTTTTTTTTATTCATCCTATTGACTTGATATTGGGTTTGTAAGCATAGTACGCGAAATAATTCGACACGTGTTTTCCCGATTTTGGAAAATTCTACATGCAAAAAAACATTTTTCATCCGATTGGATTGAAAATCGGATTATGAAGATAGAACACGAAATAATTTGAGAAGTGAATTTTCAATGCTGGAAAATCCGCGCCCAGGGTGTAAAATGTCCGGAAAATTCTTCATCCAAAAAAATATTTTTAATCCGATTGACTTGAAATGTGGTTTGTAAGGATAAAATACGAAATAATTTGAAATGGTATTTTCAAATGGTAATAGTAACGGTAACGGTAACGGTAACGGCAACGGTAACGATAATGATAACGATCTAATGGGACGCAGCGTAGCGCGACGGATACTATGCTAGTATGAATATAAAAATAAACCCGCACGAGTGGCAGCGGGTATTATTGGTACTTAGGGAAGGCTGGAAATAATATCGATATATCTAAATATCGACATTTTTGTTTAAAAAGACGATGTATGATTATCGAATATTTTTTTGGATACAAGTCTGCTGATGACAAAATTATGGTGATTCTCGAAACAGCGCTGTACGGACATAACATTGCTATTCCAATTGTAGTAATTTATCTCTGCTGATTTTTGCTGATTATTGAATTTTAATTAACCTATAACCTACCTAGAACCGTCTAAATCAAACTTTGACTGAAATCAAAACAGATCGCTAAAACCAATATAAATATAAAGAACGGAAGGATCGACGTTATGTTTGTAATAAAAACCTAAGAGGGTTCCCTATTAAGGCAAACAATATATTCCTTGTGTATTTACAAAGAAGGCAGTATTCCTTGTATTCCAAACCAGAATTTTTGACCCTGCTAAAATAATCGCTAGAGAGATTCTCCAGGCAATAGCAGCTATGAGATTTAATAATAGCAATTCGTAAACAAAAATCTTAAAAAACCTTAGCATAATATCGGCCTGGAATTTTAGACAATTGGAGTCCCCAAGAGTCGCCAATATAATTGTATATAAAACGAAATTTGTCGGTTGTTGAAGCGTGAAAAGCAACAAGTCTGCTGATGAGAGAATTGTGGTGATTCTCAAAACAGCGCTGTACGGAAATACCATTGCTATTCTAAATGTTTTAATTAATCTGTGGATTTGTGTTGATTAATGAATTATAATAAAACGTTGATCTACACCGTTGACCGAAAACAGGTCGTTAAAAGCCATGGTCAAAATTAGTTTAGTTTAAGCAAATATCTTGACTTACCAGATTTGAGTTTATATCCAGTTTCACTTTTAAAAACGTTAACAGAATTCCGCAAAAATCGATTTGGAATTAATGATCCTGGTGAGCAATTTTTTTCCTTGCAATCCGGACACTCGCTATCTTCGGATTCCAGTAATGAAGTGCGCACACCTGAAAAAAATATATATTTTGTACTTTTAGATATAGCATACAAATAATTCTTCAAATAAATAGGAACAATTTCAAAAGAAGTTTAAAGTAAATGTGGGTTTACGGTCGAAAAAAGTCATCGGTGTCACAGAACTTCGGGAGATTTAATATTCTTAATGTTTTCATAAATATAATATATATATTTTCATAAATATTTTCTGCTGGTCGCACAAGCAGACGTCGAAACAGGTGCAGTGTGCGCGATCGAGACTCGCTTGCAGAAGGAGACTTTTACAAAAATAAAATATATATACTGTGTGTCTTGCTTGCCGACGTTAGCCTAGCTGATTCAACTCAACCCAAACTTAACTTTCGTGCCCTCCGCTGACTTACTTTATTGCTTGCAAGCAATTTAGGAAAAAAAAAGCAATTGTCTAACAATATGGTCTTAAGGTCTTTAAGACTTTTGCATTGATCATTGGAACGATATAAAATCGTTACATTTAACGTGAGCAGAATGGCAAATGGTAGATGTCGTTTCATTAAAGCCTTCGATGGCATTGATAGAGAACAGTCCAAATCCAACATTCTACAGTTTGGAAAAATCAGCTTTAAGCTGTTGCATTAACCGTCTTATCAGTGCTTTCCACTCAAGTCGCAGTTCAAAGGGCCTTTTCACAGTATTAGTATATTTTGGTTCGAGTCCGCTAAAATTGAATATTGAAAATAAAGGAAAGCTAAGTTCGGCTCGACCGAAGTTTATATACCATTGTAGCTTGTATAGTTTATATAAATTAAGGTTTTAAATGATTTTCGTCGAACATTTTTAGCTGAGCTATTTCACAAACTCAGCAATAGATAGCGCCACTACTTTGACCATTTGATTGCCAGTTAGTTATATGGCAGCTATACGATATACACATCCGATTTTGACCAAATTCGCGAAAATTGTGTGGAAACTGATAATATTCACAACTGGTTATACCTCCCAGGTGCTACTATTGAAAACAAAAAGTTTTTCTCACTAGAACTACTTTTCGTCCGGTAGTTCTTATGGCCGCTATAGTCTATAGTCATCCGATTTGGGTCATACCTTGCAGAATAGTGTGGTAGCATATAATATTGATTAGTAACAAATTTGGGAGCGATAGCTGTGAAAACAAAAAAGTTTGTCTTTCTAAGACTTTTATTCAGACATATCGTTTGTATGGCAGCTATACTATATAGTTGGCCGATTTTCATCAAACTTGGAATCATGTAAAAGCATAGCAAACTTATAAATACGAGGTTTGGAGGAAGACAAGAAAGTTTTTTCACTAAAACTACTTTTTCGACCGATAGTTCCTATGGCAGCTATATGCTGTAGTCATACGATCCGGCCGGCTCCGTCAAATGTGCAGCGTATTTGTACCAAAAGCTTGGTGCTAAGTATGGTTAAGATAGCTTTAAAACTGACGGAGGAGGTAGCATAAAAACAGACGGACATGGCTAATCAACTCAGCTCGTCATGCTGATCACGAATATATATACTTTGTGTGGTCTAAGTCACAAACATCTGAACAATTTTAACCCTCTACAAGGGCATAAAAATGTTAATGACTTAACATTTACGTATAATGTTTTTACTATTTTAACAAACGTATACTTACAATCATCACAAAATGAGCTACCACAGCAGGGTATCATAACAGCATCCACAAATATGTCCCGACATATGCCGCATATCAAGTCTTCTGGAATTTCCTGTTTTTCCTCCACAGGCATAATAAACTTGGACGTTTCTTGTTCAGATGACCTGAAAATAAAAGATAATATTTTGAAGTTTTTGCAGGTGAATTGATGATTGCTTAAAAACGATTACAGAAATAAAAGGTCGAAAAATGGGTTTTAGTGAGAAAAACTATTTTGTTTTCAATGTTAGCGTTCTTAAGTCGGTCATTATTTATATAAATATGTAATTTTAGCAGACCTTAATAGGAGACTAGCCTAAGATTAATAATTAAACTTTGTTCAGTCGACTAGAAAATATTTATTCGGGTATGTTCCACATTTCGATGGCGATTTCCGCATAATCGTTCTCATTTTGCAAACATCTTCGGTCACTTGATATTGTTTAGAAACTTTGACTGTTTGAAATCGACTGCTGAACGCCAACCGGATTAAAATCGTCAAATAACTACAATTGTCTTTCGAACTGATCCAGTAGTCTCTGAAATATTTGGCACTTCACATATAAACTTAAACAATTCTAATTCGAAATACATAAGTTCATACGGAAATCAACGTCGATATGTGGAACACACCCCATTATTGCTTTTCATTTAGAGAATTTTGTACTTACATATCAGGCTTGTCCCTAAAAGACCGCGGGATTCCTGTATTTCTTTTAACTTCATACTGATCTTTTCCTAATATATAGGGACAGTTTTTGATCCAGTGACCACTTTTTTTGCATTTATTACAACGATAAGATGCCGGAACTTCGCCAACTTGAGATTGTCCTTTAATACGATGATACCTTAAAATGGAAAAAATGCACGATTGTATTAACTGACTAAATATAATAACTTATTCTAAAGATAGTTAAACAAGAAATTTCTTTCTTCGGTCTATACCGACTGGAATCAAACCCAAATCCGTCTTCATCAAACATATTTATTATTCATTATAATATTATAATTCAACTTTGTTTAATAACTTCTTCGATTTTAGATAATTAAAATAGATGATTTTGGTAGATAATAAAATAATGTAATTATAGAAAAATACAGTTTTACGCGAATCTGTTGTTGGAGCATTTTTCAGGAATATGAATATGGACATTCTGTACAAGAAAAAACATAATTCATTAAAAAATCGGTGGGCCCTCATTGAAAAATAGCTGAAAACCCATTAAATTTCGATAAAACCCTGCTTATGAATTTACTCGTGAATTTCTTTTTAATTATCTTGGATAGAGGACATGAAAATAGTAATATTACAATTTGACTCGTTTTAATCGGATGCACTATTACAATGTTATAATTGTTTGTTATTCTCGCGAACTGTTAGTAGTGAGAATGTCAATTAAATAGGATTATATTCTATAGGATAAATTCGGGTGTTCACATGGAATGACCCGTATACAAAAGTCTTTAGTTTTTTCAAGCATTCGATGAGGTCAATAACAACAATTAATTTTATTTAAATTATGGATAAAACAATCAAAATGGTACTTACGTTTTTGGATCATAATCTGCAGTACTTTGCATCATCATTGCTTGAATCTTGTCCTCTTCACTGCCTTGCATTTTGGAGAGGTCCATATTAAAATTATCTTGCTTGCTGGGAGGTGCATTTGCGAAAGCGTTCTCGGCTGGTGGGTCCCAACCCTTTTTTGTTGGGTGGGCTATTGGTATCCGAGAAATGATGAGTGTGGTATTTTTTGGTATTAAGAATCCATCATCTTTATATTCTAAAATAAAAAACAACCTTTATAATATACGTAACTTCAAATTTAGACAAAATTACACACCTTCTTTGCTTTGGGCATTTGTTATCTGCAGGTCAAAATCTATTATTTTACCTAAACGCTTTTGCTGTATTATTTCCCTTTTCAAATCTCCAACAGAAATATGAAGTCCATCAAAGGTAATTGTGTCAAAATGGAGGGTACTTTTGAATTTATAGTGAACAGACATATTTGAAAATTATGTGAAAATCTGTAAAAAGAATAGAAAAAAATATTTGCATTAAAATAATTCCCGTCGAAAATGGACTTTGAGCCAAAAAACACATATTTAAAATATTAATTTTAAGTTATTATACAAATCATGGTTTAATTGTATTAACAATTATAATTATTAGAAAAAATTCATAATAATAAACGAGATCTGGAATCCTTAAATTATGTTATAATAGGTAAGGACGGAGGAGCAAAGTTTATATAAGGGGTATTATTTATTTATATAACAAAGACAAAGTAGACAAAGTTCTGACATCTATCAAAGACGAGAGAGTCTAGAAAAGATTGTAACACAGATTCAAATTAAGACAAAAGTTTATTAGGCAAGCCTGTAGATAGATCGGAGAGAAATTTCTGGCAAGACGCAAAGAAATAGCTAAATTAATTTAGCTTAACAGAGCAATAGAGTCCGCATCATCTGATAAGAGTTTGTGAATGAAAAGCACACAATGGCACATCAGGCGGTTGTTAAAAGATGGAAGATCGATTAAGAGTAGTCTACGCTCGTAAGGTAGTAGACCCCAGTTGAGGCCATGTAGAGCGAAAATTTAAACTTTTTTTGAACCGATTGAAGCTGGCTGGTCCCCATATTTTTGGTAGAGCGGTAACCAAACACAAGACCCATATTCAAGTCACACATGTACACTTTTCACCGTTTAGTGGGCGGTAGTTAACCGACCACCAAGTTTGAAGAGAGTTTAAGTCCAATTGAAGAAGGAGAGGTGACATCGGATCTTTACAAAACAAGCAGAGTTATCAAGCGAACATGAAAGCATGCGTTTGAAGCAAGACATGGGGGATGATGTCGTTAATAAAAATATTAAAAAGTAAAAGTAAATTGAGGAAGCCCAGAGAATACGCTGATAGATTCTAAAAGTGTCGAATTGAAAAGGACTCGTTGGGAACGGTCTGCCAAATAAGCCTTCGTCCAATATAAAAAAAAAGGGTTTTTTAAAAACTGGATATCTCAGGTTTGGTTTATCAGATATGATTCGTGTTGATATTGCTGAAAAGTATTTTACTGTATCTACTTAAAACATAGTTTCAGACATTTTCAAACTATTTAATAATATTAAGTAATTGCTGCTTAATTTTATATATAATTTTTTCTCAGTGTCAACCACCATGATATAGCTTCTAAGGATATACAAATTATTGCCCTAATAATAACTTATATTACGGTGATTTCAAAAAGATGGAGACTTTTATAGTTTAAAAGATATTCATTTTTGAAGTTATAAACAGATAAATACATATATGCCCTGAAATAAAGCTTTACAATTTTTTTTTTCATTTTTCCGTTTAAATCAAAAATGGTTAATTTTAAAACTCAAGGCTGCAAACCTCTAAAATTCTGCAGAAGGTTCGGTCCGGGGGTTCGAACCATTCTAAAGTCCAAGGTTCGGTTCGTGGACCGGTTCCTGGACTTCCTGAAATCAAGGTTTTGGTTCGAACCTTGGTTCGCTTGAACAAAAAAGATTAGTTTGATATTCGATTTATTAATTCTACGTAGATAATGAAATTTATATACCTCTCTATTCATATACTTAATCATAATATTCAATACTTAAGTTATTGTAATTATCAAATCCATCATGTCATTAACAATTTTTAGGGACTGCTTAGATTAAGCATTATATCTTACAGGAGCTATTCATCTATACTATTTAGAAAGAACAAACTTAAGTCATGAAAATGCTCGTTCAACTGATACCTGAGTGAGTTGCTGGAACAGCTAGTATAGTAAAGGCAATTTTTTTTATGTCTTCGTTTTTATGACCTTTCCAAAATTTTAAAACTTTTGTCGTCGATGTGGGTAATGTACAAAGAGCACTTTGACAATTTCCACAGAAATCTATAACATCATTCACAGCTTTTATATTTGATTATTGCTTTATATTGCTTTCATTAGCTTTTCTTCTTCACATTCAGACGTTGAGTCGGTTGCTTTGAAACTGTATTTTGTAAGCAAAATATGAAATCTCGGGACTGAGAATACTGCAGCCAATACAGGTACTGAAACTGATATTAGAAGAATGTTTGTCGGGGAACTTAGATAGTAATAAACAATGATTTGCTGGAGATTGCAGAACAATTGCTCGGCGTGAAAACCAAGCGTAATATAAATCACTTGGTAGTAATTGTGATCTATACCGTTCGTTCAAAGACAAGTTGATTCATCATATGCTAAAACGGTTTCTTTCCGTATAATCGATCATCATCATGCTTTATCTTTTCACTTTACTTCGAAAATCTTTCACGCTTATTTAGAAATGCAATCGTTTATAGCGCCCTTTGTTTTTTACTCTTTTTATTAATGATCTCCCCACAATATTGTCTTACTCTCGGATACTTATGTACGCCGATGATGTGAAACTTATTTTATCTTTCAACGACCCGACGCATTCGATCAGACTGCAAGATGATCTGAACTCCTTGCAGTCCTGGTGCTTGATTAATCAATTACACCTTAATTGCTCCAAGTGCATGTTTATGACTTTCCATCGTTGCAAACCTTCGCTGGCTACCTATACGATTGGCAATGAACCCTTGGAACGAATATCTACAGTCGTTGATCTTGGAGGTTCTTTTTGACCCAAAATTGAGTTTTAATCCTCACATCTCCTCTATTGTAAATAGGGCGAAAGGTGTACTTGGATTCATTAAACGTTGGTCGAAGGAATTTAATGATCCATATACCACAAAGCTTCTGTATACTGCTCTAGTTCGCCCTGTACTTGAATACTGCTCGTCCGTCTGGTGTCCGCAATACAAAAAGCATATCGATCGAATTGAATCAGTTCAAAAGCAATTCTTGCTTTTTGCACTACGTGGCTTAAATTGGGACCCTAACCTTCGTTTACCAACGTACTCCAGCAGACTTTTGCTTATTGACCTTCCTTCGTTAGCTAACCGTAGAACAGTCTTAGGTGTTTCTTTTCTTCATAAGTTAATTATTGGTGATGTAGACTCTTCTGATCTTTTAGGTCGCCTTAACTTTTCCGTTTCTTCTAGGCCAACTAGAAACTATTTACCTTTAATCTTGCCCAGATGCACAACTGATTATGCCCAGCACAATCGTTTTCGGGTCTTATGTCAAAATTACAATGATCTCAATCACCTGCTCTCAACAGAGCTCTCTCTCTTCTCTCTAAAAACGTCTCTCTATAATTATCTCCTGGGAAATCTCTGACCACTCCCAGATGTGAGTAGGGGCATAGCTTGCCGGACTGGCTAAAAAATCCTCCCCCACCGGGTCAGAGATTTTCCGGATATTTAGTTTTAAGTTTTACGTATACATTTTTTATTTTTAAAGTTTTCTTTTAGATAGTTTTCTCTCTTTCTCTCTATCTCTGTTTTAGTTTAATTTATTATATTATCTTATTTTTTCCTTTGCTCCTACATAACTATAGGTTTTGGTTTTTTCTCTCTCTCCCTTTTCTCGATCTCTATATTATTAAAGTTTTTGTTAGCTCTAATAACGTCTCTGACTACAATCGGCTGTGAATAGGGGCATAGCTGGCCGGACGGGCAAATAAAATACCCCCCGTGTCGGAGTCGTTATTAGTTTATTTTGTAATTTTATTAGATTTTCTTTGATAGGCTTCCTTAGCTCATAAAATTTTTTTGTAACGTATTTATACTTTCGTTGACAGCATTTGTTTGTCGACTCTAAATAAATAAATAAATAAAAAATAAATAAAAAAATAAAATCTCCAGCCAGAGACTTACAATATTTCCATGGATGTATCGTTGAATAAATTAATTAAATTGGTGAACCGACCCCATTTTTCGATCAAGTCCGCTTCGGGTTCAGGTTCGAGGAGTCAAAAATATAGAGCGCCTGGTTCATGGTCCGGTTTGCGAACCCCAAAAACACCGAACCAAACCGGTTCTCAGGGGTTCGGTTCCGGACCGGTTTGCAGCCTTGTTTAAAACCGTTCGGTTCCAAAAAGAATGACCCATATAGAAGATGTGAATTCTCCATAAATCTACTAGTATTTTAGCCGGTTTCAATTCGCTTAGCTTTCGTCTACTGATCTAGTGACCGATTATATTTTTGTCCCTTCACTTTTCGCTTTTACTTCAAGCCTGGCATAACTCAAAAATTGACTTAATGATGCAGAAATATTCGCTTCATCGTGTTCTACATTGTGTCAAATTTTCATATTGATATCTTTCATACTTTTACAGGTTCATTTTCATGTTAATGCAAAAGCGTCATATCTCGGTTGTCCTGCAGTCGATCCGTCGGCTTTCAGTTAAAACATCATGTTTTCCAATTTTATACGAAAGTCTCTTGAAATTTTCGCAACTTCCACTTAAATATATATGGCATTAAAGAACTTGCTTCTTTATTTGTATTAACAGTTTAAGTTATCAGAGCTAGAAGCAAAAATACTGTTATATATCAGCACTTCTTCATCTCTCTTGTCCCAAGTTTTTTTTTCTTAGGTGGTTTCCTGGCTGTGACTATGAAAAACGACGTGTTTCTTAATCATTGCCTTGAATAAATTGTATTCAACCGCCAAATACGGACCTTAGCAAACCAAAGCTCACATTGCCATTCACTAATTGCATGGTTTGAGTAAAAGTAGCATACTTTTGTTTGAGTTACGTTCTTTCCTTTTGCGGAATGTGTGCTTTCCATTATTAATTTGCTGTTGTGTCTACAAATTTTATCAAATAACGATGAACTTTTTACCGACAGTAGCTATAACTTAGGCGGCGTCACACGTTTAAAATGGAGACTAACGACATCTATTCAAAAAATCCTACTCGATGTCTCCAAGAGCGACCAAATTTGGTATGTACATAGATAATCCTACTCTGCAAATTTTCGACTTTTTCGCGTTTCTTCTCGAAAGGATTAAATAATCTTTAATCCTCTTTGCATGCTGCTCATGCACTGGTAATCGAAATACGTAAAAACCATTAAGTACTTGTTCTGAGTCGGGTTTAACGCGCTTTATGAAATCGTTGTCAAATTTAACGGCCATGTCTGCGGGATCAGATTGTAGGGAATAGAACTTAAAATAGGCTGTGGGATTGATTGAGAATGATTTTAAATTCCTACAAACTGGACGAAATCAAAGTATTTTATTATCAGACGTTCGGACGGATTCGGATAAAATGTTAAGGTCAGGATCGAAAATTAGGGGTCGGGTTGACGACTCTCATCGATTCGGGCAGGGATCTAATTTGTGACTCCGCCCATGAAAAATACCTTGCTTTATAGCCCAAAAGGGCCAAGCCTATCTTCTCTGAATCTCTCTGCTCGTGTGCTTAAAATTTTCGCACAGGATGTTTGAGATGCTTTTTAATGGCAACTTACTTTACAGCTCTCAACAACAGCTGGTAAAAGTATCCGCTTGTGTAAAACTTTTTAAAGAAAAAATTTTTTGTATTAGATGTTCCGAGACAGGATCGGGTCACCAACCTCTCGCAGCAGGCACAAACACTTTCCCGCCTAATAAAAATATACTTAAATATTGGATATCAATAATAGTTGTTTGGCTTCAGCCCTGAAGTGAGTAGACACGACTTTACACTTTTCCGCTTGGATTTTGCATTAAACTGTAGTTTCCTTCAGTGCATAAATTTGAAGCATACAGGCTCTTCAGTTTCCAGCCAACACATATGTATGTATGTACTCGCCAAATTGCATGGAATAAGAAACGATGCCAGTCGGTGCATGTAATTCTTGAGTTAAGATTTCGACAAAAGGCACGCTTAGCTGACCAAGGACCGAGTTAATTTGCTCAACAGGGCCAATGTTTACGGATGTACGGGTTGACATGTATGTATGTAACCGCATTGTACCCACAGATACCGCCTCTTGAATCGGCTTATGCACACAATTGTAACACACACGTTCTTATGCTCGTACATGTGACAACGTACATACATACATATGTTATGTTGTATATATTTTCACAACCCCAATTTCAACTTACGTTTGCATGCACACTCAATTGCATTGACGTATGTATGTATGTATGTGCATTCACTGTATCTGTTTAGCACAATAAGGTAATTGTTCGGCCTCTTTTCAGCATTCGATTTCACTTCCGACACATATATATGTAGTTTTGATCAAAAACCGGTATTTACATATTATAGAAAACACACAATTCTCCTTAATTATTTACTTACATTTTCGCTACAAGGAAATATTCACAATCGAACAGCGTAGCTTTATCAAATTATCGATATAAGCCAAGACGCTGTTGGAATAACATTGAAACAACATTTTGTATCTTTTAACTGATTTTAACATATTTTTCGTTAGTTTAGGAACGTGAAAATGGAACACTGAAACAATTTCTCATAAATTAAGTTCGATAGAACGAATTTATACTGAAAATTGTACAGCATAATTTTTAACAATTGTTTCACACTAGTATCCATCTTGGCGGATTGATAATATGGTGACAATATGAAATTTGTGTTTGTTCCATCACCATCTATCGTCCACTATCCCTGACTTCTTCTGTGACGAGTCAAAATTGATGTTAGTATGTTGTGAATACACATAAAAGAAAAAGTTTATATTATTGCAATCTATTGACCATAACATTGACCTATTGACCTGATGATAATATTAATACACACAACAACTTTGAATTTAAATTGAAACCTGGACATTGTCAGCTGCCATTTCATGCAGGATGTTTGCTCCTGGTGCTCCCTCTGCATCTACTTGCCCTCAGTTGCCAGCGCAGTGAGCGGATGAAAGACAGCAGCCTTTGGTCGTGTTGATGGTGGTCGGACAGGTATATTAATTTAATATTTTTCATTTAAGTGTTGATATTGCTTACACTTTCTTTGTGAATGTACATTTTTTTTAAATAAAATCTTTTGAACTTTTTGAACCCAAATGAAACTAATGCTAACTATTGTATTTATGAATTATATCTTAACGTTTTCTTAATTGCATCTTAATATGAAACTGTTTTTAAAATCCAAAGAGTTGCCTCATGTGCTAAGTTTGCTACTCACTTATATAGCCTGCAGCATGCGTTCACACCAAGCCCGCAGCTTCAAAAACAGATGTCAGCTACTGCTACTTAGTATGGTTGCAAGGTATGGCCAAAAGCAGTCGGAAGCGATAACCATATACACTTTATATGGTTACACCAATTAAAGCAGTGCTGCAGCTTGAATATTGCTACTTTTGAGTGACCCAGCCTACGTATTTCCTATAAAAACAAAATCTCGCAGCTTCGACTTTGACAGTTTTTTCGAAGCTGCGGCCGGTGTGAATAGACACTATAAGTATCACATAAGAGAATGGGACCCACAGTTTACCGGGAATCCTAGCGGCAATGTTTGAGAAGGTTTTCCATAGTTACTTGCTTCACTGCTGGCGCTAATAGCTGGTGAAGGTGACCTGTTGTGTTAAAGTATTTAAAGAAAAACTTCTTCATTAGATTTTCCGAGGCAAACCCCCGTTGCAATACAACTCGTCTACCCGCGTGTGCCTTGGCTGTAACCTCGCCGGGTACAGTGCGTCGAACTTGGAGAATCGGGCCAGGTGCCGCCTCGGAGAGCGCACTTTCATCTGTGTAGGTTCGCCTTGATCCTTGCCTTTGGGTCCACCCCAGTGTCCAGGCGTCGTTCCAAGTTGGTACTTGCTTGTTGAACTGCTGCTCCAAGGTGTTGACTCAACCGATGCCGCGCACAAAGTGAAGTACCAGTCCGCTCAGGTGCTGCTTTTATAGGCAGCTGGGCGCAGTCGCCGGCGACTTCGATGACCGTGCTGTCGATAACAATGACAGCTGTTGGCGATCGATAGATGGCGCGCGTGCTTTGAATCTTTTATTGAACTAGTTCTAATTAAATTATAAGGATAATAATACTAGTGATATTATAATAATGTTAATAAGACTGAGAATGTGTGACCATGTGGAAATAATAATAGTTATGTATGCTGAATCTGTAATGGGTACCAGGCTTTCTACATCCTTCAGAAAGAATTCCTGTGTGAACATTAACTATGTTCCGTGTGGCCCGTTCTGATGCGTCTTCAATCAGGCATAGTGGTTTCCGGACATCTTGTAAGTAGAGCTGCTTATAGACCTTGTTATCGGTGTGCGTCACGGATTAGCTCCCAACTAGAAATGCAAAGGTATTAATTACTTTATTTTGATTACGGATGCGAGCTGGAACAATATAAAAATTTGTCTGGTCCGCATCTCGATGTGTATGGATGTGGCCGCTCTCCGGCTTTGGCACATTTGGGGCCCATATTAATCCACACGAGTCGCTCGGTGGAGCGACAACTGTTGATTGCTGCTCTTCGTAACAGCCTTGCTCGTAACAGCCTTGCAGTTGTGACAGCCTTGCATGCTGCACACTTTTTCATGTAGGCTCCCGCTCTTTCCATGGTAAAGCGTTGGTGTTACCTGGCTGGCTGCTTCGGCGATGTTGTATATCAAATGTCTTAACACGTACATCGTCCACTGCAGCTTCAGATGTGTGGAAATCTTTTGCACTAGCTCTAACACGAGCATTGGCTTGTCTAAGTAGCTGGTTAGCTCACATGACTTCATCGTTGAAAAGATGTTTCGTACGAAAAGTGCGTATTCGATAAGCGGCTCTAGCTTATCCTTGAGTGGAGGCAGTTGAATCGTCTTCTCCAACAGCATACGCAGAATATGTTCAGGTCGGCCGAAAAACATGGTCAGAGTTTAAAAGATTTCGGGGACCATTGCGGGCAGAAGCAATTTGTTTTGGACCATTTCATGTGCTTTCCCTTTCAGGGTTGCTTGCAGCCGCATACGATTTTGTAAAGAAGCCTTCTAGGGTGGGGTATAACAGAGTCACGTCTAGGGCCACTTGCAAAAATATTAATGGTGTGCAAGGACTCTTGAGAGACTTGAGCGGAAAAATCCGCAACTAGGGAAGAAATATTCACCTTTAGCCACTTTCGACCACCCTTAGCATCGATATCCCAAGCAAAGACCTCCAAACCGTGCAGTGTAACGCTGAGCGCATGTCTCCAAAATCTTTCCCCACATGGTCAACCACACCAATAGTCACCCAAATCACCTGTGACTCGAAATAGAGATGATGTCGTGGCAAGACGACAACCACTTTCAGCCTAATTCCGAGACGCTTGGAACGGACTCGTGTATAACTAGTACCACTGGTTTGGGTGACCGGCTACCACCCGAACGCTTGGTTAGAGTGGGGAGGAAGACACTGACGCACATACGCACACAGTTATAATAAATTGGCACATATTTCCGTTAATCGTTATACATTTCGCTTCTTTTGATAAGCTTTTCTGTTGGTAAATGGTAACCCTAACCGCACCGGACTTTTGTCCCTAATCTCGCTTTTGTCAAGCTCTGTTTGCTAGCTCACCCAAATCCTTCTCTTTTTAGGGTAAATGTCTGGCGGCTTGTCAATGTCGCTGTCCAAATACGGGCAGGAAAAAGAGGGACGTGGCAGCCTACGACGGTTCTACAAATTTTACACGGTTCAAGTAAAACATTCGCACTTTTCACAGCCAAAACCGCAGCCATGACCTGATTCTGCCTAGATCGCTGCTTTCAAATTCTGTAGCTCTATAGCTGCCCTCTCTGTCTCGCTATAACATCCTTGGTCCATTTGCATTGTGCCATTTGTATGTGTATGAGTATATAGTAGGAGTCCCTGATCAAGCAGAATTGGTGGCCATCCAGGAGGCCGCCAATTACATTAGCACACTCATGATCGAAGAATGAAATTTACTCAGTCAAGCAGCTCTAGAGACGCCAAGACGCTCACGGAATGCCGTAGATCCTTAAATGCTCGCTCAGCATCTCTGTATCCACCTCATCTGGGTGCCTGGACACCGGAACATTGAGGGTAACGAGTCAGCCGACAAATTGGCAATACAGGGCACTACCATTCAGCTCCTCCCGGAGAAGAGCTTGATTGGAATGCCCTTAGCCTCATACAAGCTAGTCACAAGGAATGAAACCTGGCGCCTGGCTGCGAAACGAAGGAATAACCTTCCGGTTTGCGCTGTAGCTAGGGTCACGTGACCCACGCTTAACCTGAAACGAACCAATAGTCTTTTGCGCTAAAGTAGGGAAAATATCTCACTTCTGGTTGGGGCCCTAACGGGTCACTGCCTCATCAATAGGCATGCAGCACACTTGGGCGTCGCTCACAAGGAGAGGAGACCTTACTACATCTTCATACACCGCCCAGCAACTAGTAAAAGGAGACTCAAAACTCTGAGTCGCCCCTTACTACTGAACGTCTCGAAAGTGTCCAAGATTGAGATTCCGTCTCTACTGAAATTCTTAACGTCGTCACAATGGTTCAGTCGGGAGGAACCCCCCTGGCTTAAATAGGCAATTATATGGTATTGGAATAGGCCTATCTTAGCCTAAGTGTAGGGACAGTCTTACTGTCCGTAGCCATCTCAACCTAACATAACCTATGTGTGTGAGTGCGTCTGTCACGGCTTTGGCGTGTGCCGAACTTTGTTGAGCCGCTCTCGCTCCTCGGCTGATCAGTAAAAGGGAAAGAGGGGAATCGGTGCGCTGTAACTAACGCTCAGCTCTCTGCTCTTTGCGCCTCTCCTTCGTCCATCGATTAAAGTGGTGGTTTTGACTTTTATTCTCTCTTTGCCCTTGCCATTGGTGTTGTTTTGGTGTGCGTGCGGGTTAGCACTTCCGAAGATACGATTTCGCAAACACAGCTCCAACTATCTGTGGGTCTATCGGCGTGACAATCAAAATGATACCAGGCACAACATCGGTTGCACTGCATCATTCGATCGCTATCCTCCAGCATACACTTCTTGCAGTGGTACACACCACTAGAAACGTTTTTATTTGGCATTATTACGCACGATCTTTGTATTTGCGGGATAACTCAGAATCTGCCACAGTATTTAACGAATGCGATTTATAGGTTTGGACTTACGTAAGCGAGCTTAAAGCATCACAAGCAACAGCACTTAAGCTGGCGCTGTTGAATTTGATAAACAACTATGATCTGAAATGGAGTGAGTGATTACAGGGTTGACGTATCTTGTCTTGCTACCCATGGGTGCATAAAACACATTGACGTTCGGCGACCTTAGCCCGGATACCTGATTGTCAGTCACGTTCAAGGGCTCCTGGACTAAAGCTATATCGACGGACTCTTGCTCTTGGTCAATTAGGAGCTTAGCCGATGCGATGTTGGTTTTATGAAGATTGTTTTTTGCAGCTCACTCACTTTCATGGGTGGCATCGCCGTCCTTCACCTTCTTTTCTTCGTCTACGAGACTCTGGTTTTCAGACCACCTGGCCCACCCACCTACCACCTTGTCTACCAGCAGGGAGTGCACTTTCTTGTTCTTTGGGGTAGCATCGGTTAGAAAGGGATTAAAGCCCTGTCAACTACTTTCAGTTTGGCCTCCTAGGCTGAGTTATAGAACACTGTTATTAGGTTAATAGTCCTTGTTGATGTGTTGATACTTATCTTTACATTTCACTTGATGATTTTCACCTCACTCGTTCACCCAACTCAATCTAAAGTAGGCTTGGGGTAATCGGGGGCATCCATCATTAATTGGGTAAGTTCACTTTCATCCTGAAGTCGAGCTTTGATCGTCAAAGCCTCTTGCATTAATGCCTTCCCTTCACCATGTAGGCCCGTCCTTACGACTGGAAGTGGGTCCTAGTTTCGGAGATCGAAGAACGCTTTCCTCTTCCATTATATTTCTTTACGCCACACTTTTTTTAACTACGTTACCTAAGATGATTCTTGAGTCTGCTTGCTGTTATTCTTGAGTCTGTTATAGCTTGTGGTAGTAATGTTACAGCCCTCCTGCCCTGCTCCCGCCAAGTCAGAGGTGTGACCACTGGCAAATCCCGTGATTGCCGGTGGTAGCAGTCAAGCCTTCTACCGATGTTTTGCATGAATTCCAAGTCAGATTTGGACCTACTAAGTCTTGCATTATGGTTCCATAATTGCTTGCATATTAAGCCATAAGACAGATATCTATTAAACATGGCTTTGGCTCAACGCAGACAGTGTCGACCGACGCCCTGCATGAGGGTTCAGTTAGTCAATTCGTTGTCTTCAACTTATAAAGGAAAGATAACTTTAATAATGTGGGATAAGAAATCGTGTTGAGTTTGGTGAAAGGTTCGGGTGCTGTTGTTAGTGTGGGCGACTATTGTGTGGAAGGCCTGGGTTTGACACCGCAAATTAAACAATAGCTAGAGTAAGCGCATTGCGCTGCTTCGATATTCTCAGTAGGCCTTGCTACGATGATTCGAGGTTAAAATCCGTTATATTGAACTGACTTGGTCGCCTTAATTTACAGCGCGTAACTTTTATGCATAATTGTCAAGAATGTAAACCATGGCTGTCTGACTCTGAAATTCAAAAGCAGAGCTCTCTCTCGAAAAATGAAATTAGCGCTATATGAAGCGTGCAGAAACGTGGCAATAAAAGCCTCATCAGCAGCGGCAGTTGGCGTATTCGAAAAAATATTTTCCGCATGCTTTATGAAGAAACTAAATGAAACTGTAGGGGATGTAGCTCAAACTTGATTGAAACCGAATATTTCCTAAAAGAAAACGAAAACTCAGAAAACTTCTTAATTTATAAATCGATGAAACATTTTATTGGGGGTATAAAAATGAATTTCTATAGGTTGTATTCTAGGCGTAATGTATTTACAAAATCATTTTTAATTTGTGAAAATTAGACAATAGTAAACTCTTAGATCTACTTATAACATTTTATCACCGCTTTTGGAGTATTTCATTATTTGCACAAAAAACATTGGTGGATTGCCTACTTAACCGACATAAGCGAATGGAGGATATGGGGGGGGAGGATAATAGTTTGGAAAGGATCCCGAATGCTGCATTGGAAGAGTGGCTGTTATTAGTCTAGTTACCGCTGTTGGTACGATTCCAGTTGAAAATATTGTTGTATAAGCTGTTCTTGCGCCAAAGGTCAATTTTAAAACCTTACTACTTGTTTCCGTAACAGTAGTTTGCACAATTTCAGTGGAAGTAATCAATTGCTGCTGAGGTATGGGCAACAGTGGGTTAAAATATGGATTTATTGAAAATGGATATTGAGTTGTGGGCAATGAAAGTGTTGAAACCTCAGTAACATAGTCTGTTTTTTCAATCACTCCTACTGACTTTGATAACGTCCTTAAAATTGTATCAGAACCCCTTACGAGAGGCACCACATGCGACTCCCAAATTGTTTCAAGTTTTACAATCGGACGCGTTGAAGTTATTACGTTATTTGGTTGGCTTACGAAACTCATTAAGGGATTTTGGATATTTTGCGAGTTACTGATCGATTCTTGAGCCTGTATTATGTTGGTTATAGAACTTCCGTTTTTGAATTCCGCTCTATTTTTCAATTTGCCGTCAAGTGCCTCATTATTGCCTTCATCTCCAAATTCGAGGTCCAAATTTAACTCTGAGCCTGCTTCGTCCAAATTTCCCTCAAAGTCTTTGAAATTTTTAGAAGGATTGAAATTATCACCTAACGGCGATATTGTTTGAGTCACTGTTATTAGGCTAGTATAGTCATAAGTTTGAACCAATGTAACTTCTATTGTTTCATTACTTTTCTCAAAAATGATTGGCAAGATCTGAGTTTTAAGCTTGGTTTGCGTAATGGAAAATGACTCCGTAATAGTCTCTAAAACTGGGGTTTCCGAGTTATCGCTCCAATAAAGAGGCTTTAGAGTAGTTATACTTCCATCCAATGACTTTTCCTTGGTCTGCGTAGTGGGTTCCAATATATTTTCGGTTAACGGTCCGTCATCTTCGGAGTATGCTTCTGTATGTTCATCCTTAATTACTTTTTCAATAGTTGAAGTAACTGTCAAAAATCTAGTTTTCTTGACAACTCCCGCCTGAAATTAAAATAGAGATCATAAAAAAAGTAACGATTTGAATTGTAGTTTAAGCAAATGAAGAAATGGATTTATACTTTATTATCTATTATTATTCCATATTAGTCCTCTAAAGAATCAACAAAATGTTAATTTAGGTTTACTCGGATGGCCCCCATTGGCAGGTAGAGTGTATATTACAGTCAGGCTTGACCGACTTTCTTAATTGTTTTGTAATTTATAAATATAGAATTAGAGATTCCCTGCACCTTGTTTCATATATTGTAAATAATTACTATAATTACCTGGAATGTGAAGGGGCTTTTAATTGTGGCAATTTCGTAGTAGGTGTCGACGAAGTTTTTCGGTGTAGATATTTCGACATTTAATGTTTGCACGAAGTGCTTAGGTTTTATTTCATCATTATTTGCCACAGCGCCGTTTTGAGAACCAGATGCTTCTAAATCCCTTCCTAGACCAATAGCTTTCTGTATTTGCTCATCATTTTCCACGATATTTTCTGGTAAAGGATCATCCAGTTTAGCAGCATCACTTGGCGTGGCAGAGAGCGTTGTATTATTTGTGTTTTTTCTTATGTTGACTTTGGGTTTGGGGGAGGATTTGTACTGCCATCGACCCGGACGTCTGTTAAGTTTAAATGCATTCTGGCTTGCAGCTATTGTGGATTCCTCCACTAAACTGATTGTTTTTGTACGAAATGGGCGTCTTGAGTTTGTTTCAATCACTGATGGAGTAATTGAGAGCTTGGAGTTTTGCGTCGTTTTGTGTCTCCTGAAATAAACGAAAAATTATAATAAAGGTAATTACCCCTCGGTCTTGGGTTTAAAATACCAGACCCAAGGGAGCTGTGAAAAAGTGTCCTTTCACTAATAAGCCAATGAAAGTTTGCGTTCTTTTTATAAAAGAAAATTTCTAAATTTGATTGCCTAGTTTACATAAGGTTAGTCATTTGCAGAATACACTAAGAGACGCACCCTTTCGTCACTACAACAGTGGAGGAAAGAAAACATTGTGCCCAATGGAGCTGTGGCACGAAAGGTGGATCTAAAGTACAAATGGACGCTGGTCGCGAACATAGCCATATAGCTAAACAAACGACATGGGCAGTTGGATTTCTATCTGGCGCAACTGCTGACAGGACATAGGTGCTTCAAACATTACCTCTGGACCACGAGGACGATCCAAACTGTACCGACTGTCAGTACAAATGGACGCTAGACGCGACGCCTTATCCCGAACATAGCCATATGGCTAAGCAGACGACATGGGCAGTTGGATTTCTATCTGACGCAACTGCTGACAGGACATAGGTGCTTTAAACATTACCTCTGGAGCACGAGGACGATCCAAACTGTACCGACTGTCAGTACAAATGGACGCTAGACGCGACGCCTTATCCCGAACATAGCCATATGGCTAAGCAGACGACATGGCCAGTTGGATTTCTATCTGACGCAACTGCTGACAGGACATAGGTGCTTCAAACATTACCTCTGGAGCACGAGGACGATCCAAACTGTACCGACTGTCAGGGGATCACACAAGACGCAGAAAATATTTTTTTGTCTCTCCGACATTTAATCAAGAAAGAAACGAGCTTAGCATGAGGGTGGGGAGGACACCAGCCGCTTGTAACCTGGTGAGCATAATGCTCGACTCGGAAAAGAATTGGTCTGCACAAAGCAACATGGCCACAATAGTGTAGCAAAAACTGCGTCGCGCCGAGGATGACCGCAATTCAATACATAGGAGAGAATCCTAGGTTAGCCTAAGGGCATTCCCCCCGGCGAAATAATACCGAATGGCTGTCCCGCCAGGAAACGGGTTAGGTGGCGGTAGTTTAGTGCGGTTAGAGTCCCACATTCGAGCGCAGTCCCGCGATCTAGTTGACTTCCAATGCATCTAACGTCCATAAAAAACAAAAATTTAGTAAAACTACAAAGAAGAGCCTCAATCGCTTAACGATTTAAAGGATCAGAACCATTTCGGAAAATTCTGACGAAGTCTGCTTTTACGATCAAGTCTTCAAGCGTATGAAAGCTTTTCGTAAACACCGCTAACTTTAAAACTTTTTTAATCCTATTAATGAGAAATCTAGGTCTAAGTTTAATTTTAAATGCCGAGTTGCTAGCTAAATTTTTATCTCATCAGAGTATAGGTCTTAACTGCAAACAAATAACTAATTAGGAGTACATTACCTTTTTCCCTTCTGACGTGATGACTTTCTTGTGCTTGTTCCCTTTATCTTTTCAGTAGTCTCTCGGATAGATTGGACATTTTTACGGTGATGCTTTGTAAACGCTTGCGTATTAGATATTGTGTCTTTTGGTGTTCTATTTGGTTGTATTGATGGCGTTACCGTTTTTGTTATTCGAGTCGACGGGGACTGACGGGGTTTATTTCTTTTATCAGCATAAGTTGTAGACTGAAGAACTTGTGCATATTTGCCCGAAATATATGTCCCCAATACACTTGTTTCTCTCATGACAGGCTGTCCATTTTTAGTATATGTATCGCTTATTTTTGTTATGAGCCCCGTTGGATGACTATCTCTTTTTAACGGCACATTTTTGTGTCGTTCGGGCTCAGTCTTTGATTTTAGATTGATTAAGCGATATGATTCTTCTGCAAACTCTTCTGGTTGCCGAGAAAGTAGGTCATATTCAGGAATGTTTACAAATGTTTCTATTGGCGAACTTGAAGCACTAATATTGTTGGAGATAGCTTTTGATGTAAAGGTCTCTTGTTGGGTGGGTAGATGATTTGAAATTAGAGGTGTTGGCTTAATTCCATCCTTATCCTTTTCTTTTTTTGCGAAATGTGGTTTTGTTTCAATAATATTTATATTATTGCCACTCTTGTTGGCATGTATTTCTGAAATAAATAAACATTGATAATATGATTACATAGGCTACCTATTACTTATTGGACTTAACCTCACTTTCTTACATTGAAAGCGGGGCCCCAAAATACATTCGCCCACGAATTTTTATCTTAAATGGCTACCACAAGAAGACGAATATACAATACCATACGAATATTAAGTTTTTGCGCTACATAAAAAAATTACCACAACCGACTGTAGAATAGAATTCACCGGCATGAATATATCTTTTGCTTTCTTATAGTTAAAAGTTGTCAGCTTCCGAAGAAAACGGAGCATGTGAAGTGTCAATTCCTGCAGAAGGCAGCTGCTGGAGCTGAGCAGCAGAAGCCATAGAATTCCAGGCTGTGATGGCAGCAGCAGAAAATTAGTGATATCCATGGATTGGGTCTATGACGGGATCTGACTTTTCATAGAGAATCAGCATTACTAGATTTCCGAGACGCGGGGACATAATCTTCATGTGGACGCTCAGCTGGCTTACGTGGGCTCTTAGAACCGTTGGATTGAACAGAAGTGTGGAACTTAAGATATGATACAGATTTTCCTAGTCGGTAGTTTTTTTATACCAGTTACTCGCAGAGTAAAAAGGGTATACTAAACTCATGCAAATGTATGTAACAGGCAGAAGGAAAGATTTTCGACCATATAAAGTATTTATATTCTTAATCAACCTTAACAGCCGAGTCTGTCTGTCCGTCCTACCTAGATCTCAGGGACTAGAAGAGCTAGAACAACCAAATTTGAAATGTAGACTCATATTGTCTGCACGCGGATCAAGTTTATTTCAAATTGTGCCTCGCCCACTACCGACACCACAATTAAAAATTTTGAATAACTTCCACAATTTTTAAGATATCGTTCCAAAATTTAAAACTTACTTTTATTCGGATAATAAATAGCCGAGCTAAAAATGTTGCATACTTTTATGCTGACGTAACAAAGCACAACATGAAAAGCTGCGAAGTTGCGCTGCCATAATCGTGAAGTAGTGAAAAGGGGAAGTCCCAAGTCTATGATTGCTAGACTGCGACTGATTCTAAACTTATTTTAGGTTTCTGAGGAAGAATAGTTGATAATTGACTTAGACTTACCAAGTTGTGGAGAACTCTGGGGAGAAAACACCATTACGGTGTTTCCAATGGTAGTTGTAAAATCCAAGAATCCATAAACAGTTTGTGTTAATAGCTCAGGTTCGCCAGAGGATGCTAAAACAATAGATGACAAAACAGATCATTCAATTAAAATAAGAACTGCGAAAAATTATGTGTATTTTCCTAGCAGTAAAATATTGGTTTCTGTTACGGTTACGGTCAATAAAATCGTTCTTTCGGTTACTGTGCGGTTACGCATATCGGTTTTTATTTCGCTCCGGTTACGATTCGACTACAAATTGATAGGGGATATACCATATCAACTCGGCCACACCATTTTTACTTTTACTATTACTTTGAAGCAGGGAATCAAACCAAATCGTTTTTCGGTTCCAGTTCCGGTTCTGGTACGTACCGAAACAAATGTTTCTGTAAAAGGTTCTGTTTTGGTTCTAGTTTATTTCGGTATTCGGTTCCGTATTGGTACCTGGATTTTTATTTCGGTATACCGGTATGTACAGGCAAAATTAAAAACAAAAATTTAACCTGAAATCAGAAAAAGTTGGTAAGCAACCTAGACACACACAAAAACGGGTGTATTCGATGTACATCCATTTCAATTGTGTTCGTAGCTAGTTTCCATACAAATATTCTCCGCGTACTTGGGTAGTTGGAACAGCCGGAAGAACTTTTGGTAGCTTCTACAATTCCGAAAACTTTGTCGACTTTTTATACCCTGTACCCATTGAAAATGGGTAATAGGGGATCATGAAGTTGTGCAAAAGAATTTAACAGAGAGAAGGATATATTTCCGACCCTATAAAGTATATATATTCTTGATCAGCGTCAACAGCCGAGTCGTAAATGAAAATTTGTTTAGTAATTTGTTGGAAGCGACGATACATTTCACAGCCATTCAATCTATACATATTAAGTGTATATATAAAATAGAAAGTATGTTTGTAAGTATGTTTGTTCCTTATAGCATAGACTAAAATATCTAGACTGAACGATTGAGCAGTCGACACCGCATCTGTCAGAAATTGGTCAGCTGTTCGCTCTCTTTTACGCTCTTTGGATACATTTGGTCAGTTGTTCGCTCTCACTTACGCTCTCTGGATACATTTGGGAATATGTCCATCTCTCTCTCTAACCACTGTGTTTTCCAACTGGCTCTGTAAAGTATCTTTTTGGGCACTCTAAGTATCTTTTTGGGCACTATCGTTTAGCACTACCAAAATTGAGAGGCAGCGCAAATTTGTAATCTAATACTCATTCTCCATGCTTATAGGTATCTAAACTGCTGAACCGATCTTCACGAAATTATAACAGTAAGTTTATGACGATCAGGAAAGAGTCATAGGCTACATCTCAAGTCTGTGAACCGGTTCGAAAGCTGTTAAAAACGTCTAAAAAGTGGTTCAGAGCTATATCTCAAGGAATGAACTTGAAATCTGGTCTGTAGGTTGGTAATATGTAGTTGGACATTTTACTGAATCAGGACCGGTTTTGAACAGTTTCAAAAGTCGTTCAGAGCCATATCTCAGAAGGTATTTAAGCTAGGAACTTGAAATTTAGACTGTAGGTTGGTATTATGGAGTTGGATATTTTATCGGTATTGAACCATTTTAAAAGTAGTTCGGAGCCATACCTCAAAAATCATTTGAGCTATAAACTGTAAACTGGATGGTGCTAACCTGTAAGGCAAACCAGCCGGTTGAAACAGTTCAAGAGGGGTTCAAGTCCACATCTCGGAAATTGTTTAGGCAGTGATATGGAAAATTGGTCTGCACTGTGAATGTTAGACATTTTAACTTTCTCAAAAATTATTTAAAGTATGGAAATATTATGTGTGGGTTCAAATGTTAATATCAACTTGCAGCCAGTTCAAACTTGAATATAAGTGCTCTCATAAGAAACAAGCTTTTAAGCTTTTTTATAACAAGAAAATAAGCTATGATCAGTACAAAATAATAAAAAATCCAAGACATCAAGCTTTTTAAGGTATGGTGATTTTGAAAAATGTATTTTTAAAAACTGCAGTCAGAAACTTACCGTTTATGAGGACAAGTAAAAGTAGATAGGGTAACATATTTACAAATAAGCTCGGGCCAAAAATCCAGAAAAAAGATTGAGCTGGAAAATCAAGACAAAATATGGTTGAGATATGAAAATATTGTATATAAATGAATGTTTGTGAGTTATTGTTTCTATAACGTTGAGAAAAAAAACAAATTTTTTAATCTTTGCTTTGTATTTGCTTTCAGAAGGCTTGAAAAGCACATTGTCAAAGAGCATAACGAGCTGAGCTAGGAGAAGCGATGTCCAGTGTCAGGTTACAAGCTATCTGTATGAAATTCGGCACATAGGCAATCTCCAGTCTAAACTTTTTAAACAGCTTAAAAACAGCTAAAAAGGGTATCATGAAGTTGGGCAAATGTACATATGTAACAGGAAGATGGAAATATTTCCGACCTTATAAAGAATACATTTTGTTCATCAGCGTCAACAGCCGATCGATATAGCCATATATATATATAGGAATATATTGGAACGCGTTGATCTCAGACACGCGAAACAATTTTTCTTGATGGAGCGCATCGATACCAGAGGCAGTCTCGATGCACGTGCTGCTATCAGCTAGGAAGTGCGTGTGTGAGAGTCTGTGTG
Organism: Lordiphosa magnipectinata; assembly: GCA_037044535.1. Classification (NCBI taxonomy): domain Eukaryota; kingdom Metazoa; phylum Arthropoda; class Insecta; order Diptera; family Drosophilidae; genus Lordiphosa; species Lordiphosa magnipectinata. The sequence goes on from JBAMBO010001897.1 coordinate 108,895, forward strand.
AGTCCATATGTACATTTTGCAAGCAAATGAATGAAAACATACAAAATTAAGCGTGCAGGATATTGTGGAGTCGGGGCAATCCACTACAATGGTCTTACTTGTATTTTTTGTAGTCTGCCGGATCGAATCAGCCTCAGCAGTTATCAATCGTATAACTGACACATATATGTACATTAGGCTGCCTTTTTATGTATGAAATTCGTAAGTTTAGTGAAAAAAAATAAGTTGAAAAATTTATGTTTTAAGGGGCGCGAAGAGGCTCCAAAGTTTTTGATATTACTTATACGCAGTGCTGCCTGTGATCTTCATGTATTTTGTAGTTGGCGTTGATTTTAAACAAAATGTTTTCGTACTTCCAAAAAGGGATACTCTGATTTAAACTATGGTTAGCAATAAAAAGGGGATAATACCTAATAAAATTGCTTAATTAGTAAAAACTGCAGGATGGAATAAACCAACTCATAAGACTTTGATTTAAATCATGTTTCATAATATCTTCGAGAATTGAGCACACAATTTTAAAAATGGATTCAAATAAGACCAATAAATAAACCAAAAATTATAGCAATCCATTTTATGGGATTTGACTAATAAAAAGCATTCCGATGCTAGCCATGGTATGCCAGACCGCCCAAGTGCACACCATCTGAGCGTCAGCCTCCGCATCATAGACAGACCATTATATTATTGGCTCTGGCTACGCTTACGACAATAATTGTGTTGTAGCAAATCTGAATAAATAGACTTTGCTTCTTCTTCATCCAGTACTACACAAATGGCTCCCATGAAAGAAATCATATCGTTGCATATGCATATGCCTTTGAGTTGCATTCGAAATGGGGCCATCCATGTTCTATTTTAAAAACTCTTTTATTTTCCAAACACTTTAGAAAACAAGTGAGAAAGTCGGTCAAGCCCGACTTTAAGATACCCTGTACCAGTTAATGCCGTCGCTCGCATTTGCTAGCTCGTTATACGTGTTATACGCGTTATACGCTGTTATACGCGTTATACGCTGTTATACGCTCATCTCTAAGTTTCTCTCTCTCTCCCAAAGATTGTGTTTGTTTGAATACAGCGGGCGTTGGAAGGGAGGGTGGAGGAGGGGGGGGGGAGGGGTTGGTTTACTTTTTTGCTCATAGCTTGTGTATCGTTCATCCGATCTTTATCATTCCTTCAGCAAATCGTTAAATAATCTTCATTACTAGATATCTCTAGACAGTACGAACAATCTATCATCAAAACTGAGGGAGCTATTACGTTTTTTCCAAATGTCGAGGGCGGTAGGGGGCGAGGCAAAAATTAAAAATAAGCTTGATCCTCCTGCAAGTATAATAAGTATATATCCCATACATGTCAAATCTCTATCTCTTACCCTCTCTGAGATCTGTGCGTTCATACAGATGGACAGACAGATGGACAGACGGACATGGCTATATCGACTGTTGATGCTGATCAAGAATATATATACTTTATAGGGTCGGAAATGATTCCTTCTCCCTGTTACATAATTTTGCAGAAACTAAATATACTCCTTTAGTACCTTTGGTACAGAGTATAAAAATTAGGTAGTTAAAAGAAGATCTCTAATTTTATTCTTTTAAAATTATTTCTTCAAGCTCATATTCAGAATCGGAACTCAGCAACTCATATGCCTGAGCCTATGTCTCCAATTCCCTTTTCTCTTGCGCATTTACTCCTTAATCAATCTAAAACCAAGATAATAATCTTGAAACTGCACGAAACGGTGTCAGAATTCGTCAGAGACGAGATAATCTTCGACCAAGATTATATTCTCAATTTAAATCTTAATCCAACAATATTGAATTAAGATCGTTTATACTCGATTTTAAGATGAAACAAGCTCATTTTTAAATATGTAAAAAAGACATAAATATATTAAACATTTTTTATTCTTAGGTAATGGGTGGGAAAGGGTGGGTACTGATTGGTTGTGGATTAAGTTAGTTGTTTAGTTTTTAACATTTTCTTCTTTCTGAAAAACTTATATAAATTGTAAATTATTAATATGCCAATACTGGGACTTGAGCTCAGTACCTCCTGCGCATTAAAACACTGACACCGCCGCTTTACCATAGATCGTCAAATGTTACGCCCAACCAGTTGCAGTATAAGAGCAGAGATTTTCGCAGCCTGAGTTCTTCTACTGCAACTGGCTGCGCCCCCTACGGCCGTGCCAATGTGTTATTGAACGAAGAGGTCGTGGTTCGAGTCCCAGGAGGGGTGGGTTGCTGCATTGCAACCGAAAATTGTTTATTTTTTTTTTTTTTAGCATAATAAATCTATATATATCAAACAAATTTTCAACTGAAGCTTTTCAGAAAACTGTAGGATGGTTGATAAGTTGCGAGATGATAAATCTTGTTTTTTTAGATTTCTAAGCTCATTTCAAGGTTTTTCAATCTTGTTTTTATAATATTGCAAGGTTCTTGAAAACGAGATTTTCAATCTAGATTTTAAATTTATTTTTTTTCTCAGTGTAGAGAAAGTCCAAATTTTCCGCCTCCTCCACTTTATTAAAATTTTTTATAGCGCATTATATTCTTGGTAGAGGCCAACTATTTTGTGGACGATGCGTCTTTTACTAATTAGTGGGGCTTGAGCGTCCCCCGATAAATTGTTCAGCTGGTGGGCAATTGCAATCGCACTTCCTATAGTGTTAACCATCGAGTTTTCATGTTAAATAGAAGTACAGATGGGACAGTCTTAAGGGGCCAACCAAGAATGCTATACGTTTTCCATTTTAGTTCAAAATTGGGAATTATTTAAAAAAAATCAAAATTTATTGACAAATTTTAAAAATTAACAACCCGACGCATGTAGTAAGTGTAAAATTCACTCAACAGCCCCAGAGGGCTAGGCCAAGCTTCTCTCACCTCTTACCGTGTGTGCTTATAATTTTTCGCACAAGAGAAAGAGACAGTTACGGCAAAGTGTGAGAATTTTTCTTTTTCATGGCTAGTTATTTCACATCTGGTGCCAATAGCTGATAAAGGTGACCGGATGTGTAAAAGCTATTTTCTAAAGAAAGAAAAAAACTTTGTATTTGATGGTCTGGAATTGAACCCACGCCTCCCACACAGCAGGCCGACACACTAACCGCTGAGCCACACTCGACGCATATAGTTAAGTTTTCATTGCTGAAATTTTGTTGTAATTTTTAGTTTAAACTTTGTGGCCTCGTCGAGCCCTTTAAAACTGGCATTTTTTTTTTTAAATTGTATAATTTATGTTACAAAAAAAATACTTTAAGGGGGCGCCCTCTCTATATTTTAATTTTTGCCTTAAAAAAGGCACCCTAATGTACATTGTACATTAGATTGGATCTCCTGAATATGAAATTTTTAAGACCTTGGTCACCCCACTATCTGATGCTTTTTGTTGTATATGCGTGAAAAAAAAAACAAAAGTAAAAAGAGTTTTTTACAGGGCGCGAATAGGCTCTAAAGTTTTTGTGAATAACTCATAAGCAGGGTTGTCTATTATCACATAATTGTTTCATTTATAAATAGTCGGCGTTGATTTAACTGAAATATTATTTCGAGTTTTAAATCCAAAAAGGGGAGCACTATGTTAATTTACTGGATTTGATTCTTTTATGTAAGCGATATCAACTAGCCAATCGTTTATTTATCTCTTATTCTTGATCAGCATCATCAGCCGAGCCTTTAGCAACGCATGTTACCAAAACCTTGGCTCAATAAGGCGACCACAAGAACAGCAGTCTCTTCTGCCATATTTCCACAAATGTGGCTGTCTTTTTGAATTACAAAAGATGACAGCAATTGAAATGAACTAATAACTTTTTTGTACAAATTTGTATATGGTGAACGTGTCGTATGATTATTTTTTTTCAAAACTTTAAGGCCCTGTCGCGCCCATTTAAAATTCAAATAAATTTTTTGATTTTCACAATTATTAATTATACAACAAATATTTATTAGCTATGAGAATGCCGAGAACTACTTTTTTTTTGAGGTCCGATCTAATGAACACGTTATTAGGTTCCTTCTAGTTGTTTTATTCTTTTTTACAAACTCATTAAACTTTTATAGCCTTTGGTATAGAGTCTAAGTCAAGTGACGGTGCCATTCACATTGGATGTCAATCTTTGAAGCATATCATTATGCTACTACAAGGTCAATTCACATGCTGTTCCCATTAAAAAAAACCAAGACAACCTCCTATACAGGCCTACTAGTTATTCAAGACATCATGCGTCGAATTGTGGAAACCCAGCCTTCCTTTATTTCACATAATTATAGTATGTCTAGTTTACATCTAGATGAACTATTAGTAACTGCACGTGTATATAAGCATTGTTTTGTCTATCTAGGGTATAAACAAGTCGGGCCAGACCAGTTTTGTAATTTTTTTTATGTCCGGTACTCATTAATAAAGAGTATGAAGGTTAGTATAAAATTGTGAAAACATATGTAACATGTCTTGATGAGCGCGCCGATCTCAGAGATAATAATAGTTGTAGCCACCAATTTTTCGAGCGACATGCTCGCCATTGTTTGCAAGCAAATAAATGATATCACGCAAAATCAAAGTATAGAGCGTATTTTGCAGTCGTGGACTTGTTTTTATGTGTAGGCTTTACTTTTGATGCAAGACAAACCCATAAATCAATTTTTTGGCAATTAAAAAATTTGTTACTTAGACGGTTAAGAAATATTCATTAACAACGAAGCTCTCCGCACGCATCGATACTTAAAAAATGCACTTAATTATGTTATTCGTGGCGTTATAGAGAACAACATTTGGAAAGTCAATTGGACATCTGATCTATTACTCTTTATAAGCTAATTAAATCATAGCTCTCTGTCTTAACAATTTTTGATTTGAGTCCATATTGGAGTTGAAACTTAATAGTTTTATCAAAGTGTGCACTGAAAAGTTGAAATAAAAATAGTTTCAACTTATTATTAACCAATTCGAAAGAGTATACAAGCTTTACAATAGCGAAATCCAGTCTTTTCTTTTGGTTTCGCAGTCGTAGCTACATGTACATGTATACATTCATACTACACACATACATGTATTGCATTTAAATAATCCGTCTTAAGCGGGTTCACTCGATAGCTTAAGCCTTGTTTCATAAAATGTAGTTAATTATTTTTGAATATTTTTCACAAAAACCAAACTTTTAGATGAAGTATTTTTTATGTATGTGATCCATAGCAATATTAAATTCGACTGAGAAAACACAACTTCAGTTTCACCCGTTCATATTCAAAATGTAGTTTAAGTTGGCTTCAATATTATTATTCGCACAATTCAAAACACAAATATGTTAACCAAATTCATAATATATACATACACAATTGGATAAACAACTATAAAAACAGAAAACAAAAGTTATACATGTTATTTGTCTAATGCAGACGCTGGTTTATCAAAGGTGCTGCATACGAGTACCTCTGGCTGAGTTACCGTGGCGTGCACACATGCGCAAGCATAACAGAAGAACGTCAACAGCAAATTATTTGTGGCTGAAATATCCACTAGGGTTACTCATGAAACGAAAATAATATCTCTTGGCTAACAAGTTTGTGGCTACACTTGAATGCGGCGAACTAAAATAGTTTTGAAAGAAGACTGTTTTGTCTTTTTAGTTTGATTCATCTTTGATTTTGTTCCGAGTCTAGCCTAGGCTTAGATTTTGAGATTGTTGAGAAGAAGGTAAACAGTTTGATTGAATTTCTTGGCTTAGAAACTGGAGAATTGTTTACGAAATGTCAAAGTTTAAGGGGTTTATGGTTTGGTTGTTAAATCACTTTTGTGATGGGTTAACATTTATTATTTGATGAGAATAAAGCTGAGATCCGATAGTCAACCCAACAAATGAACACACAGATAGCGGACAAATTTAAAATCGAGGGTCCACGCTAAAAATGTTGCCTTCTAGCTCTAGAGCAGGGGTGCCCAAACCCATTCCGCAAGCCGCGCATTCGTTTTTGTTTTATGCACTACTGGCTAAACACAATCTATGTAGTTTGAATTAATACAGTGTTCTTTTCATTGAATTATTATCTTTGCCGACAGCGGCTGAAATTTTCATTTACTCATCATTAGATGAGTCTCTGGCCATCGCTGCTGCGATACATACTAATTAGTGCTTGTCTCCGTTGCTTCACGAGCAGGCTGATCAACTGGTCAAGCTTTGACCAATGTCTATATGTCCCGCCTACGTTGTAAAACAATACGCGTTGTTGGGAATCGCACAGAGCCTTGTATAGTTTGATGCTGTTGGATGTTATCTTGGTCGCAGATTTCTTGTTGGAAAGATTGTTGCTGACTGGCCTTGTAGCCTTGTTGATTTAAGCCTTGCTGAATCTGTTGTTGCACATTGGAGCCTATCTGGATCTGTTGTTGTTGGCGCTGTTGCGTTGGTCCATGCCATCGTCTCGCAGGTACTGTTCTTCTACTGTCGAACAATATTTGCTCCCTGAAATTTAGAGGCCTCCTGGTTTCAGGTTCATGCACTGCCTGCTGTTGCTGTTGCACATTCTGACGATGAGGAGAAGTTCTCTGCTGGTGCTCTTGTAGCGAATGAGGAACGCATTCTTGGAGCATTTCATTGTATCTCTTTCTCATTCGACTATGCCTTACAGGCACAACTTCAGAGCTATTTGCCTAGCTTCGTCACTCGACTGGTATCGCAATCAAATAATTCATATGCGTTCTCTCCTCTCTTTCTTTCCGAGCGAAAGTTTTGTTGTTGCCGGCGCGTCGGACCGTCAAGCAAAGCATCTGGAACAACAACAACTTTAAATGTGTTCTCTCTCGTTCTCTCCGAGCGAAGGCTTTGTGTTTGGCTTATTTATTGGAGCACACACAAACAAAAATCGGGTTTCTCTTTATATTTCTTGTGGTTGTATTTGCTTGAGATATATTTTCTTCATTTGTATTGGTGGTCCACTCTGCCGTAATTCTGGGCACCCCTGGTATGGAACATACCTAAAACTGGGTGTCCATGCACCTTAAAGGTACAAGGTCACTCTGGTTAATCAGCTGTTGAGCATTAAATTTGAATTTAAATAAATTTAAATAAAAATAATATTTTATGGAGGAAGCATGCTGTTTGGAGTCTAGTGCCTACAGCACGAGTAAGTAAAATAGTTACAGTTAGTTGATTGCAAATGAGTACTGTCATTTTTTTAATAATTATTGAGCAAAATTTATACATGGATAGAAAAGAAACCCGCTCCCAAGTTTTTCAAAAATGAATATTTCTTAAGTTCAGGAATTAATATCGACTCTTAACCAAAACGAACCAAGCCGCACTGACCCACTGACTCGTGCTCGCTGACCGATCCGCCTACCAAATCACTAGGTTTTAAAAACGCTGAACCGAATAGGAAACCGCAAAGAAAACAATTCGATTCACCTATTTCAAGACAAATGCCTTTCAAAATCTAGGAACTCAATATGGAAAATAAATTCGGAAGACAGAATTATTTAAATTGGAACGGTCGTAAACCATGGATTAGATCCAAATCCGCGACTCGCTTAACCAATGGTCACCTTTGCTTACCATTGACCCCTGCTTAAGTTAATACCAGCTGTATAGCCGGCGACGCCCGGGTTCGCTGCAAAATGGTAATGGTCTAGATGACATTAGCCCCAAATTTATTAAAATAACTCCACCTAAGCTACTGACTCGTGGAAAGTTGCCAAAGTAATTCCGATCCATAAATCTTCTAATGACTATAGACCAATATCTGTTGTTCCGTTCTTATCAAAGGTTCTTGAGCGACTTATGGCGATGCAAATAAACGAGTTTATGACCAAAACTGAACTATTTAATGTCAAGCAATCAGGATTTCGTACAAAAAGAAGCTGCACCACTGCAATTCTGAAGGTGACAGAAGACATTCGGAAACAAACTGACATCGGCAACGTTACATTATTGATCCTATTAGATTATATTAAAGCGTTTGACACTGACAACCACGAGTTACTTTGTACTAAGTTAAGCCGAATGTACAGTTTTTCTAGAACTGCAGTAAGCCTGATTCAGTCATACCTTTGGAATCGACGCCAACAAGTTACCACACAGACTGCCTCTTCAACACACCTAGTCCACCTAGTCCTGAAACGTGGTGTTTCACAGGGATCAATCTTAGGACCGCTTCTGTTTACTGTATTTGTTAATGACTAGCCATATATCCTTTCCAACTGTGAAGTACAAATTGTTATCTCAAACGAACCTTCATATCTTTATGAGATGTTGATCTTTTGCACGTCGAGAAGAACGAACAATATCATCTGCCCGAGATAGAAGCTAGCCAGTTCTGAAAGACATTTCCTTATATATGCTGTAGGCAGTTGGAGTAATCTCCCCCATAATTTAAAATCCATAGTAAATGCCACGCAGTTAAATTACTACTAATCGCACACCTGCAAAATGTAGTAGACTTTATTCGTATCTTTAACATTTGTGAATTCTGTTCTTTTGTTCGAGTGAATAACCTTGTTTAGAAACATAGAGTTTAAGCTTATTTATAGATTCTTGTACTGATATTTGTAAATTTTATATGTTTTAATTTAACTTTCTCTCCTGACTTGTAGCGTTAGGATGATAAATTAATAAAAATAAATATAAATATTATAAACCTACAGGCTAAAGGATCATAGCTTAAATACCTTCTGTGATATGGCTCTTTTGAACCGGTTCGAAAACGGTACTGAAACAGCAAAATATCCAACTCCATATTACCAAATTTCAAGATCACTTATAGGGTGTATTTCGAATTAAAAGTGCTTACCTTTATTTGTAAAGTGTTGCAACCGACTCCTCAAGGCCTAGTAGATTTAATGCGAACAGTTCTTCTTCCCCATGATCTAGTGCCAACCTTATTCTTGTCACTTGACATATAAAGTCTACTTAGTTTAGTTCGATATCCAATCATTGAATCATTATAAAGAATATTAATAGAGTGATTTCAAAAGTAAGGATTGTCTTCCTACTACAACCTCACACACCGCAACTGAATAAGTTTTGACGTAAGCATACTTACATGGCTGAGAATATGAATGAAATGTGATTAAATAATAGTAAATAAGTAAATTGAATAAAATAGTTTACATTTGTTCTGGAAATATATATTAATATTTATTTACAGTGTTTTTCAGAAATTTTCATTCAGATTAACTTTATGAGAATAAGGAAAGTGCAAAATACTTTTATTGTGATTGTGAATTTATTTCTAGATCCGGCACTCGTCGAATTGCAGCATTCAGCAGAAAACGTAAGAATCTTTGGGTACAACGATTTCCAAAAATTGATTCTATGATTATTAGAAAAATTATCGGTATTAAAATTTTCATCGATCAGCAAAACAGAATAGTTATTCTCGGCTATTGCATTCCACTTGACATACACATTGGACTTAGTTGGATTAGAAGACTTGGCAAAATTTGCCCATAAGGTCATAATAATATCAGCAATTTTCTTATCAGTTGACTTCCAATCTATAATATTGTTCATATACGGGATGCCCCAAACAAATACTTGGTCAAAATATTTCGGGACACCAACCCAGCTGGGCATATCTTGAAATAGTGTTTTTGGGCGAAACTTAAATAAGTAACTATAAACTTGTTGATCCTTGCCAATTATATCCGAGAACATTTGCATGGGTGTTATATAAAATTTCTCATTATGTGCATTAATCAAGTGTTCGATTGATGTTAATTTCTCGTTGTCGTTTTCATCCGAATACATAAAACTAATAGAATCCGAAACTAACTCGTAACTGGAACACCATTCGTAATTTCGTACAACTTTATGCATATCGTTTACAGCAAGATCACTGAAGAAGTCTTTGAGGTCATTGACACTAAATTCAGAATCAATATTATCCTTAAATAATGTTAGAACTTCTTCCATGTCAGTTACTCCAATAATTACAGGAACTTTGTGATAGTTCCCCTTTGCAAACAATATTTCTGGCTGGTTTTCAATAAAGGGATATGAGATGTTACTCAAACCAAAATCAACCACAGGACTCCAGTCAACTGTGGGCAAGTTATCGGATAGTCGTTTTGCATCAATTCTTTTGAGGCACTGAATAAACAAAGACGTTGGTCTCCGTGGACATCCAAAAATGCTTGATATTTGATCCAGAGTGCTCTCAAAATCAAATGGAGACTTCACAGAATTTAATGGATTGCCCGACATTATAATCGCTTTGTGAAAAGCTCCTTTCGACCACTCGCCAGACGTCATATGCAAGCCAACGCTCACTGCCCCTGCGTCATGTCCCATTAGAGTAATTCGGTTTGCGTCACCTCCAAAATAGTTAATATTTTTCTTAACCCAGTACAATGCCGCAGATTGATCCATTAGTCCATAGTTTCCTTGGGCTTCGCCATCATCAGTTGAGAAGAATCCAAAAATGTTTAGTCGATATGAAAACGTAACAACAATTACTTTTTGCTTAAACACTAATTGAAATGGTTCCACATCAAGAGGGCTGCCAACGGAGAAGTCTCCAGAATGTATCCACACTATGACTGCGTATCCATTTATTTCAGGTAGTCCTGCAAGAAAATAGAGAAATCACTAGTTTAATAGTCACGATCTTAAATTAATTTGATTTTACGCAAGCTGTGTATCACTGAAATATTTCGCTGGCATTAAAGGCTGTGTACATTTAGGCTTCACCTGTATCAAATGACTTTATCATTATCTAATCACACTGAGCACATCGAACATCCAACATCATGAGTTTAAAAGCTTAATATCCGTTTGCTAAGGACACATTTTTAACTTTTTATTTTGTAAAAATGTTAGATGGGTCGGTGTCTATACGTAATATTAACATGCTTAAACGATGACAAATTTCGTCATGATGTTGGATGTTAGATGTGCTCAGTGTGATAAGCCTATTACAACAGACTGAAGGACGTGCACTTTATAGGATCGTCAATAATGGGGAGAGCCAGCGACTATCGCGGCAAACGCGCCTCGGTCTCTGCCAGTAAGACTGAAGGTTAGGTTCAGCCTCAGTCTTTAATCTATGTGCTCGATGTGAGTGCTTAAGTGGTTTTTGTATTAAATTTGCCGAGGAAGATTTTCTAAAACAACAAATTGTAGTGCAACAAGGGACATTCCCACTGTCCAAGCTATTAAGGTCATAGATTGAATTACGCACACGACTCGTATCGTTATCGCCACATCAAGCGTATGCAGCCCTTACACTTTTCATATATCTCGAAATAGTCGGCTGTGAAACTTCTCTAAAGAGAATATCTTATCAAATAGAACCTGTCCTATTTCATCGAAGAAGGCAAAATTTTCCAAATACTTAGAGATATTTGATATGCAAGTGTAAAGGCAGCTTTAATATATGTCTCAAAACCGTACTTTAAACATGACATGTTTTAATTAAAACACTTGTTAACTCATTGAAAAATGTAATTAAACTGCAAGCGTACAATCGTTCGCGTCGATAAGCGACCGACGCTGTTTGAAGATAGTCTTCATGCTGCTAGTATTACGCGTAGCGGACTTGGGTGTGACATCAAATTAAAATCGTAAGCCAGTCGTACGTCGCGTCGCATACTCTACGATACCGATACAAGATAAGATTATTCGATGCTAATATATCCAAGCCTCTCCGTAAAAACTAAGGCCGTCCGCACACAGCTCGTATCGTCATCGTAGCGATTTATTTAGTATTTAGTATTTAGTCATCAATTTAAAGCTATTGAGTAAATTTTTTATACCCTATACCAAAGTCCCTAGAACACAAAGATACGTAACTGCAAATACAAGTGAATGTCAGGCAAAATTTTTAGCGTCGATTTTCGATGTGGTGTATATTACTGTTCGGCCGACTTTCTTTCCCTTAGTTCTGCTTTCAGTATGCAAATGCCACTTGCGCTCGTAATTTTTCTGGGTGGTTTTCTGTGTGCATAGCTTTGTGGCGACAGAGACCAGCATCACTAAAAGCAAGAACGTTTAGCGCTCTCAGTTTTGTAAGTCAGAGAGCGAGAGTTTGCAAGCGAAAAGAATAGGAACGCAACGAATGGTAGCTAAAAAGCTGCTATTGAAATACTCTTGCAATCGTTATTCAAGAATTGTATTTAAATTGTTGTTTATGCAAGTTTTCTGCATTTTTATTACACATATTATTATACGAAGCGAGGTTTGCACTTAAACGTGAAGTATTTTATGTGCTTAGGGCCTAAACTTAGATGAGAAAAAAATTTAGTACGGCACGATACCAATTTTCTGATCGATACGTCGACGTTGCGTTGATGGTCTGTTACTAGAGGGGCCCTCTCAATTTCTATCCTCTTGCGCCCACCATTAGAGTCTTTGCCAATTGAAAATAGGTAAAAGAGGATCATAAAGTTGTGCAAATGTTTGTAACAGGGAGAAGGAACTATTTCCGATCCTATCAAGTATTTATATTCTTGATCAACATCAACAGCAGATTCTTTATAGCCATGTCCGTCTGTCCGTCTGTCTGATCTCAGAGACTATAAGAGATAGAGCCACAAGTTTTAGCATGTAGATAGGTGTATGCCGTACCCAGATACAGTTTGTTTCAGATTTGGGAAATTCCCGCACCTTCTCAATTTAACTGCATAAAACTGTCTGAACCAAATTCTTACAGTTAAAACCTCATGATTTAATATATATTTTGTTAGGCCTAATATCTATTCTGAAAAGCATAATAAGATCGGAGCAAAAGCAATTTAGCTCTTTAGAGCGGGGGCTACATCATCGTCAACAGCGCAGCCTTGTTTGAGCGTGTTTTTGTGTGAGCACAGAGGGAAAAGACAGAGAACATTTGACTCAAGATGAGCAAAACAGTGCATGAACGGGTTTGCTCAAAGTTCTGACTTCAAGAAAAATTTTTTAATTCCAAAAACTTAAGTCGAGTTAATATTGTTACGCTTTTAATAACATGTTTTGAGTTGATACTTTATACTCGGACTGGGTAAAACAAATATTAGATTGATTTAGGATCAGGTATGAGAATCGGGAATGGGGGGGACACATACCACTTTGAATTGGAAGAGAAAGGGAGGTAGGCGCCTGGATATGCTGCTGCGTCTCCATCAGTATATTCCCCGTAGGATCAGAGATATCGCTGTACAACAAACTTCAACGACCCACTAGACCTGACTCTTTTCATTTAAGTTTTTCTGAAAAACGATGACAAATTTGTTTGGGCTTGACTGGGAATTGAACCCGTTACCTTCAGCACTTAACATATGGAATGACGCGCCAGCACATTCAGCCGTTGCACACTTTTGCAGATTCACATCTAGAGGGCTATTTATGCTTAAGTTGAGCTGACAAAAAGTTGAGTTGAAAAAAAACAAGGGAGAGATCAAAAAGGGAGCCAACTCGCTCTCCCCCTCTCTGACGAAAACCGTTTTTACACACTTGAAAAGTGTATTATAATTTTGCACAGTAGTTTGCAACGCATAGAAGGAATCATCTCCGACCACATAAAATATATATATTCTTGATCAGCATGACGAGCTGAGTCGATTGAGCTTTGTCCGTCCGTCTGTCTGTCCGTCTGTCTGTCCGTCTGTCTGTCCGTCTGTCTGTCCTTCTGTCTGTTTCTACGCGAACTAGTCCCTCAGTTTGGAGCTATCGATCTGAAATTTTGCACAGTGTCTTCTTTTACCTGCACGCTTCTAATATGTCGGAACCGCACGGATCGGATGACTACTTCTTGTAGCTGCCATATAAATGTTCGGTAGGAAAATGGTTTTTTGTGAGAAAACTTTTTTGTTTTCAATGTTAGCGTTCGTTAACTCGGTCATGAAGTTTAGTCGAAATCGCTTACCTTTGGATCGAGCTTTTTCAAGTGTTTTAAAACTTCGGCACAGACGAAGTTAGCTTTCCTTTCTCGCTGTTGTTGTCTTAAAGTAAATATTATCCGATTGAGAACCACTTTACTCATTCCAGGAACATTTGGAATATTTGTTGTCAAGATTTTTGACATCTTGTTCTTATTTTAAGTTGAAGGCAACTCATTTTCTGAACAGGCTAGCAAATGAGTCAAGGGTAGACGATGTTTTAAATCGGTGCACTCGACTACAGCACTCTTACTTGTTCTCTTTACTAATTGAAGTACCAAGCTGATATTTTTGAACGTATTAAAATTATATTTCAAGGATATCAAATTGATACTAACTTGTATTCCACTCAAAAAACAACTCACAATAAAAAGAGACATTTTATAAAAAAAAAAAATTTGTTCTAATTTATAGGGCAACTTTTCTAAAAATATAAAAATTGGACAGTTTTCTTTCTTCTTAACGTGGTGTTGGTAGTCCCCCACCATCCAACCACCACCCCACTTTTTTTGCTTAAGCTGTGATCGATTTGGTGAAGCATTTTCATTGCTAGTTACTTCATAGTTGGCACCAATATCTGCTGAAGGTGACCGGTTATGTATAAGTTTTTCAAAAAAACACACAACCCCCCGCACAGCAGGCACACACACTACCGCTGCACCACTACTGGACACATTAATAAGCATTTATTGATGAATAATTTTAATAAAAATTTTTTAAATCAATTAATTTACCATCAGGTACAAAGACATTCAGATGCAAGCAATTCTCTTCATATTTCCTGACACCGTCTTCAAAGGATTTCTCTGCAGAAATCATGTCCAGAACCTTGTCCGTATGTTTACTCATCGAACTCAAAGCTTGTTGCCAACAGCTGGCTGCAAATGACGTTGCATTGAAAATGCCCTTCCATGGCGTTAATTCAATATCGGGGGGTGAAAATCTTGAAGCATGTGCATAGCGAATACCGAGATAGGCTTTAATGTTCTGGGTTCGGTACATTTTCAAATATGTTCCAGATATAATGCCATTTCCCGGAATGTGTATAAATGGAGCATCAACACTAAGCACACTTATAAATAAAGCGTTGTAAATTAGATAAATTAAAAAAACCAAATATGTAAATAAATTTTTTGAGCACTTCATTTTATCAAAATAAATTCACATGCTTTTATGTTTCGAAATTAAGCGATACTATTTAAATGTATATTCCATGGCTAGTAGCAAGTGGTTGCTAAGGCTGAAATGCAAATAAATGTTGTTGCTAGGATTTTGTAACTATGGGAGTATTTCATTTTGTATGTATTTGTGAAAATGAATGCTTTTGCAGATGCAAAACCTAGTATAGGACTGCTTTCAGTTTGATGGCTTAAGTGTGATTTCATCACTGCTTCAAATTGGTCACGGCGTATACATAAAATTGAAAAGAATTTCGAGAGGAAAACTGATTCTATGTTCACCTATATATGTCAAGATCAAGATAAATTGGCTTAAGATTTAGAAGTTGTACAATTAACAATTTGTGACAAGTAACAATTTTGTCTGCTTATAAAACTTACTTACGGAAAATAATATCTTGATTTGTTTAAGCAATTGATTTGTCAATCTAAAAAGCAAACCCGGATTATTCGATCCCAAAGTTTGTATGATTTTAAATCAAATTGTCCAAATTCTTGGTTTCTGCCAAAAATATAATTACATATTCCCGTATCTTAAGTCTCGGCAATTTATAAATATTTTTGTCAAAGACCCTTGCACAGGGCTAGGTCTTATTAAAAATCGAAGACCCTCTTAAAACTTACAATAATTTAAATGATAATAGGGTACAACTACTTTATACAAAACTTGCCAAAGGTTTATTGAAAATTTTTGTATCCAAAATAAAGACAAAGATAATCCTTGGCATCACCAAATTTCCGTTATTAGATAGATTTAATATACATCCGAGGCATACCATTCAAATCTAACATAGTTTAGATTCAATAACAAAAGCGGCGGTTTTCTTTCTTTAGGTATCACGATTGGCGTCCATGTTCTTCCAACGGGATTGACAACAATCGTAGGCGAGTCCTATGCCAAATCCTATGCCCAACCAAATAGGATAAGTCCGGGGTCGTGTGAAACAAAGTGTTAATACTGAGCCTATTAGCATGCCACTGCCGCCTTTCATGATTACATCAGCAATACATTTATCCGTAGCTTGGGTGTTTTCTGGCTCAGGATTATTGACTACATTCTGCTTTTGGGACATGTTTAACTATTAAGTAATTTAATTTGTAGAAAGACAGTAATAGATATTTTGCCAACAGCCTGACAATATAATGACAACAATTTGAAAGGGAATAAGATTCTATATCAAACCGGCTTCTAACACAAAGCAATGAAACATTGAGAAATTGTAAAGTGTTTTAAAGATAAATTTGTTGAAGAAATTGAGGAAAATGTGGAACCTGTTGTCAATGAGAGTTCAGATACAAATGACTCTGAAATGAGAGAATTGTTATGAAAATTCTAATATTGAAATGGGAGCGTTAGCTTATCTTGCCGATACAAGCAATTTTTTTGAATCTATGATTAAGTATAAAAATATTTGTAATGTTTTTTATATAAGCATAATACCATTTGGTCTAACTCTGACCCTATTGAAAGAATTTTTAGCTGTGGAGGCCAAATATTTACACCAAAAAGAAACTGACTAGGTGACGAAAAAAAATTTAAAACTACCATTTTAGTACCTTTACCTAGGTACTGGGAGTTCTGGATACCTTTTACCTTACCTAGGTATATTTTTTGACATTTACATTGTACCTTACCTAGGTAAGAAAATTGGGTACCTTTCCAATCACTGCATATATCCTATATTTGGGATCGGTGCCTGTTAATAAAACAAGAAAGAAAGTCGGTCAAGCCCGACTATAACGTACTCTGTACCCTTAATGTCGCAGCTCTCATTTGCTCACGAGTTATACGCGCTCATCTCTAAGTTTCTCTCTCTCTCTCTCTCTCTCATTAAGATTGCCTCTGTTCAACGGTTATGGTATGTTGCTGTGGTTATGGGTGGGGGGGTGGTTGGTGTTAACTGGTGGTTTTTTACTCATAACTTGAGTATCGTTCATCCGATCTTTATCATTCCTTTAGCAAATCGATAAATAATTTTGATTACTAGATGTCCCTAGAAGGTACGAACCACCTATCATCAAAACTGTAGGAGATATGACGGTTTTCCCAAATTGCGGAGGCGGGAGGGGGCGTGGCGAAAATTGAAAATAAACTTGATCTGTCTGCAAGTATAAGAAATACATGTCCCATACATGTCAAACCTCTATCTCTTACCATCTCTGAGATCTGTGCGTTCAGACAGACAGACGGACATGACTATATCGACTCGGCTGTTGATGCTGATCAGGAATATATATACTTTATACGGTCGGAAATGATTCCTTCTCCCTGTTACATACTTTTGCACAAACTTGATATACTCTGTGTACCTTTGGTACAGAGTATAAAAATATGCTGCCTACTTTTCAGCTTTCCCTAAGGGTCACAAATTTTGTCATATATTTGGGGTCAGCATGCGCTGTCTATAATAATTATGTTAATAAGTTAATGTTGGTGCTCTGCTAATTAACATTAAGGAAGACTATTAAACAATTCTTCCGCTCTCTCTTTTTTATCTAAACTCGGTATGAAAATATTATCGGAGGTGTCACTGAAATCTCTTCCAAACCAAAACCAATGCTCGGTGTCCCAAAAATCTCTTTCGGTTGGATTTAAATCTCTCGTGTTTTGTTAGGAGATTTTGCAAAATTCACCACCCAAATAATTTTAATAAGCAAACTAAATTTTCGAAATGTAAACAGAACTATTTTTTCTGGATAGGTTGGTTGCTTAAAATGAATTAAATATTAAATTTGTTTTAATATCAACATTTGCGCTTCAATAATTGTTCGCAATGCTGCCGTATCAATTAAAACCAATTTCCCGCTCAACCTCAGCTGGCGCTACCATACTCTCCACGAGTAGGGAGCTACTTCCAAAAGCAATCTTCGCAAGTTGAGGGGTGTTGACACGTCTGCCCACGTGTGTACTCAAATTACGAAACGAGGAGAGAAATTGAAAAGGACTTTTTAAAATGAATAAGAAAGATGCAGTCTTTAACGCGCCATAAAATGTCGCGCACATACATATAATTAATAAACGACCAGCAGTTAAGATTCCAACAGGAATCGGAACATTTTGTTCAAATAGGACGCCTAACTGCAAATATCGATAATTATCGAGAAAGTATTGAGCACACTGGACGAACGCGTTAGGACATTGGCTCGACATTGCGAGAGCTAAATATAGTCCGGCCGCTATAAAAGACTGCCTTGCACTTCAGAGACGGGACTTCTCAAAGAGTGCAGGTAACCGTTTAATCATGGTAGTGTCATAGATCACGCTTGCTGTGCGATTTGCATCCAATCCCATGGTTCAGAGTGCGCCATGGCATCTGCACCGTAATAACCTAATTTCCACTTGGAGTGCGCATCACACCCACTCTCATACGTCAGAACTAGTCCTTGTATCTGCCCTTGCGCCTAACCTGCTCCGGAACGTCCGAATACCGCTTGGAGTGCAAGCTTCCAATCCCATGGTTCAGAGGGCGTCATGGCAGCTGTCCTCCTACCTCACTTGCTCCGTAATGTCCCAATTCCTACCTGAAGTGCGCATTGCATCCAATCTCGTGGCTCAGTGTACGCTTTTGCATTTGTCGCCGTGTATTCCCACTCAGCTAATCGTCTCCGTAGTATTTCGAACCCCAATCCGGGGCCCAGAGTGCGCCATTTCTTCTGGTCATTCCTCTAAGCTGTTCCGGATCATCATCCTTCTCGCCGGAAGAGCGCAACACAGCCCACCAGGGATCTTCGAGGGCACCAAACATCGGGACTCGCGTCGCTGGAAGAATCCCAGCACGAGGCTCTAAGAGCTCAGAATCCCCTCTAGTTATCTTTTCCTATTTTCTTCCTAGCAGGCAAACGTCCATCAAGGACATCAAGAGCACGCAAGGCTCCCTCCCGTTCCGAAGAATAAGCAGTATAAGTTAGTACTAATACAAGAAATGATTACACCCCTTCTTGTTTTTTGTGGGAGGACTCAATGGAAACTCGTGTACAGCATACACCACCTAGACAAAAAGAAATAAAATTTCGGTGACTCCTGGACCCGTTGAGCTATAGCCCGGCCAAGTAAGGTTTTATTAACAGGTCCATTGCGATTGTCGTATTCTCTTGTTGTCATTCGAAATTATTTCCGTCACCCAACGCAACTCTGGCTGATGGTCGAGCTTGTCGTGCGAAATGACTACACCTGTTCCGTACGAGATGTATACGGCCTAGTATACAGAATCCAACTTTCAACGCATGTTTGTCATTTCACTATGTTTTATAAACGTTAAATAGAGTTGCTGAAATTTAGGGAGGTATCTTTTGTTTAAAAATAAATTGACAACCATTTCCTTAGTATACGTTATTTCAGCTTTATGTATTTCCGTTTTAGTTTCTATTCATTTTCTTAAGATCAAATCGGATAATAGTTTATATTTTTTGAACACTTGTATTCTCAAAAGTGTTTTGGTAATATAATTTACTAAAGCAAATAAAGTGAATTAAATCAATTTTTTTTATAATTGGAGCTGATCTTATAATACCATTAAATGTTGTGTACCCAAAACGACCGTTTTTGAATCATTTTTGTATTTATGCACAGTTTCGCAGCCACATTCTTGTGAGTTTTTTGAAAGCAGCCCTTTTCATAATTATAATTAGTGTACGGCAGTATAGTGGGTCATGTCTAACTATATGTAAAAAATGTATTATACATAGTCAATCAGCAGATAAGATAAGTCAACTAGAAGTATAACAATTTATCAAACATCACACCGTAAGCGTTAAATAAATAAATTAGATTCCCAAACCACGATCAGTTGTATTTATGCACTTACTAATATCTTACAAGCTATATTACGCCATTGTTAATGTACCAGCTCCAATTCCATATCCTACACCTTTGGGTCCATAATTCTTGCCATAACAGGAGCGACAATATATGTTCCCATCTGGACCATCATTTAAATTCGTCGAGTCCAGATACTTTCGGCATTCCACGCAGAAGAAACATAGCTTATGATATGTGTTATTCTTGCTTTTCACTTGCTCAGCTGCATAAACTGCGTATCCACATCTAGGACATCCATCAATGGAACGAGCACCACAAGGATTTTTATATGACAAGCTGTAAATAAAAATTTGTTATTCCAGAAATATTAAGATTGCTTTTATATAAAGGCAAGGCTGAAAAACCATCATGTAACTGAACCTTCACGAGGATGTCGGCCTGGCAACAGGCACTGTATGTACATCCCGTTTTGTGTCAAGCTTAGAACTCGGACAAGTGAAATAACAGCTAAAGGAATGGCTAAAGATCAGAGCTCTACTCGGCTCTCTCCCAAGAGTCGAGCAAAGAATTGAAAAAGCCTGAAAACACTACGCGCCGGAGTGGAGACGCACGCACAAACAAGAAATAGGAGGTGCTTGTCACTAAGAGGCACAGCTCAAAGGATAGCGTCGTAAAAGACACACAAGAGATCAAGCGGCAACGCGCAACCGCGGGACTAGCTTCTTCCTCCAGAGTGAATCAACGGCAGACTGCAGCCTGAAAGAAGCAGAAGAGGGAGCCAATGGACGAAGCGTCCAAAACAAATCTAATCATTGGTCTCATAAACCGCAAGGATAGGAACGGGAGCATGACTACTGCGCAGTGCATGTTGATCCACTTGGTCGTAATCATTAGTTCATATTATCCTTGACAATGGAAACCCCCGATTCCCCCATGCACCCAGGGCTGAATGGGCTAAAAAACATGAAGAGCAATGTGACCCCACTTACAAGTGAATGACGCAGAAATTGTCTCAATTGGAAGCTCTGTGAGAGGGTGCCAAGCTGGAAGTTATGGACAGGGCGTTAGTCCCGTACCGAAGGCAAAGCCATTTTACCAAGAACATCGCAAACAGCTTATTGGAAAGTTCTTCATGCTGTTAACCCTTTTGGAAGAATGAGGAACGCTGAGGCTACATCTCGGAAGCGTCGGACCTTCAACGACTTTACTCGAAGCAGCAGCTACTCCAACCAGAGGATGACGATGCTTTATACTAGAAGGCGATGCGAACGTCCATCATACAGAATAAGGCAGCTCGCATATTAATGAACGTGGTGAGTAACTCTTTAATTATCTAATAAGTACGAAAGTGACTCTCGATACCAAAGGTATCGAACTAACCGTTATTATAAAAAACAGAAAGAAGGTTTCAGACAACATCCTCATTTCGAAGGACCGAATTGTGTCTTGGAAGGTCCAAACAAAGCACTCTTTCTCGGACCACCGACTCTATACACGAGTGCAAATTCAGAAAAAATGCCCATCTCCCATTAAAATCCACAATTGCAGAAGAACCCACTGCTAAACATGTAGCAAATACTTAACAAAACTTATTGAACCCGTTCTGCCGATAATACCAACCACCGGAGAAGAGATAAATTAACTAGTCGACACGTCTACCACAGTGTGTTCTAAGTCCGTCAATAGGGCCTGCCCTCTGACCATCGACCTCATCCTCTTTTCTACTCAAACCGCTAGAGAAAATAGTGGATCGGCATATCAGATTAAGAAAAGGACTCCTGATGGCGGCCAACCAGCAAGCCTAGACAAAAAGGAAAAAGAAAGAAACGACGTCACATTCCCTTGTATCATCCGTAGAGAAAGCGTTCTTTCATAAGGAATTTGCGGTAGGAACTTTAGTGGACGTGTTTAGCTCATTCGACAATGTGTCTACAACACCCATAATAAAGCGTCTAAAGCTGACCAACTAACACCCATCCGGAAACCAGTAAATTAAAAACCTTCTGATCTGTAGACGGGTTGAAACGGAGTGGTGTACCGCGTCCACAGTATGAGAAGCACACAGACGCGCACCTCAAGGTGTAGCTGAATCGCCCCTAACTGTTGAACTTTGTGGTGGATGATCTATTAACTAGGATGTGTTGATGTCCGGTCTGCAAAAGAAGAATCTCCAGCAGAGGGTACTTCTTTGAATTCACTGACTGCTTGCAGGGGCTACTGCAGGTTCCATGATCACTGCTGCTCTTACCCAAGAGGCACAAAAGTACACCGGGTGCGTCACCGCCCCTCACAAGGCAGAGAAGTACACGAATTGTGCAGACACAACAGCAGCCACCAACACGCGACCAACCCTCTAATCACACAGCACACGATGAAGCAGTCGATGAAGGTTTCCAGATAATCCAGTGAAAAAAAGCAACGGTCTCAAAGCCAAAATCTTCGATCTCTCCGAATATAAGATCCGTAAGAAGATCCGAATAGGTGCGGTCGAGAAAACGAAGCTCACACCAGGGCACATATAGTCGCAAACTTCATTAGAATGACAGGCAGCGAAATGAGGTGGTGGACTGGCGATCAACAACCACCAATCTGTAAACACTTGCAGATAGACCCAGCCCCCGATGTATACAGGGAATGGCGACCCAAGCCTGTGGCTCATCCATAAATCTTGTCAATGTCTACTTTTTCCATCGTCAGCTCCATCCTACTGACCATAACCGAATGGAATTTCGATATAGCCCTTAACTCCGATCACCTGCACATCTCCATCGCTCTACACGGTAATGTAGAGTTTGTGTCGAACGAGAGCAAAACATACACAAAAGATTGGAGTACTTTCACAGCACTAACGAAGAGTCTTTTCGACCAGATCCAGGATTCCACTGATGTCACCACAGGGGAAGTAAAATTCCTTAAAATTCTAATCTGTGAGGGCAAGCGCCACATCCCTGCTGGAATAACCCTCAGATCCCCGCATAGAGAAATCGAACAATGACAAATGGCTAGCATATCTGGAGGAGTGTGATATGGGTGCAGATAAGCTATGGAGGAAAGCCCAAAGCCACTGTGATGTGCCGTGGCTTTCAACAGGCAATTTGTTGAGCATTCAAAGGACGTGAATATAATAGCTTGCTTATCTGAAGGAATGTGATATGGTTACAGGCAAGTTATGGAGAAATGATCTTGTCGCTAAGTACTTCAAAAACCACAGAGATGCGCCACGGGTTCCAACAGACAATTTGTTGAGCATCCAAAGGACGTGCATGGAACACTCAGAGCCGTCTTCCGCCGGTTACGCACGCTCAAGAAGAAAAGTTTCCAAGCCGGGAAAACCATCAGAACTGGTTAACTAATACAATCCCATTACTCTGCTTGCATCGGCGGTTATAATCCTTGAAGTACTCATTTTTCCTGTCCTGCGGCAGTTATAATCCTTGAAGTACTCATTTTTCCTGTCCTGCAGGAGCACCCCACCCTTGCAGACCACCAGTATGGTTTCGTGAAAGGCCGAGCACCAGTACAGCGCTATGCGAAATCATTGCCACCATCGCATGAGGTCTACACTCCACTAGTCCTCAAGAACATCGAAAGCACAGCGCTCCCAAACACATAATAGAGCTAAAAGCAAACTACTCGACAGGTCGGCAGGCCAGTGCTGAGTTGCATGATGCCAAATCCAAGTACAGGAGATTGAAGCAAGGATTCCCCCGGTGGAGTTCTCTCCCCACTCCTCTTCAATTTCTATTTTGCTGGAATGTCACCACCGCCTCCAAAACTTAAGCTAGTCAGCTATGCAGACGACTGCACCATCCTCGGATCGGACAGGGATTACAGCAAGGTAGTTGAGATTACAAACAGATATCTCTCTTCACTACTTGGACTAAGATAGTGAACACCCAGCTCAACGTCACGGTGGATGGAGGTTCAATTCCCACAAGCAAATAACCAAAAATATTGGGAATGACGATTGACAAACTTTTCTTCTTTGCGAGGCACCCGGAGAACACCGCATGCAAAGTGAGAGATAGGAATAGAGCAATCAATTCTATCACTAGAAGCTACTGCGGAGAGACGCTGCTGGTCACATATAAAGCTCACACACATATAAAGGCAGCACCAAAAATTTTCTCTCACTAAAACCCATTTTCCGACCGATCGGGCATAAATACGATATTCTTTACGTCTTCGAACCGCTCTGTGTCGTGATTAATCAATTACTTTAACGAAGTGTCTTTTTCAGCACAGTACATACACTAGACGGAAACTTACGTGGGGGTATACTCCTGGTTTGTAGAAACCAAAGTGGGTGTATGCCCATATCCAAATCCTTTTGGGCCATACAGTTTTGCATAGCACAGCTTACAGTAAATATTATTATCTGGACCATCACATGCCAAAACGGAATCCAAGGGACGATGACATCTTGCACAATTAAAACATTTTCGGTGCCACATTTGTCCTTTAGATAATTGCAGCTCCGCAGCAAAAACGGCTCCACCACAGCGGGGACATCCTTCTCCTGAAGGTGCCTTGATGGAGGTGGTATCGGGAGTCACAAACGGTCTCTGAGATGCAGCGTCATCTTCGCTACAAGAGAAAGGCAAAACGATTTTGAATTGCACATACATATATGGAAATTATTGCTAAAATCAATGTAACAGTTAGTGTAAGCAAATGAGAAGTCGACTAAGACCGACTGTAATATATTCTGTATCTGCAAAAGTGTATTCATTATACCCTTGCAACGAATTTTTTTTCCTCAGAAGTTTGCAACGCATACAAGTATAAATTACCCAACCACATCCACTATATATATTCTTGATCAGGGCGACGAGCTAAGTCGAGCTTCAGTCTGTTTCTACGCAAACTTATCCCTTAGTTCTAAGGCTACCGAACGGAGATTTTGCACAGAGTTTTTATACTCTATACCAAAGGTACACAGCGTATATTTAGTTTGTGCAAAAGTATGTAACAGGGAGAAGGAATCATTTTCGACCCTATAAAGTACCTGAACCTGATCTACCTGTATAAAGAGCTTATATCCCATACATGTCGAACCTCTGTCTCTTACCATCTCTGAGATCTGTGCGTTTATCCGGACAGATAGACGGCCAGACAGACAGAGTATAAAAATGACAAAATCTTTAATTGGTCAATATCGCAAACTTCTCCATTAGAATTAATGCTGTTTTTTATTACCAAGGTTTGGTTAGATTAAGTTCCGATGGCTATGGCTGAGAGCGACAAGTCACTCTCCCACTCAGGCCTCATAGGCCCATTGCCATGCCATATCTATTCACTGTTAAACCCTATTATTTCTAATACTGAACCATTGTGTAGACAGAATAAACTTTAGTAGAGCTGGGATCTTTAGCTCGAATGTCTGTAAGACAAAGACAGAGAATATGTTGTACCGTTTCCTCCCTTCTTCATATCTGCAACTTCTACTAGGCGTGCTACTTAACTTCCAATAAGACAGTGACCCATCAGGCTCCTTACCAGAAACAATATATGTTTCCCTTCTGTAACGGAAAAGTTGTTGGTACGGTTTAGGTCTAACGCGGACCAATTATTTCTTGCTAACGTTTAGGAGGAAAGGTTTTTCCACCGATATGTAACGAGACGAAGTGTTCCGACTTTTGTGTCAAGCTTGTAAGTAGTCATAGGCATTCCTACAGTGCTATTGTCAAAAAGAGCTCGATGGTTGTGCCTAGTCTGACCAGTTTCCATCTATATTTTGGTGTCCAGGCACCCATATCAGATGAATTCTGAAGTCCCAAGCCATCTCATTCAGGGATAGGTGACATTCAGTGAGTGTTTTAGCTTTATTTGTGTGTGAGTCAAGTGCCTTAACAACTGCTTGACTTTCCAAGTATACATATATAGACGATTCCTTCTTTGTCCGTGAGTGTGTTGAGGTAGGTGGCAGCTGTCTGAATGGTTACCACTTCTGTTTGGTGCACAAGTCTAGATTAGGTGAGAAAACGGCCCCTCCTACTGCGGGAGATGATTCGCCAATCGTTTCGGATTGTGATATAGACGTCCTATTGTTTACCCAACGTTATTTGAGGTATACAGTAGTCTGTATTCAATGGTATACCCGCTTGGTTCCTAAGTATAGTAGAGTGTCCCGAATTACCCCCGATCCAGGCATTGGATTTTCGTAGTCTGGAGGCTGCTGTGATAGCCATTTGTTGTAATACAAGGACTAGTGGGAAAAATGGTGCTAGGCGCTTCCGTTGGCGTCGCTCGGATCCCGGCTCATTTTGGCTGTGAAAGGCAACGTACTACAGACGGAGAAAATCCTCATTATCAGCATATAGCCTTTTTGCTAGAGAAAAGAGCAATGGTTGCCTTTTTTATGCGGTCATTAATGTTGTCTATTTAGAGAAGCTTTATATCAAAAGTAGTTACAAGGAAAGAAACTAGTTTTAGTGCAAAAAAACTTTCTTATTTTCAATGGTAACCTTATCAACTTTGATTTTTATATAATTCATATGCTTTCACACCATTCTACATCGTTGTTTATCCAACAAACCTCCCTCTGCGTACGCAACTGATTGTTCGGATTTGGAATTCTAACACTAAGAGACTAATTGGCAGACGCAGACACAGACGGACGGACAAATGTAAATGAAAGAATAATGTAAACATGGAAGAGTTAGTCTAGTTCCAAGCTCGGAGAGGTTGAGTTCCGAGGAAGGGTTGAATTAGTGCTCAGAATCTCGTTCTACTAAGCACAGTACAATGGCAGAAAAAGTGGAGTATTGTTTCCCTGCTTGGTGTGACGTATGGGAATGTCGCATAAATGCAGATGAAACAGTCACCCTTTGGGTCAAGCAGTGATGACATGTATTTGTTAAAAAGAAAGCAGGGCATAATCCCGCATTATTGAACCATGCACTAAGAACAAAGACAACTACATTGATGAAATACCTACTTTAGACCATCAGTTTGTAAAAAGCTCGATCCACATGCGAACCCATAACCATGCGGTCCCCACTTTTTACCATAGCAGGTTTTACAGTATACTTCGTTGTCGGGACCGTCGCAAGCAATTATTGAGTCCAATGTCTTTGTGCAGTCGCGGCATTTAAAACATTTCCTATGCCACTGACGTCCTTTTGATAATACTAGTTCCGCTGCAAAAACTACTCCTCCACATCTTGGACATCCTTCACCCAAAGGAGCCTGTATTTGATCGACGTTTGTTGGTGCCGTTTTTGGAGCCATCTCGCTGAAAGAATTAGATAGAATAATCAACTGAGTAAAACATAAAATGTATAAATTTGACCTCATAGTTTCGCATGTACTCAAATTAGGTGTCTATTACTTATAATATTAGTACCTTACCATTGGACCTTACTAGGGAACGACGAATATGAGAAAACAGAACTCACTCCTTAGTATCAACTCACTCCTTAGTATCAAATATCCTCTCACAGAGAGAGGACTCGTTAATTTTTCTTAGAGACCAAACCACAAAGTCATCAAATTTTTTTAGAATTTCTCTTATTGAACTACATTAACTTTAGTTTTGTGTTCAACATTTTCAACATTTTTATTTGATGGCCTTTTGATGTCTGAATATTTCTTCCCAAAATGCGACTGCCCCTCTCTCAAAATATACCATTAAGGGCCGATTTCACATCTTCTACATACAGCTATCTGTCACATAAACTTACAAATTACAGAGTCAAATCAAACATTATCTAACACAGAGCAGCTATCTGGAAGAAGAGAAATCTGCCCCTATAAGGTTAGAGCTTAACATTAAATGTACATACCTTTGCCATTCTGAATCTCTAATATCAGACATTAATCCCAAAGACGATATGCCAATGTGTCCATAGCCCCTTGCACCAAACTTTTGGGCGTAGCATCCTTAAAATAATAAAATTGTATACTTTGAGTAGTACAATAAAATTTTGGAATACAATATGAACGGTTTGTGCTCGTGCTGAAATTTTAGTAAGCTTGTAAATGCTCGATCCAACTAATCTTCTGATAAGACATGTAAGGAATATGAATATACTAACTTTTTGCTAATTGCTGATTGGGCAAAAATTTAAAATTACCCCACCACGCAGGAAGGTTGATTTTCCAAAAAAATTCAATATTATATTTATGGAATTTGCATATGGAGCTTTGAATATTATATTGAATCCGATCGATTGAAAATTACAAATCGGATGAAAAGCAAAAAAGTTTTATACAACAGTTTATTGATATTTCGACTTTCGCTCGGAAACTGAACTCTCGCCCTAGGCTAGGTTAGGTTTGGTTGCGATGGCTGAGAACGAGAAGTCGTTCTCCCACTTAGGTCACTTGGGGCCCATTGCGATGCCATGTTTATTCCCTGTTAACCCTTTTTAAGACTGAGGGGGGTCCTCGGTACTGAACCATTGTGTGGACAGAATAAATATTATTAGATCTGGGATCTCTAGCCCGGGTATCTCCGAGAGGTTGAGTAGAAGCGGTTGACCAAGTCTCCTTCCACTTAAAGCGGGGCAGTGGCAGAGAAGGTGTTGTACTGTTTCCTCCACTTCTTCATATCTGCAACTTCTACAGAAGTCATGGTACGTGACGCCTAGACGTGCTGCGTGTCTGCCAATAAGACAGTGACCCGTGAGGGTACCTACCAGAAGAGAAATGTGTTCCCTTCTGTGACGTAAAAGTGTGTTTGCACGTTTAAGGTTGAATGTAGGCCACGTAAGTCTCGATACAGTACGGGAGGAAAGGTTTTTCCAGCGATCCGTAGCGAGACGGAGTATTTCAGCTTTTGTGTGACTCTCGCCCTAACAAGCCAAGATGTTTTTTTGTAAAAGCTAAGCCACTTGTCCCGAAGCCTTGTTCACAAAATTTAAGTCCGAATGCTTGGGGTGGGAAAAATCCCATGGCCCCCAACTGGGCATGCCCAGAATGCAACAGCAGCTACAACAACACCTGTATGCTGCCCATCTCAGTGATGCCACTGATTCACCCGTCCACCTAAGGCAACATCAAATCAACACCAGCTGCGGCAGAACACAGCCCCCATTCTTTTTCTATCCAAGGAGGAAAATTTTAAGGAAGATTGGTATGCATGGAATTTTCATAAAGATGTTTGAAAATGAGTTCGAACCTGTTCGGAAGAAAGTGAAAAGAGTTTTATACAACAGTTTACCGGCCATTGGGAGATTTTTTCAAAATATGAAAGTCACTTATTTCAAATTTTTCTATGTGTAGGATTGAAAATAAGTTTGAAGGCAATTGGGCGAAAATTAAATTTACCAAAAGATTGGTTTGCAGTTATTGCTGAATTATCATATAGAATGAGTTTCAACCTAATCGAATTACAAACAAATAAGATTCATACAACAGGTTTCTGAGAGTTTTCCGAATTTTGGGGGATTTCCAAATCTTTAGATTTTCCAAAATTTTAAAGTCACGTTTTATACAGAGGGTACATTGAAACTGTACAGAAGTTTGTAATGCATTAATGAAAGCATCTCCGACCAAATAAAGTATATATTATCTTGATCAGCATGACGTGCTGAGTTGATATAACAATGTCCGACTGTCCGTCCGTTCATCTGTTTCTATGCTATTACCTCCCTCAGTGACCAAACTTTGCACGAAGTCTTTAGGTACATATACGCTGCACACAAAAAAAAGTAAGTTAAAAAAAAGCTTCTTGCTTTCGAATACGTCATAGGTGATATATACGAAATCGATTTTGTTAGTGCCGGTTGGGCAATCACCTAGAAAAAATTAATAATAAAGAAAGATAGGTTCTGAGTCATAATTTACCTCGGCAGTAGATTTCTTTATCTGGACCATCACAATGCAGTGTCGAGTCCAACGTCTTATTGCACTGTCCACACTTGAAGCATCTTCGATGATAGCCCTGAAAGAAATATAAGCGTGCAGATAAAAAAACGAGTATTAGAAAGTTGATTAAGGATCCCAAAAACTGAATTGCCATTGGAGAATAATAAAAATTCATTTGAATTATCAAATGTAAAAAAAAGTTTTCGCGCTTAAACCATTATTAATTAAATTCGAAAATATCATTTTTATGCAAGCAGTAGAAGGAGACTTAAAACTCTTGGTAGCCCCTTTCTACTCAACCTCTCGGAAGTGTCCGAGATAGAGATTTCGGCTCTACTCAAATTCTTAACGTCGTCACAGCGGTTCAGTCGAGAACAGCCCGCTCTGGTTTTAATAGAGAATTATATGGTATCGTAGTGGGCCTATCTTGGCCTAAGAGTAGGGACAGTCTTACTGTCCGTAGCCATCTCAACCTAACCTCACCTAACCATGCAACAGCGTTTGATAAATGTTATCGAAAAGGACACTTTTGTTCAATAGTTCTAACAAGTTCTTCGAAAATATTAATCGGTTTAAAAAAAACCAAAGAACCAAGACTAGCGCTCTCCATTCCCTGGAAAAATAGGCGCTTTTTTAAAAATTTGCACTTGGACAGTTTGATCTAAAAGCAATACTTTTTATGCTGATTAAATAATCGCTTCATTTAATCTACACAATCCTCGACGTCTTATCATGTTTGTACATTTCCATAACAACTTCATTTATCAACTGTTGGAAATTTGAATAGCATACCTCACAAATACAGGTGGCAAATGAAAAAACCAATATGGGCTCTGAGGCGGTTGTGGTGCAGCGGGTAGTTTGTGGACCAACAGTGCGAGAGGCCCTGGGTTCCATCTAATCCTTGGAACATCTAATCAAAAAATTCTCTTCTTAACAACTTTTTCACAACCCGAACCCTTCACCAGCTATTGCCTGCACGCAGATCAAGTTTGTTTCAAACTTCAAACGCAATAGGAAACTGTTGAATAACTCCCCCATTTTCGAAGATATCGATCTCAAATTTAAAACTCACATATATATACCCAATATCTATAATATAAAATGAACAATCAGCCATTTTAAGAAAATGGATAAAATGAAAAAAAAAAGTTTTTCCCACTTCCTGACCGATCGGTCCTATGGCAGCCATTAGATATAGTTATCCGATTTCGAACAAATTTTGCGCATCTGCTTGAAAGCATTTAATATTAGTAATCACCGAGTTTAAGAGCCATATACTTGAAAACAAAAAAGTTTTTCTCACTAAGCCTCATTTTCTGACCAATCAGACGATTCGCATAATACACCCTGCTGGAGCCATTCCTTTACTTGTTTGCCTATCACTTCTCTTAGCTCTGGTGATGCTCGTATCGGCTGTTTATTTTTAGAAATGAATGTCATACTCAAAGATGGTTTTAATTCATCAAATAACTGCTTTGTATTTCGGTAAGAAGTCTACATAGCTTTAGGCTTCTTCTTATTACATTGTAAACATTGAAATCGGATCCGAGTACCGATATTATTGGAACCGAAAAGACCGAAAACATCCTTAACATTGTACCGGTACTGTTTCGGTTCTGAGTGCAACAACAAGACAGCAAAGCTGTCACTTAGTTTTGGGAAACGATCTTTTAAAAAACCGAACGGTTTTTAAAACTCACCATTTTTGGGAGTGTCGGGATCTAGTTTCGGATTTTTTCTTATTGAAATCAAAAATCGGTTTGTAAAAGAATGACCCATTAAAGTAGCTTGAATTTTAAAATTTCTCAAATCCAGCCTGCCTCATTTCATCCACGCAATGAACCAGTATTTATAATAAACCTTACCTTCCCTCTAGCAAGCATTTGTTCAGCTGCATAGACATAGATACCACACCTTGGACATCCTTTTCCCTCGGGAGCTTGTGATGGAATTTTTGGTACAATAAATCTACAATAAAAAATGTAATTGGATTAATATACAATATTAATATTTAAAATGCAATTTAAAACAGACTTTATAAAGATTTCAATCAAGGAGACGCTTTAAAAACCATAAAGAACGCTTCTGATAATGCTGGCGGGAAAATATTTATCTTGGGTCGTCCTACTGCTGTGTAAAGTATAGTTCACTTGCTTTACCCAAGCTTGGCAATGTCTTACCTAGTGGTCAAATACTACTAAGTAAGTAGCAACTAACAATTTGTTGGAATTTTTCGATTATAATATTGCTGGTGTAATCGCGTCAGAGTGTCCTTGAATTCGCCGCACAATAGTTTTGGTAAGGTTAAGATTGCACACACCAGCGATTTTTGTTCATTAACAAAATGGTTCCACTGAGCTCGTAAGATCATAGCTTAACCAATTTCTCAGATGAACCACTCTTGAACCGGTTCTGCAAGTAAGATATTTTAGAATACTCTAACATTCATCTTTCTTTTAGGTGTTAGATATTGTCTGCTTTAATATGCAAACACTCTTCAACTTTCAAAGTTAATTCCATTTTTTTGTTGCGTGTTTCACAAAACTTTGTAGACAATTATTTCGCAACAAATACCTATTATTAAAATTTGTTTTATGCCATTCGCAAGTACACTTAAATCCCACTAAACACTATGTATTAGTTGAACGTATCTTTTTTGAAAGACCAAAAAATGTTTATATTTTAATCCGAAAACGAGTACGAATGAAGCGTTCGTCACGCAGGACCATATCTTTTGTATAGCTGAGAGCGCCGCGTTTAGCTTTCTCAGTTCTCTAAGAAACGTGTTGAAATGATAAAGCTAAACGCGACGTGCAGAAAAGCTACACGTAACGTGTAGGATTTCAATATCTAAACGCGGCGTTTAGAAAAGCTACACTCCAAGTGTTGAAATGAAAAAGCTGCAACCGACGTGTTGAATTGCTACACGAAACGTTATGGGTTGAAAATCCTACATTTTCGTGTGGCTTTTTTTTCTCTGTGTAGGGATAGAGGAAGAAAAAACGCTAACGCCTGATGACTCCTCTATTGCTTTAATTCAACTTAAGTTGATCGCTGATGGCTTAAAGGTACAAGAAGCTATTCCTAAAAAAAATTCATTTAAGAGTATCATCAATACATATTTTGTAGGAACATGCCGCCCCCAAAATTTGCTGCCCGAGGATTGCATTTTGTATGGAGCAGCTGTCAACAGCTGTTCGACGAAATCTAAATCAAATCTAAGTCACTTTTAGGAATAGCTTCTTGTACCTTTAAACCATCAGCGATCAACTTAAGTTGAATTAAAGCAATAGAGGAGTCATCAGGCGTTAGCGTTTTTGTCTTCCTCTATCCCTACACAGAGTAAAAAAAGCCACACGAAAATGTAGGATTTTCAACCCACAACGTTTCGTGTAGCTATTCAACACGTCGCTTGTAGCTTTTTCATTTCAACACGTGGAGTGTGGCTTTTCTAAACGCCGCGTATAGATATTGAAATCCTACACGTTACGTGTAGCTTTTCTGCACGTCGCGTTTAGCTTTATCATTTCAACACGTTTCTTAGAGAACTGAGATAGCTAAACGCGGCGTGCAGAAAAGCCACACGCCGCGTTTGAAATGCTAAAGCTAAACGCGACGTGCAGAAAAGCTTCACGTAATGTGTTGAAATGAGAAAGCTACACGCGACGTATTGAAAAGCTACACGAAACGTGTAGGATTTCAATATCAAAACGCTACCGCAAACATTTAAAAAAAATTCATTCTTAAAAAACGCCACAAACAAATGTTTGAAATCGATTATTGAGATCACCACAGTAGAAATGGGTCATTAAGTCTGGTCACACTTGACTCATGTTCCACGTTCACGAAAAGTATATAAAGCAAGCATAATTACTTACGTCGCATGTCCGTAAAGGCCTTAATACTGTAGTCTTTCGGATTTGCATTCAAGAAGTTTGCAGATATACCTGTTGTAGATTATAAAAACAGTGTGACCAAATAACCGTAACAAAAATCCCAAAAATGTAAAAAAAAAGTCGTGCCAACGGAATTGTGTTTTCATTTAAAATTATATTCATTTAAATTTTACATTTTCTTTCTTTTTTGTTAAATTTTTCTCCAAAATTTCTTTTATTATTATCTTATATATGTATATGGGGTTTTGTAACCTGTTTTTGATTTTAGTCAAAGTTACATCTGGCTAGCTCAAGGTCTATGGTTGGTTGAGTATAATTCTTTATAAACAACACGAATCGATATTAATTACAATTTTTTGGAATAGCAATTGGGGGGAGAATAACCAAATTCTCTCATCAGCAGACTTGTTTTGCTGTTCACACTTCAAACAACCATCCAGTTGGTATTTAAGCCTCTTTCAATGGGCCAATAAAGACATAGGAATTCCAATGTTGAATATTCGCAGCCCGAATTTTGACTATGGTTTTTTGTTTGAAGGTGTTTGTTTTACCAATTTGTTGTAATTAATTCTGTTGCTTATGGCTGCTGCTAGGTGGTTGGGCTATCCGTCCAATGATCCTCCTTAGCAGGGCCCAGAGTTTTTTGTAAATACTCAGGGTATTTATAATAGGGTGTTTCATAATAGGAAAACCGTTTTTTTATTACAAACATTATGGCTTACTGACCATTATTATATACATTTTGATTTTAGTCAAAGTAACGACTGGCTAGCTCAAGCTGAACAGCAAAACAAGTCCGCTGATGAGAGAATTTGGTTATTCTCGAGACAGCGATCGTTGTACGGACATACCCAATTGCTATTCCAAAATGTTGTAATTAATATCTGTTGATTTGTGTTGTTTATAAAGAATTACACTCAACCATAGACCTTGAGCTAGCCAGATGTAACTTTTATTATGTTATTTATTTAATAATTTCTTTTGCAAAATGAAGTCATTTTTTTAAATTTTTTCTTGGTTTATCTACGATTTTGTCCCCTGTAATTATGATAACTCAATTGGGGGGGATTGATTACCTTAATCCCCTTTATCAACGCCACTGCTGCCCGCTATAAGGCAAATTTAATTCTGCCTAAATCAACAACACAATTACTTGCCTCCTTTTTCCAAATATACACCAATGATTCACCAAACACTTTTTGTGTTTTGCTTAAAGAATTGTCAGCTGTATAATACAATACACACGATTCATAGATATGGCAACTCTTGAAATACCCTTGCTTTCTGGGTACCAAACTACAAAACAAGTCAAGAAAAAATTCCTTTAGCAATTTGTATACTCTGTACCACAGGAACACAGAGTATATTAAGTTTACGCAAAAGTATGTAACAGGGAGAATGAATCATTTCCGACCCTATGAAGCATATATATTGTTGATCTGCCAACAGCCGAGTCGATATAGACATATTGTCTGTCCGTATGAACAAACAGATCTTAGAGATCTTTGACATGTATGGGATATAAACTTCTTATACTTGCAGGCAGATTAAGTTTATTTTCAGTTTTTGCCGCGCCCCCTCTTTCTTACTTGTTTTTATATGCAATTTTACAGCTGAAGGAAAATTAAATCAAAACAGACTATATTAAATGTACAGAGCTTAAGCTTGTTTATGTGTAGAAGGTACCAATTACGAGTAAAAATAATATATCTAACCAATTATTTTCTGATTTCTCTGCATTAAACTGATCGGCTTTTGTTACGCCCCTCAAAAATACTTTATAAGGTCGGAGATGCTTTGCACGATCCTAATATACACTAACAATCTATCTATGAGTAACGGGTATAAAAATAGACTCCCCATTTCTAAAGATAGACGCTAAATGACGTTAAAATGTGTATTTTTATACCCGAAAATTGAATATAGTAAAATAATAAGGCTATTTATAGAACCATAGTATTATAAGTATATTTTTTATCGGCCTTCTCCTACTACTACGGATCGTATTGAAAATATTCCTAGAAAATTAATTTATAGATTCCCCGCTTTTTCGCTTGCAATATTTTTTCCACTTTTAAAAATAGTCATAGCAAGTCAAAATAATAATCAAGTAATAAAGAAAATGTTCTATAAATAAAAGTATACACACGACCAACACTCTCTCTCGAGTACATCGTAAACAATTTCACATACATATATATACATATGTAAGTCACGGTACGTACGTACATACAATATCTAAAAACGGGTCCACAAATGGGGAAGTGAGAGAAATGATTCAAGCAGAATAATAAAAAGTGTATCTTTAATTACTTAGTTCTATAGTACATTTTATTTCATTAATTTACAGTCAGTGGTTAATGTAAATACAAAAATTATTTTACCATAAAAAACATATAGTATGTATATTTGGACATCAATAACATATAGAACCAAGATATAACAATTACGGTTTACTGTTAAACAATCGTTCATTTTCAGGAACGTTAGTTGCTGAAAGTACCAGAAATTCCCATATTAGATCAATTATTCACAATCGACATATAAGGTGGTAAAAGTTAATCGGGATAACCTTTCGATTACAATTTTGCATTTCAAACCACACATATATGTATGTCCACATGTATACATGATGGGGAGATATTTTTGATTTCAAGATGAACACAAGGAAGCCAATTTCATGTTTTTTTAATAATATGAATACACAAGTTATACGGGGATCGCTTAAATGCATTCACACAATAAGGATCTAAATTATACGATTTTTAATACAAAAGGAAAACTATCGAATTCAAAGACACAATTGTACACTTCTAATAGAAAAACGTATTACGATTAATCCTTACTCTCTGTTTAAGTGAGCACCAGAGTCCATTGATAAGCAACCAGCGCCACCACCGAACCCGTAACCCTTAGGACCATATTTGCGTCCGTGGCAGTTTTTACAAAACAGTTCCTTCTCGTGTTCTGTGCAGTTTGTTGAATCCAAAGCCTTATTGCACATACCTTGTAAAGCAAACGATAGAAAAGCCAATTAACCCAATTGTTATACATACATATTGAAAGCAATCAAATACTCACTGCACTTAAAGCAAGTCTTATGGAATTTGTAGCCACCAGCAACGCGCTCCTCGGCAGCGTATACCGATTTGCCGCAGGCGGGGCACTTGGGAGTTTCCACTGGAACGAAAGGCATATTGTTGGGTCTGGGGGAAGAGGCAGTCCAATATTAAATTAATTAATCTTTTTAATTATTTGCTGTGCATGCATTTGCATATACATATGTACAAATGCATATAAATTTATGTATGTATATTATGGACACTAATATGATTCGCGTACCTTCGGAGGTACTTTTGTGAAGTAGTTCCTGTTCGTCAGAAATGCCGCGGACTAGACTGGAAAGATTCTGTACACAGGTAGTCTATATTTGTGGATGCACACGGCACAACTAAGAAAAGCAGTTTGCGTAATAAAGACAGCACTTTCTGAATATACAATATCAATATTTATCATACACTACATAGAATTTATGCGGTTGGCCAATGCATAATCAGCATTAAATCAATTTAATTACTTTCATTGCCATGTAAAAGTTAAAACATTTTTATTTGCAAAAGTTTCTAGATATAATTCTGCACTTTATATCTGTTTGTACATATGTTTGTATGCATGTGTATGTAGCAACATGCATATATTTATGTAGGTACATACATATATGTATAAATGTGCATATGCATGAAAGTTGTATGATGTACATATATTTGTACATACGCCCATTTCAAAATTTTTGAATATGCAAATAAATGTACATATGTGCATAAAAATGTATGTATTTCTATCGTATATGTATGCTTATATCTATGTACATAAATATATGCACATGCATGTATGTACGTATATACACGGATCCGTGTGTATGGTTGTTCATTTTTATACGTGATTATTCAGAATCCATTTTAAGAAATGGAACTCTTATTAGCTGTCAGCAATTAAATTATTGTTTATTGTGTGTACATCTGTATACATATAACTTATGTTTATGATGCTTTGCTGCCATGAATAAAAATACATTTTCGCACATTCATACATATGAACATACCTACAATTGCATTTATGTATGTATATAGATACATACGTATTACATACATATGTATGTAAGTAGATAGAAATATATAAATTGACATATGAATGCATAATTATGTATTTATGTAAATATTTTCATACATATGTATGTATGTATATGCATTTACATCCGTATGTACATTTTACTATAGCTTGACGCCGGTGTACATACTGATTGGAGTAGAGTGACAGGTGTTTTATATGAACACATACGTATACATATACATATATGTATACATAAAAAATTATGCACTTTAATACATATATGTGTATGTATTTGAATAAGATCTTTGGATGTTTATATATGTATCTATATGTGCATTTTACACTCATATAAATACCATTTCTATTGTATGCATATTTGTTTGTACATGTACATAAATAACTCAAACATACACCGCGCGTCGTTAGTATAGAGCAGGGAATGCAAGAGTTTGTTACGGCAGTGCATTCATCAATCCTTATGTAGGTATGTATGTATGTGTGTACATATGGGCATTTCTCCAATGTCGAATGCGACATTCGTACGCATTCAAAATGAAGAATAACATATGTCAAAACATTATTTTATTTTGACAATAGGTGAAACTTATAGCTCTTGATTAGCACTATAATTGGTGCTAAACTTGATTTTGGGCAATTGTTCGTTTTCAAGATAGTTTCAATAAACCAATGCATTCGCATTCGACTAAAACAGAAGTCGCTTTCAAGGCGAACAGTTCAAACACTGATTTCAGCGGACAGCAATGGACATAATGGAGCAGTTCAAAAATATACTGTCCATTATTTGATGGGAAAATTTTCCAAAATATAAGTCGGACGCAGTCTCGGTTGCCAACACAATACTAAACCGAGATAAATCATGCCCAATTTTTAAAAAGGAGACCCTGCAGTTTGCGCCAACTACCATGGGATCAGTCTCATTCAAATTGCATATACGTTTCTTATTAGATTCTTATTAGGTGAATATTAGCACACTAATTGGACCTTATCACTGTGGCTTCAGACCCGGTAAATCCACCACAGACCAGATATTCACATTGCGACAAATCCTGGAGAAGACCCATAAAGATTAACACCTATCATCTTTTTGATGATTAGAAAGCCGGCTTCGACACACCGATAAGATCAAGATTCTTTGAAGCCCTGTTTACGTTTGGTATACCCGCGAAGTACGTTCGATTTTACATAATGACGTTGTGAAGCTCGCAAAGCTCCGTCAAAATAGAAAAGAACCTCTCCGAACAATTTCATACAAAAAGAGGTTTTAGGCAGGGTGATACCTCATCGTGACTTCTATAATCTGCTGATGAAGTATGTATTGCGCCAGTGCCCAAATGCCACCAGATCGGGCACCATCTTTTACAAAGATTTAATGCTACTCGCATATGCCGATGATATTGACATTATCGGAAGAAACGAACGGGCGGTAAGCAGGGCGTTTGCAGAGATAGAGAAGCAGTTTGATGGGCTTAGCGGTAAAAGCGGAAAAGACGAAGTACCTATTATGGTTGTAAAGGATAAGTCTATCTCGAAACAATGATAACCAGCGCTAACAACATCGGTCTGGAAATCCGAAGAAGTACTACTGTTACAAGCCGATGCTACTACAGGCTCAGTAGGGAGTTCCTGTCTCGAAGAACGAAAATAGCGCTCTACAACTCGCTCATCATCCCAGTCCTGCAATACGGCGCAGAAGCATCGACATTGACAGAAGCGAATGAAGCGGCGGTTGGCGTGTTCGAGTGAAAAATCGTTCGGAGGATTTATGGACCTTTGAAAGTTGGCGATGGATTTCGCATCCGAATGAATCACGAACTGTATCTCATATAAGGACACCAATCTAGTCAAGCGCATGAAACAACAGCGGCTGCACTGGATAGGACATGTTACCCGTATGGATGAACAGGCTCCAGAAAAAAAGGTGTTCAATTGGAAGGCGAAAGACTTTGGGAAAAAAGGCAGGAAGGGACGACTGAAACTGAGATGTGAAGACTAGGTGCGGTAAGACATTGCCCAGCTTGGTGTGAACAACCGATGCCAGCTCCCACGAAACAGCGGCTGAGACCGTTAAGCGTTTGTGAAACCAATATCGGGCCAAAAAAGAAGAAGAGCCCAGTTTAGAGGTAGTGCATATTTTGAGAAATGAATTTGTACCCTGTTCCCATTAAAAATGGGAAAAGGGGATCATGAAGTTGTGCAAATGTATGTAACAGCCAGAAGGAAGCTTCTCCGACCCTATAAAGTATATATATTCTTGATCAGCATCAACAGCCGTCTGTCCGTCTGTCTGTCTGTCTGTCTGTCTGTATGAACGCGTCGATCTCCATAAGAGATAGAGACACAAATTTTTGCATGTACATAGGTGCATACCGTACCCAGTTCAAGTTTGTTTCAGATTTGGAAAATTCCCCGCTCCCCCCTTAAACCGCAAAAAACTTTCACAGCCACAATTTTAAAGAACCTGGTGGCTTAATATATACTATCCTAGGCCTTATATCTAACTACTCTCCAAAGCAATTTAGCTTATGGGAGCGGGGGGGGAGGCGTTCACGTCATGCAGGCAGCGCTGCCTGCGCAGGCCGCGTGTGAGCGCGCGTGTGTGTGTTTGTGTGCGCTCGTATGTGTGTATGCGTTTGTGTTTGTGAGTGTGTTTGTATGTGTGTCTCAATTGAACAGGGTATTTTGTAGTCGGGAAACACGACTACAGCGCTCTTACTTGTTTGTTAATGTTTTTTACATATAGAATCAGAATTCCACCTCGTCCAGCAGCTTAAAGTGTTGGTACTTAGTGCTGATTGAAACATCGGCTTTACTCAGTATTTAAACCGAAACTAACAAAGGTTATGGTTACTGTTTTGGCCGATCGCTTTTTTTCCGGTTACGGTTGTGGGATATGGTTTACGGTTATTAACCTTATTCTGTTTCGGGTTTCAGTTGCGGTTACGGCTATTAGTATAAAATATTACTTTGACGAATCATGTAGACAAAAGCGGCCGCATTTGTACCCTCATTTATTCAGAAAATGCACTAAATTCAAATTTGTTATGCTGAAGTATTTTCGCATATTTTAAAGTTTAACATTATAAGCTTTAACTAAAAGATAAGAAACGATTTCATACACTAAAGTAACACTTATAGTTCAATTGAATTAATGTTGTCCATACAGAAAGGGGTGTCTTTAATGCTTAAATCTGTGTTAATAGTATCTAAAGCTTCCATGTTCTGTCTGGAGTTGCGTCAGGTAGTAGTCGATATGACCGTGTCTTCAGTACAGCTATGTGCTTAAGTCTGGGTCCAGTGTTCGTTGGTTAATTCTGTCAATCGCTTTTGTCAATTCTGTACGGTTGCTCCGATTGTCGATCGTCTCATGATCTCTGCAGATTCCTGAGCCGCGAGATCAGTGGGATGATGCCAGCTATCACCAATACTGGGACTGTTCTGAATACACAGCTCACGCGCAAAGCACATGATGTTTTTTTTAGGTATGCGGGGACTTTAGCATTGCTCAGTGCGTTCATAGTGGAACTCCATTTGGCCATGTTGAACACGTTCTTAATGTCCAGCTTTGCCACCAGGCAGTACTTCTTGCCACCTCCTAACCATCGTTGCCCTTCGATCGCTAGTCTGGCTGTCTCGCATAGTTTGTCCACAGCGTGTAAAGTAGATCGCCTCCTCCGGAATCCAAACTGCTTTGGAGACAGATAGCTCTAAACCTCAGCCTCGATTCTGGTGCGTGTAGGTTAGGTTAGGTTAAATAGGCTGCTCGGCTGAGGTCGAGATCACCCGGAGGCCTTATGGCCCATTGTGATGCTGTTGGGGAAAGGGAAATGAGGTGATGGGAGGGGGTGGATGGGTTGTGAGGGTCAGGTACTACGTAAAATACTATTATATATGGACGTCTGTTTAAACCACCCTGAGGAGTCGACAAAAAGAGCCAGTTCCTACAAGGGCAAATCAGCCAGACTACCCAGGTCTTCAAAGAATGGTTTTCCCAGATGCCGGGTGCTTTTCCTAAGAAGTGCAGGGCTGTCGCAAAGTGTTGGATGCTTTCGCTCTCTTCCTCATAGCCATCCTGAAAGCCATATGACCTATGGTGCAGTGCCCCGCTATGACTCCTATCATAGTTCTAATCCCGTTCTTGATAAAGTGTAGGCCAGAGTGATCGGGAGATGTTGCAGCCAGGGGCGAGGTCCCATTGTCGTTCCGCCCTAGTTCTGGATTTCCGTTGCACTTCTGTCGTGATGTCCTGCAGAGGTCTTTGCAGGCCCGTTACCGCTTGTGTCGTAGGCAGCGCTGAACCGTTCCTTGCGCACTCGTCCGTTCCCTCATTGCCTAATATGCCTGCGTGGCCAGGTACCCAGACGGGTGCAATAGTAAAAGGCTGTCACCGTGTTGCGGACTAGGGTGCTTTTTGTGAAGATTAATGACAGGGCTTTAATGGCAGCCTGACTGTCGACTTG
This sequence comes from Lordiphosa magnipectinata, assembly GCA_037044535.1. Taxonomy (NCBI): domain Eukaryota; kingdom Metazoa; phylum Arthropoda; class Insecta; order Diptera; family Drosophilidae; genus Lordiphosa; species Lordiphosa magnipectinata. Next base: position 150,995 of record JBAMBO010001897.1, read on the forward strand.
AATTGAAATGTTTCTTGGAGTTTCGCATGCCAGACTGCATAGATCTCTGCCTGGAAAGCGTTTTACCAGTCCGGTTGACGGAGCTAGTTCTTCGGGAAAGATGCCAGCCCCTGTTCCCATTTCCGTCTTCGAACCGTCTGTGTAGATGGTAAGCTCGTTCTCCCTGATGGTAGTTTCTTGCTTCCATTGCTCTCTTTCCAGGAACCAGGTTCTAAAGCTGTCCTTCCATTTCTAAGCTGGTATACAATAGTCGCTTTGCTTTGCCTCTACAGTTATTTCCACTTCAGTTATATGCTTTAAAAAGTTTCAGTTCCCGGAGTCTTACTGCGCTTCTCGCTGCTGTATACTTCAGGAAAGTGTCTACAGGTTCCAGGCTCAGAACTGCGTCTAGGGCCGCCTGGGGGTAGATTGCAGGGATCATGTTATACCCAGGCAAGCCGCTCTTTGAACCTTATGGAGGTTGTTTAGATGGGATTTGGTGTTAGCCGCCTTCCACCAGACCAGCGCTCCATATGTAAGGATAGGACTGACGACCGCTATGTATAGCCAGTGAATGATATAAGGTTGCAGTCCCCCTCTCCTACCGAAAGTCTTTTTGTAGGCTTAGTACGCTCCTAATGCCTTCTTCATTCTATCCTTGGAGTTTCTCTTCCAGGAGAGTTTTGAGTCCAGAATGACTCGCAGATACTTGGGCTCCTTGACCATGAGCCAAGGGATGGTGTGGATAAGACGCTCCAGAATTATACCGGACTCTGGCTCGTCTACCGGTCTATCTCCCTTCGGTATAAGCACAAGTCTCAGTGTCAGTGTATGCATTGTACATGTTAACGAAAAAATCTGGGTTTGAAAAACAGCTCAGTTTGCAGTCATTTATTATTGTCTTAAAGACCCGTATATTTTTCCTTTGCAGCTCTTGAAGCATTTGAAGAGGTAGTGTGCACCTTGACCATTGGTAGTTTTGCCTCGCACGATTGCATGCTACTCTTGCATCCACAATGTTTTTTGTCTCCAAGAATGTAGTTTTTCGGCGATAAGGACTTGGGTTTTTTCTTGCTATGGACGCATCGCAAGTGGCTTTGATGTGGTGCTCAACTTGGTTGTCATGTCCGTTTCCGAACCATGTGTCGCAAATTCCTCCAACATCATCGATACCTTTTTTTTTTTCCAAAGCTTTCACCTTGTATGTGCTCTTGGGTGCTCTATGAGCTCTTCTTTTGCTTGGCCCACGACGGGAGTACAGACAACGGCTTTGTGGTCACTGCCAGTATAAATACAGCTGACCTCTCAGTTTAAACCCTGCAACAGAACTGCACTTGTGAATGTCCTATCGATTATCAATTCTCTTCGAGCTCTTTCAAATGTAAGCTCTGGGCCATTGTTAATCAGTACTAAATTGCAAATTTTACAGAGATAGGAATAGAAAATCTAGAAAAAATGTACTGCTTCAAAAGTTCTTCCGGAGCTGATGGCATAAGGCGCGATAAAAAAATATTAATTTGCATACTTGTGGAAGGTAACGGCAGGCGGACCCAATGAAACGACAGTTAGGGAGACCAAGGCTACTGTTACAATAGACTCGGTAAAAATAGAGCTTGATGGGGCCATGGTGACTGTTTCATTTCCAGAGACTTAAACAGTTGGCTTTTTGCTCGGAGTATTTTGAAACAGTTCTCACTCTATAATGTCTTCAGTATATTATATAATGGATAATTTATGATTCTTTAGCAGCATGAAAGCGTGAAGAAAAATGGAGAAAGCAAAGCTTATTCGTCTGTGCCGAACTTTTAATACATTTGAAAAAAGCTCGACCTAAGGTTTAGTGAATTCAGAATATGAATGTTTACTTTTAATTTTGAGCACGCTACCATCAAAAATAAAAAGTATTTTTCACTTAGACCCATTTTCCGACCGAGCTGTCATATGCCGCTATAAGATATGGTTATCCGACATTGATCAAATTTCGCAGATTGGCATACTTTTTCCAGCATTTCGGCCGGTATCTCACCAATGTCAGCTGTAATGTTGTCTTCCAGGGCTTGCTGCCTTGTCGCTGTATATGAGAGACTTCACGTAACCCCACAAAAAATAAATAGTCTAGTGGGGTCAAATCACATGATCTTGGCTACCAATGGACTGGTCCAAAACGTGACATTAATTGCTCACCGAACTCGCCTCTCAATTGGTCCATTGTTTCGCGTACCGTGTGGCACAGTCTTGTTGAAACCACATGTCAACCAAGTCCAATTCTTCCATTTTGGGCAAAAAAACGGGACTTTGCTCCATTGACTGTAACGTTGCGATTTTCACTATTTTTGATAAAGTACGTCCAATGACGCCACCGGAACACAATCCGCACCAAACAGTGCATTTTTCAGGTGGCATTGGCAGCTCTTGAGCTGCTTCTGGCCCATCGAGCATCAAATTGAGTACGAATTTTGATAATAAAATTCATTAATTTGCAAGCGCTGTTCGGTTGTTAGTCTATTCATGTTTAAATGGCAATCCTTACTGAGCATTTTTGGCGTTACCACATGTTACGAATACCACGTGAGGTGTCAAAAAATCACCCTTTAGATAAGGTACATGGTAAGTGTCGAAAAATTTACCTAGGTAAGGTAAAAGTTATCTGGTATGTCCAGTACCTAGGTCAAGGTAAAATAATTTAAAAAGGATCATACTATTAAGGCTTTTAAAGCATGGTTGATCCACTTCTGTACCATACAGAGCGTATTTTACGATTGCTCTGATGTTTGTAAGGAGAGGCAAACTGGGCTATCAACTCTATCCCATGCTCCCCTCTCTCGGGCTAAAGAAAAACGAAATTTACATTTACAATTTACAATTTACATTGCGGTCGTACAACTTTCTCCGGGGCTGCGGCTTTTTATGTGCAAATAATTTAAAATGTGGCTAGTGAGGATGAAATGCTTAAAGGGAATGGGAACAATTGCGAAAGGCATTTAATCAGAGCAGTTAAGCGTAAATTCCAGAGCACGTTTGAGGAGTACATTAATCCGTGGAGACTAAGCCGGAGGCGGGGAATCGAATTCTGGGACTGCATCAAAATAACCATCAACCATAAATGGTTTTCTTATCGATAATATAGAACGAAAAAAGAATAACTGATTCAGTTGGGTGCAAAGTTCTAACCGAGTACTAAATCGAATCTTAATATACTAGTTAATAGGCTAATTATAATTCTTCTAGTAAAATTATTAAATTAGGATGCCTGCTTCATAACTCTTTGCGCATCAATCAGCATAAACTAATTTAAATTATATAAAATTTATGTTTAAACATAGCTGATTAAATAAATTGTGTTCCACACGTTCCAATTTCACGTTCCTTTTGCGGCTATGCGCCACTGCTTGTGTCGGTTCGATTACACATAAAGTTACGTGGTTATCAGTTTCAACGGAAGTCAGCTGCTATCGTTTTCTTCTTTCTTTTTTCCTGTGTCTTTTGGCGGTACGGTAAGGGAAATATATTGCCTTTTGGTAATCGTTAAATTTACAATCCATCTTTACTTTTTAGCGGTCTATTCAACCAGGATACAAATATGCCTCCCAAATTCGATCCTACGGAAGTAAAATTGGGTAAGTTTAAGTCGTATCTTAAATACTTGTATGAAAATAAAAAGTAAACAATCTTTTTTGTAAATATTTCAGTTTACTTGCGCTGCGTGGGTGGCGAAGTAGGAGCAACATCATCATTGGCTCCCAAAATTGGTCCCCTTGGTCTGGTTAGTATATTGAACATTGCATTGTTTACCGAAAAAAAAACTAGCATAAATGAATGAATTTATTTTATAGTCGCCAAAGAAAATTGGAGATGATATTGCCAAGGCTACATCGGACTGGAAAGGTCTGAAGATCACCGTTTGCCTGACCATCCAAAACAGACAGGCTGCTATTTCTGTGGTCCCGTCAGCCGCATCTTTGATCATCAGAGCTCTGAAGGAACCTCCCCGTGACCGCAAGAAGCAAAAGAACAGTAAGTAAATTAAATTGATATAGAATTCTGGCGATTAACAAGCTATGTTTTATTGATCAGCATAATCTGCCATTTGTGAACACCTGTTTTAATTATGGCGTATTGTTGCTGTATATTTACTAAATGGGCTTCATGAATAGGATATTGCTACTTTTTGCGAACCGGCTTTCCGATCAAAATTACAATTTCGAAAGGCAGGAACTAAAAGTTCCCTATATACACCTTAAAGGTAGCCAGATGTTTAATTATGTGCGTTTTATTACCAAAACTGTAATCGCTTATTAAAGGGTATGATACAGCTGATCAGCCTGTAGAACAGTTAGGTCCACCTCTCATAACATGATGGTTTTTAGTAGGTTTCTGTTTTCAATTAGCATTGCAAGCGATATATGTAAATCCATTTAATTAATCGTTCATTGATTCAATTCGTTCAATTTGATTAGGCTTAGGGTAATGTTTCGGCTAATGTAGAGGTACTAGACAACTTGTAAATCCATACACAATTGATTTCATAAACCCAAAAGATCTCAATTTAATGACTTTAGAACTTCGCTTTCTCACTGACTTTTAAGGCATTTTGAGTTTATATTTAACAGTCACGGAATACAATACAATTAGAATACAATTGCTTAAGTCGTTGAGTGGCAACAATAGAAATGCTTCAAACTTGCTTAAACCGTCGATCGAGCCATGATTATATGTGATCAATTCATGCTCGAAAAATAGATTTGTCTAATTGTTTTATCCTTTCTATTTTCTTTCCAGTCAAACACAGTGGAAATATTGCTTTCGATGATATCCTGGCTATTGCGCGTACAATGAGACCCAGATCTATGGCTCGTGAACTGAAGGGAACCTGCAAAGAAGTCCTCGGCACTGCCCAAAGTGTTGGTTGCACTGTTGATGGAAAGCATCCTCATGATGTTATTGACGAGATCAATAACGGCGATTTTGAAGTCCCTGCGGAGTAATATGTCAATCAAGTTGATACACAGTTAATAAACCTTACGTGTTGGAATGCGTAATCCGCCAAGTGCATTTGTGAATTTATTCGTGTGTTGTGTAGGGCGTGGATTTTCAAAAAGTCGAAAAGCATCATATATTTTCAAGTGCTTGACAAAATTTTTTTGGTTCTTTTTTCAAACATATAACATACTTTATTTTCAAAAATGAAATGGTCTAAATTCAATCTTAAATATGGCCATAAAATATCCTTAGAAGCTCAGACCAGCAAGCCAGTCCGCATTCCTTAAAAAATATCTTAAGCTAATGCTAGATATAAACAGTGTTTGGAAGTACCTAGGTAGAAATACCTAGTTACATATTTTGTGTACCCTTTACCTTACCTCGGTATTTTAAAATTTGAGTACCTTTTCCCCTACCTAGGTCTTAATTTTCATTTACCTCAATAGGTAAGGTACATGGTACTTTTCGTACGTGATTTGTTACGCTCCGATTACATTATAGCCGAGATGCTGCAGCGCTCTGCCATATTGAAAAGAAAAGTATTAGGGACCTGTTTGTGGCTTTAACTGGACGTCCGGTAAACATTCCGTGTTCAACAACTATACGATCCATGCAGGATAAGAGGATGGCGGACTATCAGCCGAGCTCAAATTTTCACTTTCGTAATCATTTGGCTGTTTTTAGACAAATTTTGTACTGAAAATCGGTTTGAAATCGCAAAATTTTACACTACACAAGTGAAAATAGGAGCACGGCTGTATAAGAAAAATATCGCCGGTATTTTTCAAAATACTCATTTTATATGTACGACTCCCGATATCTGGAGTTGCAATTAAAGAAGCTACTTTGGTGTAACCGGCCACTATATAGAAAGCAATCTACATTCTCATTCTCTAGTGCTCCCATATAAGCGTGAAGGAAAATCCCACATGAAATATTTGCTTACTATATTAGCTTAAGTTCATAGAAAATACGGACTTAGAAATACCAAAATATGTCGAACAGTTACAGATAATGCATCCAACTTCTGTAAAGCATTTAAAGTGTGCAGTTTAAAAGGAACAAACGTGAAGCCTAAGTTTTTAGAACAGTTAAAGGTAATAGAGCTGGATGGTTCAGCTCATGCTGAAATTACTTTGCAAAGGCACTTTAGGTTCGCTTAACACACTTCGAACTTAGTTAACACGAAAGATGCTGAACGGGCTCTTTTAAACACATTCAAGCGGTTGTACAATTATTCCTTAGCGAAAGCTACGGCATTTTGGAATGCTGTTAGCAGATCCACAGTAGCAGCAGATGAAGCTAAGAAAATTTTTAAGCTTGAATTAATATGTCCCTGCGCCACAAGAATTGAATAATGTGATACTTTCGCTAAGGCGATTGATCTTCTGCAGGGCGAAAGACTTTGTTGTTATTTAGGATTTTTGCTACCTACTTTACTTCAAGTAATACATAAACTTCAATGCTTGAATATTTTGAAATATTATGATCCACTTAAAAATTTGTTTTTAAACGATTTTCTTTTATTGAAAACCTGACTTCAAGCGAGACAAAGACTTTGCTTTTGTCCATTATGATACTTCCAAAATTTAAATTGAACCATATTAAAACAATTAAATTGTAGAGTTTCAAATATTGGCTTATTGAAAAAATTGTGGAAAATTTTAAAACTGTGGTCAATGAGAGTTCAAATACAAAGGATTCTGAACACTTTTAAGAAACAGACAAGGTGACGAAATATTCGAAGCTGTTATGTTACAAAATTGAGATAGCATATAAGAGACATTTCAATAATAAAACATCATATAAAATCACAATTTTCAATTTTTTTACCATTCTTTTAAAATTAAAAGTACCTTTTGGTACCTTTACCATTACAAATTCCGTATATCTTTTACCTTACCTAGGTATATTTTTTGACAATTACCTTGTACCTTACGTAGGTAGGAAAATTGTGTACCTTTCCAATCACTGCAGGTTGCGAATAACAAACACCAAAATATGCAGATACTGTAAAGAGAAGGAAGAGTCCTCTGCTCTAGCGAGACGCAGTCTTTTGAAATATATCATGCACCCTAACTAGATTAGTAACCTAGAGTCCACGAATATCCTGACATTCGTAGAGGAAATAGTGCTGCTAGGAGAGTTGTAAACTCAGTAGGAAGGAACAATATACCAGGATTGGTCACGGTGCGCCCAACAACAAATAATAAAAACGAGATACCAAAGCTAACTTCGTCTGTGCCGAAGTTTCAATACAATTGAAAAAGCTCGCTCCAACGGATAGCGATTTCATCACATATAAGCAGCGAGAATTAAAACAGAGAATAGTTTGCGTAGAAACATACTGACGGACGGACGCTGCTAAGCCTCTCAGCTCATCGCCCTGATCAATAACACTGTGACACATTTTTGAACTCAAAAATGTTGATAGCGTCGAGACCAAAAAATTCTGAAAGCGTGTGATGGTAGTATCTATCTGGCTTTAGTCTGATTAGCTGCCGTTTTCTTTTTATTGCACTTTGAACTTTTCAGCTTCAGAGTAGGACTAACAACTATTTTGAATTTAGCTTTTAAGTCTTTACCAAAGTTGTTTCTCTTGGCTTGGCCTACAAAACATTTCTTTGTAGCAAATCAAAAAAATTATATCTTTATAATCAAAATTACAAAACTTGCACAAAAAATCCAAGTTTTTACCACTTCTCTACAGTTTTTCAACTTCATCCTAAAACCCGTTTCAAGTTTGGACAAGTAATACAGCACAAAGTTGTAGCTTAGATCAAAATAAACAGTCCGTTAGAACGAACCAACTTCACTTAGTTACTCTTTCATATAGTTATAGGCCCACAAGCACGTACAACGGTCATTAAAACTCGAAAAAACGAACATTTTCGGTAAAAAAGTAAGAAAAATAAATTTTTTAATTATTTTTCGAGTTTTGGTTCCAATTCTACATGCTTAAGGCTCCGTAACTATACGAAGGACCAATCGAAGTTAGTAGTTCCAATCGTTTGTTTATTTAGGTCCAAGCTACGTTTTTGTCCTGCATTGCTTAGACAAATTCGTAACGGTTTTCAAGACAAAGTTGAAAAACAGTACAAAATGAGGGGAAAACATGATGATTTTAAGACATTTTTGTAATGTTGAGTATAAAGATGTGACTTTTTTGACTTGCTACTTAAGAATGTTTTGTAAGCTTAGAGCAACAACTTCCTCTAAGACGTCTAAGCGAAACTCCAAATAGTTTACGAGACATGGAGTTGCGAATCCCAATCAGAAGCTGAAACCTTCAAAATGCAATAAAAAGAAAACGGCAGCTAACCAGGCCAAAACCAGCGAAGGTTTTTGTACTACCATCATACCCTTTCAGAATTTTTTGGTCTCGACTCTATCAACTTTTAAGTGTTGCACAGTGTAATATATCTGCCATGTTCCGGGTTTCACTTAAGTGAACTCGAATTTCTTACATGTTCTTGTTTCTATTCTGATTAACCAAATCAATTTTATACAACAGCACTTTAAACGAATTCGATAAATTTTGTCGAAAGTGATAACCGGAACAGGCCTGTATATACCTTATGGGGTCGGAAATAAAGACGTCTAGTATAAATGGGTCATTTTGTCTGTAATTTAGTGTAGTAGCGATTTCGAAATGACTGCTGTATGCCCAAACGCTTCGTGTTTTTCCCCATATCCATGTCCAGCGATGGATTTTCGAATTATTATTTCTTGCCGCGATCAAGGACTGTTGGTTTATTTGCATATGGGACCAAAATTGGTTAAGACGAACCCCTATACCCCACCCCACCCCAATTTAAACGTGAGATTAATTAAAAGATATTTTAAAAATCAGAATTTATAGAACATTTTTATTTTGTATTCTTGGGAGGAGTTTAACAGCATGTCAAAGCGAAAGCGTATCTGAAAACATAGCTTCTTTCCAAAATATGCCGCTTACAGCTTCAACTTGGTGCGCCTCCAGTGACGACGCTTAGCGTTGTACCTGAAAAGAGAAAAAGAAAATTTCTGTTAATAAGCTGATCAAGTTGAGACATTTTTGTTGTTCTTAAAGACCATGACCTATGTGCTCTCTCCTCATAGCTAATTTTTATGTGCCCATGGTCATCATTGTTTTCATTACAAAACTGTTTATATGCCATTGTAAATACATTTATTGAGCACAAAACTAGAAAAGCTAAAGCTGATACTTTATAAGCTAGGTTAGTTAAGAAGAAAATTGATGTGGCCCTTCACAACCGTTGCAGAGAACACATCTAATCAGAGAAATATACCCAGTTTAACCCACACAACCAAAGATATGTAATTAACTGTTAAATATCACCCGTGGTAAATAAATCACTACTGATATGTATAAAACAGACCAGCGATTGTTGGTGCAACTACAGAGAGCTAATGTCTGTAGCACACAGTTATAAAATGCATCAAAATTTCAGCATTTTAGGCAGTTTTAAAAACTTTAAAGTAAACACATTACTTATTGCCAAACATTACACATTGTGTTGTTTTCAATTTGAATAGCTTGTCAAATTCATAGAATTTCATGGGGAAATGCAGGCCCACTAGATTATCATGTCTCATGCATTAAACAGTGTGAAGGCAGCCTAAATGTTTTGAATCTGGCGTCGTGTTTTTGGTTTAAAAGATTTTGCAGACACTAATCGACTTTCTACACATAGTACGTATCCTCCGGCAAATCAGCTCGAAAACCTGTGCTTCAATCTGATTTTATACTTGCCTTATTGTGTTTCCAGTACGCAAGCGAACCCACTGCGGAACAGATCTATTCTGCTTCAGCTTCTTAGCCAGCTTTTGCTTTATTCTGAACGATTTGTGTGCGGCCTAGTAAAAGAAATATGGATAAATGTTTTAAAAGCGTACTAAAAACGAAAACATAAATGATTATAGAAATACCGGCAGATTACATACCATTTTAATGCAATCCCATCAAAGTACCACACCGGAAAGAAAAAAGTTTCAGTGGTGGACGTCCGTCGATATATTAGGTAGTCGATAACTGCTTCAAAGCATACGTGTTACAGGACAATATCGAATAGTTCGTTCCTAATTTGGAACATTGAAAAGAAACACGAGGAGTATGAATAGGGTAGGAAAGCGAACCATTGAAAAGATCTATAATTAATATCTATATACCATAGTATTATAGAATATCTACAATCACGAAGGAAATCAACACTATTTTAAACGAAAATATCATTTTTTTATTGATTGGCGACCCTTTGATAAATGTCTATCCAACTGGTTGCGATGTGGAACACGAATTTACTTTTCACTTTTGCTAGCCACAAAGAAATCGAAATATTATTTGAAAATATAATAAAGTCCGTTTGTAATATATTAGGATACCAAAATATCTTAAATTTACCAAAGAATTATGAATTATTTCATTTGGTCTGTAGCTTATATTTTTCAATTGAACAACATTCCCGTTCAAAAATTATTTCGAATGTCCATCACAATAATGCAAGAAAATTAATACAACACAAAGGGACAAGAGAAGGAGGTATATGCAGTGGTTTATGAGTAGGCGTCCACCTGCGGCCTTGGTGTAAATTTGCCAAAGACTAGACTAGTTCTGTTCACGCGGAGATACAAAGCTCAACACTCTGTCCCTAACACCTTGAGTAAACAACAAAAGTGTGGTGTTCAGGAATAATACCAAATACCATGGCATTAACTACTCTGCCACGACTGCATAACAGTCCTGAACACTTTTCATCATACCCCAAAAAGAGAGAACGGAAAATGTGACTGTCTCTCTCTGAAACACTCATTCGGTGTGAATTGCCCAGAGTGTTCGGCCCCCAGGGGCTATGGCTAAAGAAGTGCTAAAATATGCCTAGGCGCCATATATATATATTTTTTCTAAGATAGCCAAACAGCTCAATGGGAGCTAGACTCCAGCACTAAGAGACGCTCACGGAATGTGGTAGATCCTTAAATGAGATCTTCGTATCCACCTCTCGCACTTTCTATGCTACTGTCCAGCCGCTTTGTACTTAACCTCTCGAAAACATCCCAGATCGAGGTCCCGACTCTTATAATAATTATGCTGTCCTCACAATGGTTCGTTCGCAAAAAGCTACTCTGGCTCAAAAAAAAAAGGCAATTTGACTTTACACAGCCCAACGGCCACAAGCCGAGCTTCTCTAAATCTCATAGCGTGTGTGCTTATAATTTTCTCGCAAGAGAAAGGGAACTGTAGATAATGCCGAATTCAAACGGCATAGCCGCAGAAGCTTTTTCATGGCTAGTTACTTCACAGCTGGCGCCTTTAGCTGGTGAAGGTGACCGGTTGTGTAAAAGTTTTTAAAGAAATCAAGCAAGAAATTCGGTCAAGCCCAACTATAATATACTCTGTACCCCCAAAGTTTGTGTAAGTCCGATCAATTTAAGTTAGAAGTGGCAAATCACCCGTATAGTGTGTGAAGTGCTGTCGCCTTTGCGGCCAGTTCTACCCATCATAATTGTTTGTTTTCCCCCTAACTCAACTATCGTTCATCCGATCTTCACCATTCATTTGGCGGATCGATAAATAATACTGATTACTAAATATGCGTACCAGGTACGAACGATTGAAAATAAACTCGATCTGCCTGCAAGTATAAGAAATATATGTCTCATACGTGTCAAAGCTCTATCTTTTACCATCTCTGAGATGTGTTTTTTCTTACGGACATGGCTAGATCGACTCGGCTGTTGATGCTGATCAAGAATATATATACTACAGGGTCTGAAATGATTCCTTCTCCCTGTTACATACTTTTGCACAAACTTAATATATTTTGTGTACCTTTGGTATAGAGTATACAAATTATTTTTAGATGTTCCGAGCCGGGATAGCAAAGGTACAGTCAATAACCTTTGCTCTTGTTTAGGACCGATTCCCTGCTCCTAGTTATCACAACATAAACTAACCTACACGGGAATGGTCAACGTGACACTAACGTAAGCAAAAATCTGCTGATTAGGTTGTTTTCATTGGCAATTATAAATCAAAGTTCCAAGTATGTCCATGCTCTTGTGGAGATCCCACTGCTTTATGGCTATATGTATGGATATATTCATCAGAAATGCAATTGCCTTTTAACTTTCTATTAAAAATAGCATAAAATTTGGCGTTGACCTTTGCTAAGGACGTAGTCAGTTTTAAATATGAATTGGATAAGTTACTCTCTTAGATCTCTAACCCCTCCCCCACTTGAAGTGGTAAGAAAACACCTGAATGTTTTGTTTCTATCTCTTGTGCAATCGTTGCTATAATGTTTCTATCGCTAAAACACAACACAGAAAGAAACTTATATGGCTTCCTCGTTGAGATGCTTTTTCGATAACGTTATAGTTATCGGTAAAAATTCAGTTTCCTGTCCTTATTGCGCTGCTTCAGCATTTGCATCTTCTACAACAACAACATCTGTGCTATGTGTTCAATTTACAAAATGACTGGATGATTAATTTAAATTTATTTTGCGGCTGGAAACAGAATATCTATTGTTGGCAACGGTTTAAAGTTCCTCCACATCAAATTCTTCTCTGTAAGTGTTCGAATTATTGCGGAAGCCACGCAAGCCATTGATGTGATCGGGGCAGAGGTCCAAAAGATGGCTTGTGGCTTCTTCAGATCAATCTCAAATACATTGGATGTCTTCACTTTGTGCAATAAGTTTTGTTATTAGTGAATTTAATTTAATGATAAGTATATAAAATTATAATTATAAAAATGTGGCAGGTTGAGGAGCAGAGGGTAGTGTGGTTGCCTGCTGTGCGAGAGGTAGCGCTTTTAATCCCGCCTCGGAACATCTTATAAAACCAAGGATTTTCTTTAAAAACTTTAAGACAACCGGTCACCTTCAACTGCTACTGGTGCCAGCTGTGCCGTTTGGATTCGGCGGTAAACTGTGGTTCCCTTTCTCTTGAGCGAAAATACGAAGCACACGCCAAGAGATTGTGAGAAGCTCGGCGTGAGGCCCTTTGGAGTGTGTAAAATCAAACTTTTTTATTTTAAATTATAAATTAGGTACAATTCTTAACCTTCTGCCATTTCGCGCGACTTATTGAAGTGATGTTTACTTGTAATTTAATTTAATTTATTGTTTGAAATTTTTGCATTATGCTATCGAAATATTGCTCATAAAAGTGCATGGGCAAAGCGAACATGTTTCATTTTCTTTTGTTTCGGCTAACTTTTGTGATAATGAATTTCGAGATCTGCCTATCTGACTTAGTTATCTAAGTGCAATAGTACCCTTCACAATTTTGTTTCAAAATCATTGTTTCATTTTGTCTTCATATATGTACATATGAATATATGTACATATGTGCATTGTTCCGTTTTCAATGAGTGTCAGTGTCACCAGTTAATTATAATTTTTTCTTTATTATATTTTATTATGAAATGTGCTGAAGAAATTTTAAATAAAAGTCTGTGTAAAACAATGAATTAGCGTGCGGTGTTCGTGTCGTCTACCCAAGTCGTGCAACATATGTACATACATACATATACATATATATGTATACATATGCATTATCAAGCAATGCAATTACATACAGTATGAAATATTTTGCTATGTAAACTGTTTTCAATTTAATCAACATACGCATATAAGGTGTCAAATATAAACATATACATATACATACATACATATTTTGCATTCTAATTATAATTAATCGCATCGTAAAGTATCTAAAATTGATTGAAATATGCGTGAATTCAAAGTTGTTGTGCTTGGATCTGGTGGAGTGGGCAAATCGGCTCTGACTGTTCAATTCGTTTCGGGATGTTTTATTGAAAAATATGACCCGACAATTGAAGACTTCTATCGAAAGGAAATAGAGGTACGTACATATGTGCATGGATTTGATTTAAAAATATGAGTTAAGCGACGTATATACAAACATATGTACACACCACGAATGCTCTAATCTTTTTTTTTTGTCTCGGCATACATACAAACATGTGTGTACTTATGTATATAGTATACACATACTTATGAGATCTAGTAAACACATATGTAGATATGTTTGTATGTAGACACATAATGTGTAATATGGAATATAAAGGATAGATATAATTGTAAATAACAACCACTAAGCCATAAAAGATTCAAATGAAAGCAAATATTTTTTCATTTGTTGCTTCTTGATGCCTTTGATTTGCGTTTATTTGTATAAATAATTTTATGGCTTAACTAAACTAGCTTAATGGATAAAATGTGACAAACAAGTCAAGCATATTATTAAACGATTACCAGCCCTGACCTAGAGCCGGCTAAATCAACTTTTATAAAATAAACTTGCCTACCCGACGTCCTTTGCTACGTCCCCTTTGTCTAAAACAAATATCATTCTGCGTCGACTTTTAGGTGAGACATGCGAATATTTGTGTATTCCCTTTATGAAGGAGGGGTGGTAAGAATTAATTTTGTTTCTCCCGTTGCCTTTTAAAAATGTTCCCAATTTCATAGTTTTCCGCCATAGCGGTTTGGTTTCTCTTTAAAACCGCTTTGAAATTAGATTTCTTAGGAATTGTTCTAATAGATAAGGTGTTTGAAAACCTCAGATATGTACATGAAGACTCATCAATTATATACATATATTTTTAACCCATTTAAAACTTTGCGGAAACAAATGTTTCTTAGCTTTTGTTTTTAGTTTTTTTTTAATCCAAGTTTATCGTGAATGAGCTCACAATTTAATGGAATTACTCACAATCTATCAGCAAATTACATCGAAAAACTAAACTGAACATATAGTTTTAAAAAAAAAACTATGGTGAAAAAAATCGTTTTTAAGGATATATTACTCTTCTTCTTAGGTCTTAGGTCGTTGTTAAAATCATAAATCATTAAGGTTCTTGGGCTCTGCCGGTCGCCTCTCTGTTTTCGTTCTCGGCCACACCTGTTTATCTCTTGAACGTTCTGGTCATCTCCACCAAATTCGCAGTCTTTTTGCTGAAACTTCTTCGTTCTAATCCAGCCGGTTAAATCATGGTGTACTTAAAGAGTTCAAAAGTTCAATTCTTCTACTTTGTTGGCCCTATATTTGCATGAAAAACACTTGATGGTCTCGACCTCTGCTATAAATTCCCTCCAGTCGCTTCTGCTTTGTGCGAGCTGGCATCAGTTTTTCACGCCAAAGTTGGAATCCTCCCTTGGGCATCCCTCTTGCATCTTCCGAAAAAGTAAGCCGGCTTCAATTCGTACGCCTTTTTTTTACTGGAACTTCTTCATCCATTCATGTGACATGTCCAATCTAGCGCGGCCGCTGATGCTTTATGCGCTTGATTAGACAGACAGTTCGAGTTTCATTCGAATGCGAAATTCATCACCAATTTTTAAAGGTCCATAAATCCTCCGAAAAATCTTTTGCCCGAAAACGCCAATCGCCGCCTCGTCCGCTGCTGTTAATGTCCATGCTTCTGCCCCGTATTACAAGATGGATGATAAGCCACTTTAATAGCACTATTTTCGATTTTCGAGAGAGGGCTCTAAATTTGAACTCGCTACTGAGCCCGAAGTAGCTTCGGTTCGCCAGAGTGATTCTTCTTCGGCTGATTTTGTTTTCGTAGGTTATCATCGTTCCGAGGTAGATAACATCTTTTACAACCTCAAAGATGTACAAAGATTATCCACAACGCGTAGACTCACTGCGCGTGGATACTAGGTACTTCGTCTTGTACTCGTTGACCGCTAAGCCCATCAGTTTAGACTGCTTCTCAATCTCTGAAAACGCGCTGCTTACCTCCCTTTCGGTTTTGGCGATAATGTCAATATCATTGGCTTAAGCGAATAGCATTAGATCTTTATAAAGAAAAGTGCCCGATCTGTTGGCATTTGGGCACTGGCGCAGTATATACTCCATCAGCAGATTAAATAAGTCACACGATAAGGTATCACCCTGCCTAAAACCTCTTATGGTATCAAATCGTTCGGAAAGGTGCTTTACTATTTTGACGGAGCTTTGAGTGCTTTTCAACGCCATCATGCAAAATCGAACGTACTTTGCTGGTATACCAAAGGTAGACAGGGCTTCAAAGAACCTTGACCTTATTGGTGTGTCGAAGGCGGCTTTAGAATCAACAAAAAGATGGTAGTTTTTGATATCTTTCTCATAGGTCTTCTCCAGGATTTGTTGTAATGTGAATATCTGGTCAGTGGTGGATTTACCAGGTCTAAAGCCAAACTGATAAAGTCCAATCAGTATGCTAATAAGCGGCTTTAGACGTTCACAAATAATGCACGACAGAATCTTACTTGCGATGGGAAGGAGACTGGTCCCACGGTAGTTGGCGCAAACTGCAGGGTCTCCTTTTTAAATGTTGGTCAAAGTATATTCTGGTACGTGCCCTGGCGGGTCGACACGCAGCATGCTTAGGCGTAGCACCCCATGATTACTGTAGAAGTTGCAGATACGAGGAAGAGGAGGAAACGGTACAACACCTTCTGTGCCATTGTACCGCTCTGAGTAGAAGGAGACTCTGGATTCAGGGTCAATCCGTCTTAACCAATCTCTCGGAGAC
The DNA here is from genome assembly GCA_037044535.1 of Lordiphosa magnipectinata. Lineage (NCBI taxonomy): Eukaryota > Metazoa > Arthropoda > Insecta > Diptera > Drosophilidae > Lordiphosa > Lordiphosa magnipectinata. Next base: position 167,511 of record JBAMBO010001897.1, read on the forward strand.
ATCCGAGCTAGAGATCCCAGCTCTACTTAAGTTTTGTTCTGTTCACACAATGGTTCAGTAGTAAAAGGGTTAACAGGGAATATATGGCATCGCAACGGGCCCATGTGGACTAAGTGGGAGAGCGACCCTACCTAACCTAACACTAAGACTCCAATCGTCAGGCATGCTTTCTTCGGATCATATTCTGCAGAGGAGTTGGTGCATGCACCTTACCAATTCCTTGCCGCCAGTCTTGAACAATTCAGCGGGCAGTTCATCAGCACCAGCTACTTTGTTATTCTTTAGCCTTTTTATGGCTAAACAGACTTCGTGCTGGTCCGGTGGGTCTATTTCAATATAGTCGATTGGTGGCATTGCTACTTCTCCAGAGGCGGCATTGTGCTCATTATCGCCAACCAGCAGGTTGGTGTTGATGCCAGATGATTTTTGTGTGCTAAACACGAATCTATTTTCAGAAATGGTCCATCACGTGGAGATTTTAAGTAATTTGATCTTAAAGTTTCAAAAATTTAAATTTTTTTACCCTTTTTGGAAGCGTTTTGTAGAGAACCTATATATATGTTTTGACTTTTTTTGATATTATCGTAAGTTACTTTTTCTTAACTTTGAAATAGCCTATTCCAAGAATTGTAAGATCATTTTTAGCGAAGGTATACCAGTTTTAATACATATAATAAAATAACAAAATTGCTTTCTGCCCAAAGTTATGCCTTACAAAAACAGTACAACAGGCTAGTAATTTGTATAAAATTTCAATGAAAATTTTTAACAACATTTGCATTGCATACTTTGGGGCAGTAACAATGTAATCGATTTTTTGTGAAAACGGATACAATTACTAAAAATGGTATATCTTCATTGAAAAAAATCGTAGAAATGGTTGAGATAGTTTATTTTAAAGTTAAGGAGTAGTAGTTTACTATATTGTCAAAGAAAGTCAAAATAACAATATTGGTTCCCCACAAATCGTGTCTAAAAACGGCAAAAATAAAAAATTTTGATCTTGATTTCTGAAAAGAGATTCGTACACACAAAAATCAGAAAAATAGATGCTGTAGTTGCTATCGCTGTTAAGAATAAAAGTTAAACATATCTCGTTTGCTAAGATCGAGGAAATACCGTTTTGTATTAGAATTCAATGCATCATGGTGGAATAAGTCCCCGGCCTAACAAAGTAAAATATTTGTTTTTTCGTCCAAAAATTTCAATTTATTTTTAAACTTGGTTCGCTTGAACGGCGAAGAAAAATAAACGCATCAGTTGCAGCGATCACTTCATCATTTGAGACAGATCTTGTTCCTTGCAGCATTTTTTAAGTCATGCGAATATAGGTCATTTTGCCACTGTTGGCCGTAGAATTTTTTTCGTGAAAATAACGACGACACACCAAGTTCCAACCATTTAGCTGACGATCGGTTTGACTTCGGACTGTAGTGGTGTAGCTCGATAACATGGGTTACATCCATGGTTATATACCGCATACGAACGGACTTCCTTTTGTACTGTTACAGTGCCAAAGAATGCTCTGAAGCAACGATGGGGACGTCCTTGCTCCCATTGCTCCGAGATTTTTTTTAGGTTGGAGTCACTTAGTCTCTTAATAAACTGCGTCGCAATAAACTCGCTTTGAAGTGTAAACAACAACTAAGTCCAGGCGAAACGGAGCACGGCGCCTGCAAGACGCACAAACAGCGGGCGAAACTGGTGCATTTTGCGCTATTGAATCTCGCTGATAACGGTTGTTGTTGTTGTGCTGCTCCGAAACTTAACTATAGTGTCCAACGCTGCTCTGAAGAATCAATGTGTTCCTGATTTCTGCATCGGGCCAATAATATTTTCATAACCAATTTTTCAACTCAATGTTCAAGCAATGGTCCAAATGTAAACAAATATTGCCACTATTCTTCTGAAATCTTCTTTAAATGAACAATCAAAATTCTTTGGAACTATTTCCCTATGTGCGCCAGACCGGAGACTTTTTGAACCATCTTTTGGACATACTTTACGGGAGCTGAATATGGCCAGTTTTGTTGACTGGCTGATTTGGTTTGTGGTTTGGAATTCAAGTTTATAACCTAATTAGTTTACAAGTGAGTGTAACCCTGGCTTCGAAATCAAATGATAAGACCGAAAGGACCTCAATATAGCCAAGTAGACAACACCTATATCTGACAACCAATACCCTGTACCCAAGGTAAAAGGTCATGTAGTAGGAAGAAGGAAGGATCTGCACTCCAAAAGGCACCTAAGATTATGTCTACTCCTTGCAATCTGATAAAAATTATCCCTTCCTCTGCCTCCAGCAGCAAAAAGAAGCACTGCTGCAGTGCTGCCGCTGCAAACTTTCTTTTGCTTATAACTTGACTATCGGTCATCCGATCTTTACCAATCCTTTATCATTTCGATAAATAATGCTGATAGCTAAATATGTCTAGGAGGTATAAACTATCTATCTAGCTACAGCAGCAACACAGATTATCTGTTGATAGTTCGAGCTTTTTAAAACTTTATTATTGTAGTGAAGTCAAATGAATTTCTTTAAGAATTTTGTTTATTTGATAAGATTTTGCATGATAATACTTTATAAGCGATTGTGGCGCTAAAATTCCGTATTTTCCTCAGTCAGAACTAAGGAGTTACTTTTATATCATGGTTCCCCAAGAAGAGAGGACAGAAAATGTGTAAATGCTTCTTAGCGGTGTTGCTGGGGAAATAACTGCCGCGGAAGGAGTTGTCTTATGGAGCTCACAGTGACTGACATTCAGACATTCCGTAAGGAATGACTTATATGTATATGCTTTGGATGGGGAACTCTGTCTCAGATTTGAGGCTAAATCCAAAACCCATGCCCTCAGGTTATCTGGTGGAACAACTAAGAAATATGAGTGAGTGAACTCAATTAAAAAAAGGGAGAAGTGAACATGTTTAGTGAAATAAACAACCCTTACCCTTACTCAACCCTAGTCTGCACGCAGATCAAGTTTGTTTGACTTTTTTTTTACCATAATAATTAAATGTTTAACGATTCTACAGATATCAAGAGCAATTCTTAAACACACATATATTTATAATATGATTATTATGATTGGAAAGTAGAAGTTTGGTGTTATAACAGCATGCGCTCGGTCTGCTAACTAAATACTTTTTACGCTATGTTAAAAAATACAAGTAGAGGCTAATAAATACATATCCCTATGAGTAGGGGAATAAAAAAGACTGTTAGAATCGACTCCAACTTATGATCTTGCAATTTTGTTACATTTAAAATTTTGTTTTTTTACAGGTCGACAGTTCCCCATGTGTATTGGAAATATTGGACACCGCAGGAACAGAGCAATTCGCCTCTATGAGGGATCTCTATATCAAGAATGGACATGGGTTTATTGTAATGTATTCACTTACGAACCATCAAACATTTCAGGTATGTGAATGAGGTGAATTTATTTCTTATTATGCGGTTGCCAAAAGTCGAGCTAGTTTAAATATCGATTATTATTTAATATTTTTTTTATTTTTAAGGCAGTTTTTTTTTTTTGCTGAAACGGCGGGTTTCATTTATCATTGCTTTGATTTGATTGTCTTTAGTCTGCAATGGTCGGCTAGTACCAGCCTTTAAATTCGAAATATCCCTAACGGAGTTTAGGAGTCGGTAGAAAAAAAACTATGAAAATTCGCTTCATGGTCTGAACCGAGGAACCTAATAAATCCGAACCGACCCGGTTCTTTGGTGTTCGTTTCCTAAATTATTATAGATTCCGAATACTTTTTCCTATACTTTGCTTGTCAAAGCTGCAACACCCAAAATCCCGCAGCTTCAGAAATGTATGGCTGCCGGTTTTCGCAGCTCCGACAATGCTGCTCCCAGCGTGAAATGAGTATTACTTTACTTTTAATAATGTGCCAAATAATTCTGATTTTTTTGTTTTTTTTTGTTTAATGATAGCTAGGAGAATACTTGATACATAGATACATGGGATAACAACTTAACACGCAGCACAGGTTCTCGGAGTGATCTGTCATCTTGCTGGGGAAATCAGGAGCGTGCAAATATTAGTAGGGGGTAGTCCCAAGGGCACACTTATGCCAAGTTGATGAGGCGGCCCGAGGGACGCCTTCCATGGACCCAGAGGTCTGAGGGATGTCGTCGGTTAAGGCGTCTTCTGAGCCTGTTTGTAGCCAATTCAGATGCAAGTCTATTGGAGTGGGCCACCAGTCGGTCATGATACCTACTAGTATGCATATTGATTTGGGCGCATAATGGCACTACATCCAAATCGCGATATAAAGTTATATGCCTCACATACCAGGGAGCATCAGCAATGCGCTGAAGTACTCGGCTTATAGAAGATTCTAGTTTCTTGAGTGCAGTGGAGCATGCCGTACACCATAGCGGGATCCCCCAGGTCCAGGAAGGCAAGATAATAGTCTTGTAAACAAGGATTTTCGATCGCAAACAAAGGCCGCTACGAGTATTGAGAAGCCAATCAAGCTCCTTCGCCTTAGCTGCTACTGTAGCAGCTGCTCGTACCATATGGTCTTTCCAGGTCAGGCGGCGGTCCACTGTCACATAGCGAAGGTACAGTGTTGGCGTTTTGAAAGGTTAATGGCTATGTTCTGCTGGACCTGCCGCTCTTTTGCGGCTGTTGCTGGATGCAAGAAAAGCGGTATCGTCAGCGTACGTGGCGATAAAGGTGCGATGTGCAACTGGATACGGCAGATCCGAGGTGAAAAGAGAGTATAGTACCGGTCCGAAAACACTACCCTGAGGTACCCCTGCAAGAATGGGACGGATGCTTGATCGCTCGCCTCTCAGCTCAACCGTAAAACGGCGCCCTAGGAGAAAGGAGCGAATCAGCTGATATTGTTCTGGAGGGAGGAGGGACTTAAGCTTGAATAGCAGGCCCTCGTGCCAAACGCGATCGAACGCCTGCCTTATGTCCAGAAAGACTGCATCTGATTTGGATGTAAATCTATATGAATTTTGACAGCTGCAAATCCATTGCGATTTTTAAATTTTTTATAGCAAATGATTTTTTGTTTTATGTTTTGGATTTTATAAGGAAGAAATTCAAATCATGGATGTGTCTTAACAATTTCGACAACAACCTATACAACATTTATTACCCGTTGCCCGGGTTCGTTGCTTTGAATGGGTATGTTTCTTATGAGAGCATTTATATTCAAGTTTGAATTGGCTGCAAGTTGATATTAACATTTCAATCACCACATCCAATTTCCAGTTCGTAGACTAAATAATTTCTGAGAAATTTAAAATGTCTAACACTCACAGTGTAAACCCACAGACCAATTTTCCATATCACAATTTCTGAGATGTGGACTTGAACCACTCTTGAACTGGTTCAACCGGCTGGTTCATCTAACTTCTTAGTACCATCAATCATCTAGTTCATAGTTTAAATAACTTCTGAGATATGGCTCCGAACTACTTTTGAACCGGTTCGAAACCAGTTCGATACCGGTTCAATACCAGTTTTGATCCAGTAAGATATCCAATATTATTTTACCAACCTTTCATAGCTTGAAGGACTTCTGAGCTATGGCTCTGAACCACTTCTTAACCGGTTCACAGACTTGTGATATAGCCCATGATTCTTTCCTGATCGGCATGAACATACTGTGAAAATGTTGTGAAAACCGGTTCAGCGGTTTAGACGCCTATAAGGAACAAACTTACATACTTTCACTTTTATATATACGAAAAGATAGAGGAGTCCTCACTAAGGTCGTGCATGCACATGCGGCTAAATGATGAACTGACGGCAGAACTTAAGAACTTAAAATTTAGTTGTAAGCCCCGTCATTCAAGCATATTGGTTTGGCAGTTCATCTATCAGCTGCGATTGTGCCTGCGCCCTAAGCGTAATATTGAGGTATCATCTGGATTACAATGGACAAGAATATAGCAGTAGTAATAGTAGTAGTGTGGTTTTTATTTATAATACTGTACAAGTAAATCTTAAACTATAGCTGGCTAACCTGATTACAATTGTAAAAAGTAATTAAAGTATACAAAAAGTTTTTCAGTATAATTTATTCTTTATTTTTTTCAACATGGTTATATTAAAACCGTTAGTTGAAATTAACATAATGTAGCTGCTGAATGATGCCTGTTATAGGTAGGGCCTAGAACAATTCGCTTATGATGCTGTTCTATCCAATTTACTCCGTTGAGCAGATCGTGACGTTCGTTTTCCGATAGATATAGACGCTGAAAGTGCAACATACGTATCTCCTTTAAGATGGGACAGATTCCGACAAAGTGAACCACATCTTCCTTGGCACACATATTGCAGAGGGTACAATCTTGCCGAGTGTTACTCCTGTGAGGTTGAAAATTGGGGCTTAGAGTTTCACATCTCGCCCGAAAAATAGCGTTTATCCTCTCCACACCTAGACTGTCATTGAAGTAATTGTTTGCTCCGAGGTTGAGATCTAGGTATTTATACAGATTCCACACTGTGCTCCTTTTATATAGAATAAATATCTGGATAAACTTTTTAAATTTGTATTAACGTTCTTTCTATTTTTATTTCAGGATATTTCTAGTATGAAAAATGTGATTACTCGCGTTAAAGGAAGTCAACCAGCACCCATACTACTAGTCGCGAATAAATTTGATTTGGATTGCCAAAGAGAGGTATCCACCGCTGAAGGTAAGCTATAAGTTTAAAGCGAGGATGAATATTCTAACAAATTGCAATAGCGATTGGTCCCAAAACGTTTTTTAGTATTCATTATTGTCGTTAGATTTTATGTGCTGACCATCAGATGACATGCTCGAGCTGAATTCGACGCTCTCTGCGTTAGTCATATGCTGTCTGCTGAAACGACACGATTGCTTTAACGTGGAAAAGTGTTTAGACTCGTTTTACATAACCTACCAAAGAAGATTTCACATAGAAGCTAATTTAAATCGCCTCTCTATTTTGAGCCACAGCCATAGCCGTAGCTACCACGAGCTGAAGTCAGTCGTGTTTTTACGCAAACGCTAGCCGAACTCATGATTGTGTAAATCGGTGAACACTGAATTGCTAGTAAAACGGCTGTAGTCGGAGAGAGCTCTCTTGCTCACCAACACAAGCACACTTTTTAGTCCTCTCCATTTGGCCGGTACTGATGTAGTCGCTAGCTGAAACAGCCGCGACTTCGGCCGCGATTTTAAGAAATTGGAGAAATTGTTTTGTTGGATATTAATGTGATAGGCGCTCGGAAACTCCAGATCTATAAATTAAATCTAAAAATATACCTCTCCCGCACAACTACATTGTGAACCTCGGGTCCCGCGACCATTCCTAGTAAATATTTGAGGATTGTGCATTTCACAGCAGCATCAGCACTGCTAGTCCCTAATTGGGAACGTATAGTATCCCAAGTCTTTCCCGAAATTTAAAGAGACAATAATTATACTCTGTACCGAAGGTACATAGAGTATATTAAGTTTGTGCAAAAGTATGTAACAGGGAGAAGGAATCGTTTCCGACCCTATAAAGTATATCTATTCTTGATCAGCATCAACAGCCGATTCGATATAGCCATGTCCGTCTGTCCGTCTGTCCGTCCGTCCGTCTGTCCGTCTGTCTGTCCCTATGAACGAAGAGATCTCAGAGATGGTAAGAGATAGAGGTTTGACATGTATGGGACATATATTTCTTATACTTGCAGGCAGATCAAGTTTATTTTCAATTTTTGCCACGCCCCCTCCCGCCCTCGTAATTTGGAAAAAACTTGATATCTCCTACAGTTTTGGAGATAGATCGTTCGTTCCTTCTAGAGATACCTTGTAAACAAAATTATTTATCGATTTGCTGAAGGAATGATCAAGATCGGATGAACGATACTCAAGTTATGGGCAAAAACGGCCAGTTAACACCACCCACCCCCCCACCAACAACCACAGCAACATACCCTAACCGTTCAACACAGGCAATCTTAGTGCGAGAAAGAAAGAGAGAGAGAGAGAGAGAGAAACTTAGAGAGCGCACCGCGTTGTGCGCGGGGTGTTAACTGGCCGTTTGACTCCTGAGCAAATGCGAGTGTAAGGGTACAGAGTATGTTATAGTCGGGCTTGACCGACTTTCTTTCTTGTTTTGTGATAAAACTTCGACGTCCTTAAAAAAAAATAGGGGATAAAATGAATGGGAATTTCAAACAATAAAGAGAAGGTTTCATAAGACGCACTGAATTCACAACTTTACCACATGGCAGACACTCTTCAATTAATATTAAATTCAAATTGCATTCCCTCTTTTTCCCCACCCCTCTTCCCCCGCTCTCTCCACTCTTCCCCCCCTCTTCCACTGTTCCCCACTGTTAAGTCACTGTTGAGTCACTGTAAAGTCAGTGTTAAGTCATTGTGTCATTGTTAACCAAGCCACTGTTCCCCCCTCTCACCACCCCTATCCCGGTACAACATCTTCTCTGTCATTACCCCTCCTTGAGTAGAAGTAGACTTGAAACACTTGGTCAACCTCTGCTACTCAACCTCTTGGTGACAACCGACCTAGAGATCCCTGTGAATTCTGACCACACAATGGTTCAGTAACGAGGACTCCTCAGTATTAAAAGAGTTAACAGTAAATACATATAGATCCCAAAGAGAGGCCTAAGTGGGAGAGCAACCTGTCGCCTTTGTAGTCTGAGTGTTTGACTACTTCTATTCCTGCTGAGCAGTTCTCCTAGCCTTACAGTGTCGTAAGTTTGGTTTTCAACTCAACTTGCCGTCCAGGAATATACCCATGTCTTTGATCTGTGGATGTGCTGTTAGGAGAGTGTTACTTATTTTAGGAGGATCCGCCCACTCTCTTATCTACCTGGCGTGTTTTATGGAGTAAAGGGAAGATGGACATACTCCCGTTATAAGAACGCTTATCAGAAATGCTCCCATTATCACTTTCACAAAACTTTTGCGATTCAAACCGGTTTTTGCACTCAAAATCCCAAAAAATTTTGCGAAAGCGAATGACCAGTTATTTCAAAGGAGGTCGTGGTCCACTGTATTATACTGCCAGGGGTAATGAGTTCCGTCGCGAAGCTCACTTCTTATTTAGCCAGATCCTGGTGCTTGTTGACATCAACTACTTGGGCTTCAGTATTTAAGTATTTAACACAAAGTTTTTTTAACATAGCTTTACAGAAATAATCTCGAGCTCTATATTTTTCTCTTTTTTCAGGAAATGCTTTGGCACAGCTGTGGGAATGTCCATTTATCGAAGCATCAGCAAAAGATCGGATAAACGTCAATGAAGTATTCGCCACAATTGTTCGAGAGATGAATTTAACGCAAGAAAAACGGCAAAAAAAGAATTACTGTTGTTGTACGCTTTTATAGAAATTTGTAAAATTGTAAGATTATTATAGTTAAAAATAAAATTACTAATATTTAATATATAAGGCAAACTTTAATAACTAATTTGTTGTTGCCTAAAAGTAAGTATATTTTGAAATAATTTTATGCATAAAAAAATAATTGTCTAATTGTCACATTTATAGTAAAGATAATTTGTATGTACATAATTAAAAAAACCTCTTTCTTAATATAAAAGAGATGTAAATTTTGGTCAGATCTTGAATACTACTAAGGCTCCACATTTGAATGCATCGACTGCTCCGCCACAAATGCTCGCCAGCATCACCAAAATTCAGAAACACAACAGAAATAGCGGGATATACAGCTCAATCTCGAAACAGTCACAGTGTCCATGATGATGTTCCGTTTTGCTGGACTGGGAAGGACTGAAGCGGAGAGAGAGTTCTACTTTTAAATTCTTTACTGCAAGAGAATTTCTTCTTCGGATTTCGATGAAATAATTGTGGTCACTGGTTATAGTTGTTCTCAGGTAGACGAAAACGTTTACTATCCTAAGGTTGTACTCGTCTATTGCGCTGATACTAAGTACTTCGTCTTAAACTCATTAACCGGCCTTTTTGACTGCTTCTCATTCACTGAAAACTTCCTGATTAACGTTAAGTAGCATAAAATCTATATAAAAGACTAGGTTATTTGCCTGTAGGTCGAAAATTGGAAATTGACCCCTTCACGCATGTAAAGTTAATAATATATTTATGGAATTTGCTTATAAAGCTTTGAATATGTATTATGTTAAATCCGATCGAATGGAAAACAAAAAATCGGATGAAAAGCAAAAAGTTGGGGTAGATTTCCAAATTTATTTAACCACGTATTTCATATTTTTGTATGTGTAGCTTCGAAAATAAACTCTCGCCCAAACCACCTTTTTCTATTCAAGGAGGAGGTAAATTTTAAGTTAGATTAGTTTGGAGTCATTGATGAATTTTCATAAAGATGTTTGAAAATGAGTTCGGACCTGATCGGAAGAAATACAAAAGAGTTTCATATAACAGTTTTCCGTTCATTTTTCGGCTTGGAGGGGGGTATATTTTAAAAAAATTAAATTTTATACGCTGTATTCATTAAAAATGGGTAAATGGGGATGAAGTTGTGTATTTAACAGCCAAAAGGAAGCATCTCCGACCCTATAAAGTTGTATATATTCTTTATCAGCATCAACAGCCGAGTCGATACAGCCACGTCCGTCTGTCTGTATGAACGCGTCGATCTCAGAGACTAAGAGAAGAGATTTTTGCATGTATGTGTATACCGTACCCAGATCGTGTATGTTTCAGATTTGGAAAGTTCCTCCTCCTCCCTCTTTTAACCGCGAAAACTGTCAAAATCACTTTTTTTTAAAGTTAGTACTTTGTGACTCAATGTATATTAACTTGTACCCAATATTTAGCTATTTCGAAAAGCACAATAAGATCCAAACAAAAACACCAAAGTTATGCACGAAATATTAAGTACGCTCTGCCCCATTTATGTGAAATATATTTATATTATTTTAAAATGAAAAGCAGGCAGGCCTATCAAAAACAGTAAATTCAAAATTGTGGGAAGCCGCACAAAAATATATTCAGTCGAAGAAGTTAACTCAATATTAACTTAGGGAAAATCGAAGCCATCGGTGCAACACTACTTGGTTCAGGCTATTTTGTAGTCGGGGCACTCGATTGCAGCACTCTTACTTGTTTATATTTTTATACTCTTATTCTTATTTTATTCAATGCAGTCCCCTTTCAGGTCGATACACTTATTCCAGCGATTTTCCAAATTTTTGATCCCGTCCGAAAACTAATTTTTCGAAAGGTCTGCGCGAGCTGAATTTTTTGATTGAGGGGGAGCCAAATCGGGCGGTGGATGGGGAAGCAATTGGAGCCCTAAATCATGGTTGCAATGCTCTTTTGTTTGGTTCGGAGTCGGCATGCGCGGAATCCAGCGGCAGGATATCTTTTCATATGCAGAATCTCGCCCAAAATATGGCGTGTGTGCACAGTACTAATCCTTGTGGCATCTGCTAGCTCGCGCACCTTCACATTCAGGTCAGCCAACACCATTTCATGTATTTTTTGACATTGTTCTGTGTAACCGCATCGGAGGGCCTGCCTGCGGCAGTGGAGTATCGGCCACCATGAAACTCTCGCAACCAATATTTCACGGTGTAATCTGAAGCAGCATTAGCCCCATAATATTTATCCAACTTTTCTTTTGTTTCATTCGCCGTTTTGCCTCTCAAAAAATAGTATTTTATGAGAGAACGAAATTCGTTTTTTTCCATACTCAACATGATTCCAAACACGCCAACAACAATCAGCTGTCGAAAGCACAACTAAGGGGGCTCTATCGCGCTGAAATTTGACTTGTCTGCCTAAATATGAATGGACTATAAGGCACCATAATGTTTTTTGCGATAGCAGCGCACTCTGGCGGTCAAGGAGGTTACTTCAGTTTGTGCAAAAGTATGTATGTCCCAGAACGTTTCTGGGATGGAATCAGAAATGTTCGCAGTTGGCTAAGTCGGCTGTATATATTGTATGGGTAAGAATTTTATTGTGAAACAGCACTAATTTTTTTTTGTCAGATGACGGTTTTGCATCACATTAAAATCGGATGAAGTGCACGGTTTTAACTGTTTATTGATCTTTAATGTCTTGTGATGGATCCTTGATTCGTTCACAGTTTCAAAACGGCACAAAAAATCGTTCATAGAGCATTTAAGCATCGCCAGAGACACATCTCAGAAATTATGTAAGCTTGTAACATAAACTTGAAGCTATGTTAGTTACATGTTGCTCGATATTTTTATGAATCAAATCCGATTTCGAGCCAGAGACAATCGCTTCAAAAGTGGCTTAGGGCCGTATCTCAAAAATTATTTAAGCTACACTCAGGGAAAAATCGCACTGTAATAACTAATACAATCATATTTTAATTCAATTAATGTGCACTTTGATTTGACTTGACACATATTAAAACACAAAATTTCGGTTACCCCTGTTACATTGACCATGCACGGAATTTAAACTCGAGAATTTCAAGTGATCAACAATATATGTTGTATGTTTGGCGTAAAGCAACCAGCGAGGGCGACGGCGCAATGCGTTGAGGCGGCCTTCCATAATTATCGTTCATCCGATCTTTACTATTCCTTCGGCCGATCGATAAATAACCATGATTACCATATGACTTAACTATATTAAACTAGTTTAGAAGTTGTTCAGGGCATCATCTCCGAACCTATGAAGTGTATATATTCTTGATCAGCATCAACAGCCAAGTCGATATAACCATGTTAGTCTGTCCGTATGAACGAAGAGATGGTAATAAATAGAGATTTGACATGTATGGGACATAATCTTCTTATTCTTGCAGGCAGCGCTGCTTTTAGCTGCTAATGCAGGTACAGAGTATATTACAGTCGGGCTTGACCGACTTCAAAAAGCGTAGCTTGAGGGGCAGATTTCTAGGCTCGCTGAAAATTCCCATGGCGATAAAATGCAAGTTTTCCAATTGGTTTTGCTTACGTCAAGCTCACTGCGAATCCTTTCCCACTCGATACTTCGTCATGCGGCTTCTGTATATCTCAAAAGCAGACCAAATGAAACTTATTTCAATTTTTTAAACACTGGTTGAAAGGGCCATAAGCCGAGCTTCTGTCAATTTCGCATAAGAGAAATGGACACACAGTTTAACGCCGAGTCCCAACGTCAACAGCTTTTTCATGGCTAGTTACATGACAGCTAGAGGTGAGTTCTAGGGTCATTGGTATGACAATATGACAACTTAAAAATTCCTAAGCGGAAGAAAAAGCTTATTTATTGTCAAGTATAAGTAAAAGATACTCTTGGATAAAAATGTTTTTTTTTTTCGGCCAGTAGTTAGTTCATGTTTCGAACAGCAAGCTTCCCTGAGCTCTGGTGAATACAATAGATAAACCCGTAATTCAAAGGCTTTAACATTAAGGTGATTTTTCTTGATTTCCTTGTTCAGCCTCCTTATAAAATTATATAAGCATAGCTTGAGGCAGTAAATGTACCTCTTACCAAACAGATGTATATGTTGATATATTTTAAAACAGGGGTGCTGTATGTCGCATATGGCCTTCACGCATGCCTTATTGACTACGGAAAGCAACAACAAATTCATATGCGTTCTCTCCTCTCTTTTTTCCGAGCGAAAGTTTTGTTGTTGGCGGGTGCGGACCTGCAACAACATCTTCATATGTGTCTCTCCTATGTCTCTGGCAAATTCGCGATTGGCCTCGCTCGCAGTGGCCGAACGCTATTCGCTATTCACGCTGACACACACAACCAAAAACGTGGTTGTGTTGCTTGTTATTATAAACTTATACGGCGACGCGGACGTAAGCTCTTTCGGGGCTCCCCTGTTTTAAACCATTTTTGAGCAGATTTACAGCGCATCGTAATACCATAATCATTAATCCCAGTTCTCAATAATAGACATGTGTATAAATAAATACTATAAAAATTTGCAAAAATATTTAATTTAGATTAATACAAAATATAAAACTTTTAGGTCTAATACAATGGTAAACATATGTATTAATTAATTTTATACCATTCCAAATCATCCGGTTTGTGGGAAGACGGTGTATTAATTATAGTCTGTGCATCGTTAAACAAATTGCTGCAAATATTATCTTCGATCTGTAAAAATACAAGAAAATTAGTATAATACAAAAAAGGAGTTTGGCACGCAACCGCAATAAGAAATGTTATTACTCTTTCTCCTTTACGGATATCAAGATCTAATTTAAAACACTGTGTTTACGACATTAGTCTGAAGTTCGGAAAATTTTCATGATAGTCGGTTATACCAGACATATAGAACATGATTTCGGATATGTTTTATAAGAGACTTTGTTAAAACATTTACGTAAAGGCTATTTAATAGTTCTTCCCCTGAGTAAAGAGTACATTAAAGTAGAGCCAACAGTGCAACATTATTTCAACAGAAAAAAATCCACATAGCTTCGATTGAATTTATGTAAATTCTTTCCTGTCAGCATGCGGTCAGTACGTTAACTTAACCTACTGTTATATTTGAAGGTTTCCACCCGACTAAAGGGTATATTAAAGTCAGACAGAGACGACGTTACACTTTTAATATATCTCTAAAAAAAGGGCGTTTTCTAAATTATTGGGTGTACAAATAAGTTTTTTTGGGTATATTTTTATAACTTTCAAGCTTTTTTTTTGAGAAATTGGTGCAATGTTTCCTTAACTAAAAACATCAGTACCAGAAGAAGGAACCGAAATTCAAATGGTTTTATGAGGAGTTGCATATATGTCATATTAAAAGGTCTTTAATTTTACTGAAAGTACGAACTATCGTAAGCTACGACTTTTCAGCAAGTCGTCGACCGAAACTACTTTTAAGGGCGTATTATACTCTAGAATTTTCGAATAAATCGATTTTTAAAAATTTATTTTGATAATGTTCTTAAATGAACTTAATGTATGAACTGTAATGTACTTAAATGTACACAGAAAATTTCTAGTGGATCCGGATATTTTTTTCAAAGTTTTCTGTCAGCTCATTGAAGATAGGCAAAGATCTCTGATGATTGAATTGAGGAAATTCGTGAAATAGCTATACGATCAACCAGCCTCCTATGTGGTGTTGTGCGTGTCTTGATTTGGAAAAGTTATAAACATAAATCATAACTTATTGACCTGGAGCCTGCAAAAAGTTCTATGATTGGTTAAAAGGTTACTTAAAATCGTTTTTCTAAAAACTACTTTTTGCAACACGGTTAACATAATATCCGAAGTTCTAATGGATCGATTTTTCATACTCTGTACCAAAAGTACACAAATTATATTGAGTTTGTGCAAAAGTATGTAACCGTATATATATGTATATTCTTGATCAGCATCAACAGCCGAGTCGATATAGACATGCCCATCTGTCTGTCCGTATAAGCACAAGATAGAAGTGTGACATGTATGTATCTTCCACAGATTTGTAGACAAATGGTTCGTATCTTATAAAGATATTTAGTAATTAAGATTTGCCAAACGAATGATAAAGATCGAATGCACGATAGTCGAGTTATAAGAAAAACAAATTGAGATGTTCACTACACTGAACAAGTGAACATGTTCTTCTTTCATTGTTCATTTTTGTTCAGCGAGTCTTGCTCAGTCTATCTTGCTCAGTCAGTTGTTTAGTCTCTCCTGCTCTGTGAGTTGATCTGTGAGCTGTTCTTTATCTAGTTCAGTGAATGGTTCAGTGTGACTTTATCAGTGACTGTTCGCTTATTTTGGTGACCGCTCAGTTGTTATCGTTTTCGCGTTTCTGTAACTGTAACTGTTTCTGTACTTAAATTGATCAGATATATACAAACTTTTGGGGGTACAGAGTATGTTTTAGTCGGACTTGACCAACCTTCTTGTTTTATCAAACAGTCGCCATTTTGCGAAGAAAAATTAATTTTTATACCCTTGTAGAGGATATATTAAAATCGTCGAGATGTTTGTAACGCATAGAAGGCAGCATCTCCGACCACATAAAGAATATGTATATATTCTTGATCAGCATGACGAGCTGAGTTGATATAGCCATGTCTGTTTCTCTGCTATTTCTTCCGTCAGTTTTAAAGCTATCTTAACCAAACTTTGCACGAAGTCTATAGTCTATATATATGACTATAGCATATAGCTGCCAAAGGAACCATCGGTCGAAAATGTTGTTTTAGTGAGAAAAACTTTATAAGTTTTCTATGTTTTCACATAATTCCACCAAGTTTGATAGGACAACTAAATAGTATAGCTGCCATAAAAATTGGGTGTAGAAAATGTATATAGGAGACCTTGTCAAAAATATGTACACTTGGCCGAATGTATTTATTTGTGTCAGTGGAATCAGGCTATCAATTAATATAAATCATACAAGCTACAAGGGTATAAAAACTTCGGTCGAGCCGAAGTTAGCTTTCCTCTATTTTTTTCTTTTCCTATTTCGGGCTATAACGACATTCTTACTACTGTTGGGTTAAGGTTGTTCATTTCACTGAACAAGTTCACTTGTTATTTTTTTCAAAGTAAGTCGAGTCAATTCACTCAAATTGCTCAGTTGTTCAGATTTTTTTAAGGATATGTGATTATACCAAATGAAGGGTATTGAGCCTTAGATCATATATGTATTTAAAAGATCAGATCATATATATGATATCAAAAGTTATTTGAAAACAATCTTTTTTTTTAATTTTTAAAATAAAAACAAGTAAGAGTGCTGCATTTGAGTACCCCGTCTGGGAAATTCACTGTTCCGAGTAATGTTGTTTTTGCTCGGATGTTATTGCGGTTTTCAGAATTCAAGCTCAGAGCTGAAATCTGAAACAAACTTAGACGAAAAAAAGCAGGAAGTAGAGTAAGAAGACGCCTCAAAAAACTTTTCCCTAGGGAACTTCCCAACAGACAAATATACTTATATAGTTTGTTGTTTTGGAATAGCGCACTGCGACCAATACTGATCTATTGTGCCCCCATACTTTGTTTAGCAGCCGGGTGCTTGCTTTTGAGGTGATGGCTAAGATTGCTTTGTGAGTTGAATCTTAAGGTAATGCTGCAATATATACTTTTCTCCTTTTTATTATCCATTTAGACTAAATGATACTAAATATCGCAACAAACAGAAACGCGAAAACGATAACAGCTGAGCGGTCACCAAAATAAGCGAACAGTCACTGATAAAGTCACACTGAACCATTCACTGAACTAGATACAGAACAGCTCACAGATCAACTCACAGAGCAGGAGAGACTAAACAACTGACTGAGCAAGAGAGACTGAACAGCTCGCAGAACAACTCACAGAGCGATAGAGACAGAACTACTCACTGATCAAGATAGACTGAACAAGACTCGCTGAACAAAAATGAACAATGAAAAAAGAACATGTTCGCTTGTTCAGTGTAGTGAACATCTCAATTTTGTTCACTCACTCATGAATTCTTACTAGATACTAATTAGTAATTAGGAATCAATTTGTTGTTTTGTTTTTTTTCTGATGACTAGAAGGGTTGAAATCATAATGGACAAAAGATACACAATATCATCTCAGCCTCTTTGAAAAAATTGTGCGGTGAATACAAGCATACTCTGAACTCTGACTCGCTTATACCAACATAGACGAAAAATTGTAGGTTCGGAACACGTTCCATTTCAGCTATTATTTCAAAAATGGTTCACAGTAAGATAAAAGCTGGAAAACGGTTCGGTTCAAAACCGGTTTGCAGACGTGTTTACAATTATATTATATCTTTTTTGGGACCTTCAAAATTTATTTGTACACCTAAAGGTAGTATTAGGTGTTAAAGAGAAACTTTTATCAAATAGAACCAGTCCTATTTCTGTATAGAAGGCTAAGACCGTACGCACACAGCTCGTATCGTCTTAGCTTCGTCATCGCTACTACGTACGACAGGCGTAAGGTTTGATGGCGGACACTTGTGTTTAAAGGGAGATCTGCACACGACTTGGCCACAGTGTCAGTCGTAGTAGTACGCTTGCTGCGCCAACCACCCTTTCGATTTCTTAGCTGCATAGGTAATGCTTGATGTGATGATAATGATACGATGACGATTCGAGCAGTGTGCGGACGGCCTAAAGTTTCACTTCATAGAAACTCTTTAGAGATATAAAACAAGTGTAAAGGAATCTTTAGATTACAACTAAAATATTTACCTGTAGAGATGAGACTAAGTTATCTGGGCAGTCAAGAACACTTAGTCCAGATTCTAGAAAGAAAAAAAGGTTAGAAACAATTATTAATAAGCATGTTTAATATTTATAATTTCAAAAATTAAATTTTCAAAGGGAAAGTAATTGTTATTAGGGTTTTATAAGATAACAGATGAAGCAGATGATGAGCTCTTATATGACTCAAGCATTTATAACTTGAATAGAGTTTGGAAATTTTATATTCAGCGGCAGCAAAATACATACTGAGCAGAGATCTGCACGAGTGCACTGCCACTGCAAGTGTACTGCCTTCGTACTTCACATTTTTTACAGTCGAGTGCCTCAAATGACTGCAAAAAATGTATGCACTGTGTGTTTAAAACACTCATGGCATATTTGTTCTTTGGGTTCCGAGTGCCAATTATACCCGCTCTACTCGTACGACTCAAATTTTTTACTTGCACAAGCAGAGAGCGGGTGTTGGTTGATCCACCCCAAAAAAAATTTTGTAACGCTCTTTGTATTTGTCTCTCTTTCTTGAGATAACAACAACTTAATAGCGTTTACAGTTGCTTTTGCAAAGAAGAGAGCGAGAGCAATAAAAGTTATGCAAACCCGTGCTTTATTTGTGTTTGTGAGTGAGTGGCCATCGTAGACAAAATCAACATGCGAGGCCACTTTAACAGACGATAAAGCAGACACTCATTCGCAAACATACCAATAACAGAACGAGTGTGTATTTGACTCGATTGCAAAAGTTCGAGTGTCAGTCACACCCCATACGCTTTTAAAGCGATTATTGATGCAGTTAAGAAAACAGGCACTCTTGCAGATCTCTGATACTGAGTTTAAATTTTCGCAGGTACTGAGTACAATACAGTCAGGTTTGACAGACTTTCTAACTTGTTTGATCCCTGCCTTAACATTGTCTCTAGTATATTGTCATGTAGTATATTTAGTATTCACCAGCATGACGAGCTGTAACATACATATCAAGGCCTAACCGAGACAATAAAGTAAGCGCCAGTTTTTCGAGAAAAAAAAATGGTTTGCAATTCTATTCTATTCTCTTCGACAAATATTAACAAAATGAATTACATTTATTTTCAAAGATAAGTAAAGTAAAGTAAAATTGGCTCAAACAGCACCTCCAGGAGGGCCAGGGCCAAGCTTCTCTCAATCTCTTGGCGTGTGTGCTTATAATTTTTCGCACAAGAAAAAGGGACCTACAGTTTAACGCCGAATCCGAACGGCAATAGTTAGAGAATTTGCTTTTTCATGGCTAGTTAACTTCACAGCTGGCGCCAGTAGCTGGTGAAGGTGATCGGGTATGTAAAAGCTTTTTTCTAAAGAAAGAAAAAACTTTTTCTATTAGATGGTCCGAGGCGGGATCGAACCCACAACCTCCCGCACCAGCCGCCACACATACGACTGGTACGCCACGCCCGACCACACTTTTCAAAGATATCCCACTTTAAAATATATCGTAAGCGCCACTTAAGCTGCCTTTACACTCGTCATATATCTCTGAAGAGACTTTTTGACAATAGTGTAATAGCAAAGCAAATAACTCTAAATATATAGAAAATATATCCTTCTTTGATGTAATTTAGAAAGTTCAATTTAATAAGAGTTTCTCTTTAGCGAATTTTGACAACCGACTCTTTAAAGATATATGATAAGTGTAAAGGCAGCTTTATGTTTTTTCTTGACCTCAAAAATAACGTAAGCGCCACCAAAACCAATAGGACAATAAGAAAAACTAAGAGTCGCCATAGAATTAGGAATAAAAGCAAATGGATAAAGAGAAACACAGATTGACTAATCCGATAAAAGTACGTTAGTATTTTGTTTGAGCCCTCTGGAACCGATCTTTTCATTGATTTCATCTATCACTTTTTTAACTTTATATTCTTAGGAACTAAAAAGTCACTTCTAATAAATATAATGACCAAAAAACTCTTGGCGATATGAACAGTATTCCAAAACTATTTTATAATGAATACCTCTGCACAATGGGAATAAACCTTTTCATAGAATGAGTTACCTTCAACCATAGACACTAAATATGGTCATTTCTATTCTGTCGAACGTGACCGTCGTACACATTAAAAATTAAAAATAAGTCAAAATAAAACAAATTTTCAGGTTTCCAAAATAATGGGAAAATAGGAAGCGATTCGAACGTGACAAAAACAGAAGCTGTTTTCGGGCGCAGCTATATAAAGACAAAGTTTAGCGAAACCTGACACAATAACTAAGCCCAAATAGTTTTAATAGTAGTAGTATGTTGTTTTTATTGTGTAAAGATAAAATATTGACAACATAGTTATTACAGATTATAGCTGGCATTACAATAATAAAAACTGTGTTATACAACGATGGATTATTTAAAACCGTCAGTTGATGCTATGTAGTATTATTTAAACAATTATAAATATAGGTACGTCTGAGAGTCGCCTTTCATTTGACTACTCCACCCACCATTCAAAGGAAACTACTCATCGAATAACCATGAATCGATGGCAAACAATACACACATGTGAAGTATCTTAGCTTACATGGCCTACTCTTAGTATTAAAAAATCTAGGGCGTTACTCCGTCTAGAAAGACTGCATATTTCCCTACTAGTAGGGGCCCTTACTGGACATTGCCTAATAGGTAGACACGCCGCTAGGCTCGGCATCAGACACAATGACTTCTGTAGAAGCTGCAATTCAGTGGACGAGGAGGAGAGTGTACAACACCTCTTCTGTCATTGCCCAGCTCTTAGCAGAAGGCGACTCACAGTTTTGGGTCGTCCCTTTCTAAACGATCTGTCAGACATCTCTGAAATAGATCTAGCCTCTTTACTCAAATTTGTGATATTTTCTAAATGGTTTAACGGGAAAGACCCTCCCTCTACGATCGCAGCGTAGAAAGGGTTATATGGTAACACAACGGGCCTTCATTGGCCTAAGTGATGAAATGGGATTCTCACCCATTTCAACCATTGCAACCTAACCTAACCTAACCCACCTTCCCCGTTCGTCATGAGATAGTGGATCTTACGTCAATGAAGACAATGAAGAAAAAAAAGAAAATAGAACAAAATAAAAAACAAAACTTAAAAATCTTCGTTTATGATTTGTCGCCGATATTTGGTGGCTTCTGCTAAAAATGCTGATAGGATGCGCCAATTTCCATCATAATGCGAAGGTAAAACTGAAAGTGTTTTGCAATCACATAGTTTCTCATGGTTTCTTGTTCCTTCTTTTTTGACCATTTGTACCCTCAGAAAGATTTTAGATAGCAAAAGTAAAAGAAATCTATTGGCATTTTTATCAAAAAAAATATGCAAAATTAATGTTCAAATTAGAAAAATTGCTCAAGCGCGGCAGTAAAAATGTGAGATTAGCTTACATTTGTTCAATTTGACTGCTACCCCATAACAATTTGATAAAACATAATGTTTTTAACCACTTTTATATTTTTAGTCATCTATAATATCTATAAATCTTTGCTTTAACTTGAATCAAGAACAAGATGTCAAAATTTTTGGGAACACATGTTTAAAAGTGTTTTTGAAATGAGTAAAGTTGTACTCAACTTAACCACCACACAAAAAAGTATAAGTAGCAGTTTAGCTTCAAAAGTAGGCAATGGCGGAATGTGTTAGCATGCCATTCCATACGTTGTTCGTTACGTGCTGAGGTGCGGGGTTCGATGCGCAGTAAAGCACGAAAATACTTTCTGTGTTTTTCTGAAAGACTTAAATGTGCGTATATTACAGCACCATTTCTTCTATTATAAGCTGTTCACTTCTAGATGAAAGCAAGTTTTTGTTTTACACTAAGAGGCTATCAGGATACCTTTTGAGTAAGGCGTCAGACGAACTAAAGTGCTGCCTATCACGGTTGCGACCGTTGCTGCGCATAGTCTATTCTTACATTTATACGGTGCTGCTTATAAATAGACGATCATTTCCAAACTTTGAGGACCCATAGGAACTATCGGTGTGAAATGGGTCTTATTCCGCCTGTTCCACTGGCGAACATTTAATCACATTCTCGAAAAGTGAATTTTCCTTGTTCCACTGACGAATGTTATTCACGACAACAAAGAACAGCTGATTGAATTGCTTTGTCTGCAATTGTAAATCAAAGTTCGCCATCCACATGTCAAGCAGCATGCTTTCTGGTAGTCCCACCACGATATAGCTAGTTTGCGGGATTTTATACATAAGAAATATTAGTGCATTTTAACAATTTAAAACAATGAATGAAACGCTTTCCGTTTGCCTTAACCATGCATAGCTCATAGGCATAGTCGGTTTTCAAAAAAGGGGAGTCCATACAGCTCTGGCACTGTGCTAAACTCCCACCCACTAAGCTAAAACCCTTTCCGACCATGGCAAAGCCATTGAAAGAGCAGTTGTTTCTCTTGGGCAGTTCGATAAAATAAATCTATCCTTTTAGCGGAAAAAAGCTATATGTTGTGACAGTAGCTAGATAATCCATGACAGTGACTTGATCATCCGTCGCGGATGATCTACCGAATGGACATTCATCTCTTATTATTAATACACAGAAAGAATGAGGTCATTTAAAACATCAAGCGGATGACCTCTAAGTGAGAAAAACTTTTTTGTTTTCAATGTTATCGTTCTTAAACTCGGATATTATTATTATATGATTTCAAACTGATCTGCGAAATTGGGTCAAAATCTCTAACCGTTGGAGCTAGCTTTTTCAAGTGTATTAAAACTTCGTCAAAGACAAAGTTAGTCAGACATATCTTTTCTATGGCAGCTTCAACAAACTTGTTAAAATTATGAACAACCATAAACCATATTCCTATGGCAGCTATATGCTATGGTTACTCCCAAATGTGCAGCGTATTGGTTCTTAAATACTTCGTGCAAAGTTTGTTCAAGATAGCTTTAAAACGGAGAAGTAAGCATAGAAACATACAAATGAAAATGGCTAAATCAAATCAGCTCGTCATGCTGATAAAAAATATATAAACTTTATGTATGCGTTTTCAAACATCTTTAAAAAAATTTTAATATACCTCTGCAAGAGTCCAACTGTAGAAAACTTCAGTGGTCTGAAATGCTATTCGAACCAATTTGGTTTGTAAACTATTTTAATGCAGAACTGACCAATGTACCTCAACAACATGATACTCACATTCAGCAGATCTGCTCTCCAATTCTATTGTTAACTAACCCTTTACCAACAAACAGGTCAAGTAGCTAAGGACAAATACAGAATCGACTTTGACCAGTATTTACATTGTTTAAGCATAAAAATATTAAATTAAAGTCAGGCAAGTCACGCACATACTCCATATTTATAGTTTAGTTAAATTGCTATATCACTTACGCATTCTAGGATCGTTCCATGAAGTCGTTCGGTCAATATGATTTATAAAATAAATATCTCCAGACTCAGTAACTGCCTGTTCCCAACCATCCGGCAGTGGGCCAATAGTAGATGCAGTTTGTTTTGGTGTTTGTAAAACATCTATAAACAAATATAATTCATTATACTCGAATTATTTGTATTATGTCTTTCCCTAGGTCAATCGTGGCAATTATGCATCTTAGAACTGAACTGTCATCTGAACAATTTTCAATATACGAATCAGTTGAATATCATCAAACAAAATTATGGATTATGTTCTGAACTTAGAGATTTAACGCAATTAACACGTGATATTAGATCTCAAAATCCATTACGAATATGTCAACCTTTTTCGAACTGAATTCACTTGATCGAAGCATTTGACATGACCTTGGTGTCTATTATACGACCACTAAATTCAATAAAATTATACGGGGGTACCAACAAAAGTTCGATTAGTTGGTGGTATATTATTTGTATTTCAAAATCCAAATATGGTTAATACTTTAAGTTTATCTTTCGATGTAATAATTTAAATAAGTCATCCCGCTCCGGGGTCGGAGACTCTGAACCGAACCTAAGCCGGAGCAGTAAAATGATTTATTCCCAAACTGATATTGATTTATCGAGCTGAAGTCTAAGAGACTCAGTGGGTCTTAGAATTCTTTTCGATAACGCCACTGTGTCGAAAATGCCTATTTTCCTGTCTCTAACAGAAAATTGCCCGTGAGATCGTTATGGAATCGTTATGGAAAATTTTAAAAATAAAGTTCTGACTTAAGTCTTACAAGCAGTAAGAAAGCTATACAAATTTATTGGGCTTGCAGCCCTGCTTTTATGTTTATACAACATAGTTTCCCCAGCCAGAGCCGCTGGGGGCCGAACAAACACGGCATTTTACACCAAATCATGGTGGGGAAGAATCCTCTCTCAAATCCTCTCTTATTGGGGAACCCTGATTTAAAACATGTTAACAACACAAGTTGAACTAGTTCCAAAGAAAATTTGTATTTATTATTATTAGGTTGGTTAATGTTGGTATCTGTAATGCTCCTAGCAATATTTGCTTAAATATGAAAAAAAAAAGAATTTGGGTTTTTTTATGTGAAAATATTGTCAATTCTTGAGAAATGTTAAGGGACTTCTTGAACTTCTGAAAATTCAACCATTATTGCTTGATGTGCGGACTTTACATGCAGGCATAAGAGCACTGACTATCCAAATGAGACAGTAACACCAGAAAACATTAAAAACAAGTAAGAAAGTCGGTCGAGCCTGACCTGGCAAAATGTGGGCTTTGAATGTATTTTGCTGCTGTAGTAGCAGCAGAGGGCAGCAAAGCTGCAGCGCTCCGGAGACAACTTTTCTTTGTCATAACTCTACTATTGGTCATCCCATCCTTACCAACCCTTTGGCAGAAGGATAAATAATTCCGATTACTAAATATATATAAAAGCTACAAACCATCTCTATCTACAAAACTGTGGAAGATATGACTTTTTTCCAAATTGGGTGGCGTAAGGGGGCGTTGAAAATAAGCTTTCAGGTAAGTTTTCAATTCCATTACTTTTTGAAAAGTAATTCGAACGCTTTTCTCAATTCCGAATGAAATTGCTCTCTATTCAAAAATTCACTATATCTAGCAATTGTACGAGTGTTGAATTTGGCAATTACTTTTCATTTCACCGACCAACAAGCAATACTTTTTAAAACGAAAAACTTTTCCGTTTTGCTTTTGCCACAACACAAATCAATTCCACTTTCGAAAAGTTGCCGTGGAAGTGGAATTGAGAACATGCTAGTGTAGGGTTGCTCATGAGTGAGTGAACAAAATTGAGTTGTTCTTCAATTGTTCATTTTTGATCAGCGATTCTTGTTCAGTCTATCTTGTTCAATACATTCTGTTCTAAGTTTTTCTCGCTCTGAGTTGTTCAAAGAGCTGTTCGGTCTCTTTTGCTCAGCGAGTTGTTTTGTGTGTCTCGCTCTGTGAGCTTGCTCTGATTTGTTCTTGAGTTGTTCTAAGAGCTGTTCGGTCTCTTTTCCTCAGAGAGTTGTTATGTCTGTCTCGCTTTGTCAGCTTGCTCTAAGTGTTGTTCTGTGTTCTTTGAGCTGCTCAATCTCTCTTGCTGTGTGAGTTGTTTTGGGTATCTCGCTTTGTGAGCTTGCTCTGTCTTGCTTTAAGTGTTTTTCTGTGGGCTGTACCAAAGATTTATAGATATTATAGATGACGCATGTGACGCAAAAGAGTCGATTGTTCTTGGAAGCTGACATTGGATCCCAAAAACGAAAAATAAAACAGTTTGTATGAGTTGCGGTATCTACTACATATATGTAGTGTCTTTGGCTGTACGTACAACTATACCAAGTATGGCGACAACATTTTGAACTAAGCGCGCGAAAGAGAGCAGTAGAGTTAGCGCGAGAGTAAAAGACGCACATACTCACAAATTTCGTATGTGTGTACTACAATGCTGAAATAACAAAAACAACAACACGGTCAGTGCAACCAAAACCAACCCCTTAGAAATGCCGTCGGCAAAACAAAACAAAAATATTGTAATTTATTTGGCGACCTTTATAATGTTTAATTAGTGAGTTGGCACAACTTTAAACTACTTATGCATTGTACCACCAAAAAGAGCTGGTTGCCTATACAGAACTGTTTCATCGTTATCCCTAACGAATCTTAACAGTTCCCAACTGATCTAAGCAATGATTGTATGAAGAGGCAGTTGGCAATCATGCTTTCTTCAGCGAAAAGCCTACTGGAGAGTTGTTAGGGATAACGATGAAAAAGTTCTGTATAGGCAACCAGCTCTTTTCGGTGGTACAATGCATAAGTTGTTTACAGTTGTGAACAAACGCAACTTTTTCGGACCTTGAGCCAGCCAACTCACTAATCAAAAATATTATTTTTAGAACCGAAAAGACAGAAAGAACCAAAACATTGTACCGGTACAGTTTGTGCAAGTGCAACAACTAGTTTGTAAAGCTGGTACTTAGTTTTGTGGGACTTTTACGCAAGCTTTCAAAAGAAGAGTCTGGTTTAGCAAAACTTTTGTATTGTGAAATAGAAAAACGCGAGATTGGTCTCTTTGAAAATATTGCATCCCATATTCTTAGACCCTTAGTATAATGCCTTATTAAACGTTGACCAGAAAAGTACTTGTGTTATCCATTTCTGTTTAAGTAAAACTTAATGTGGAAAGCAGCTCTGACACAAATACTTAAGATGAAAGTGTACGCTAAGTCGATTCATACATGTATTTGTATGAAAAGAAACAGGACAATACAAAAAGTTCAGTATTTTCAGAAGACAGTTTAATGGCATCAATCCTTTTAAATTTTCATGAGCTTAAAACGTTTATTGGCAAGTGAGCGTAAATCGTTTATTTTTTAGTTTGTAATTATCATAGTGGTATTCCAGAAAGCGTTTTAGATTTGATTTGGTATTTCTTGAAAGCAAATCTAAATCAGCTGGAACGACCCTGATTTCATATTGATTTGCTTTCGCTTATAGACAATTGGCGCAATATTTAAATTAAGGCGCGAAAGCTAAAAATGCCGAAAAACATGTAAATTATATCTTTCTAAGCTTCTTTAATAATAGTTTTGGGCAGAATATGTAGTTTTAAAATGTTGCAAACTTTAATGAGGTGAAATTAATTAATTATGTATTTGTTTATGGTCACGGGAAGTGGCTTATGCAATTGGGCAGATCTACAGAGGAAGATGTCAGGATAAAATTGTGGAAGAATTTGTGACTTCCAACTTTCTAGGAGAACTGTGCCCTGAACCCTGAACCCTCAAAAACTTGAGCACTTATGACTCCGTCCACTTTAGGCAGCAGGTCATTTTTTTTTTTCAAAATGCTTGTATGCTGTCTCAAATGCAATACATAACTTACAACGTTCTTCATTTTTAAGTCACAAAAATTCAAACAAACACAAAGCGCGAGTCGCAATTTTCTTCTGAAAGAACGGTCACACTAAAAACAAACGAAATCAAAATGAAATCAGCCCTCACTCTGATTTCGTAAAATAAATTAGTATGACCTTATTTTCCTTACATTTTCTGGGCACACCGGACGTTTTGTATGGAGCAGCTCTGAATAGCTGTTCGACGAAATCTAATCAAAATCAAATCACTTTCAGGAATACCACTAATGTCTTCGCTAAAAATTCGGATTTACGCAAAACTAATTATCGATCTTACTTTTTATTTTACCGTACGTAAAAATAGAGAAAAGCTAACTTCGGCTCGACTGAAAATTAAGGTTTAAAATGAATTTCGTCAAACATTCTTCTCCTTCTTATCCTCTTTTATATGGCAGCTATACGATATATCGTAATATATTAATCAGATTTTGACCAAACATCCCAAAATTGTGTGGAAACCGATAATATTCATAACTGGAGAGCTTAAAGACGCTACCATTGAAATCAAAAGAGTTTTTTTTACTAGAACTACTTTTCGACCGATCGTTCTTATGACAGCTATATGCTATAGTCATCCGATTTGGATCAAACTTGGCAGAATTGTGCGATAGCATACAATGATCACGTTCACCAGCACACACCAATCATCTAACATAAATCATCAATCAACAAAAAAGTGTTTGGCTGCTGGTGAACGTGTTTGATTGAATTTTAAGGCAACAGAGTCATCGATATTTTTTTGTTGGCGGAAGTTTTGAATTTTTGGCAACTAATAGCTAAATAAAATTAAGAACAGACTGTTAAATTTATATGAACGTCGTCAATAGCAGCACCTGCTCCTAGAATCCCCTTGAATTTTTCTCAAAACTTTGTTAGCCATTTAATATTTCTTGCAATCCCAGCGCGAATGTACACAACAAACTCGAATATCTTATGGCCAGATCTTTTTCCTATATCTAAGCGGTCATTCAGTAATATGAAGAACTCCTGTGTTTTGCCAGCAGCCAAATAACATAACACTGGGTTTTATTGAGAGTTACTTTCGCTATTAGTTCATCCAGGGCAACGCAAAAAAGGGTCTGCAAATGTTCACTTTAATAAAGTATTTAATGGGCAATGAGCTGAGAGTCCTTAACGATGCACCGGACATCATGAAATAATCCTTGAATTTGTCCATTCTATATTATGGTACTGTCACAAGAATTGAGTTCGCGGGGGATGCTTCTTTTTGAAGAGGCGGCTTTTCAAGTTTTCCTCCTCCGCAACAACCAGTAAAGACTTCAGGGCCTTGCACGAATTTCCGTGAGATACTTGCGAATCTACGTCCTCTGCCAATTCATTGTTTAATAACAAAGAGGTTTCCACATTCATTTTGCATTTGCCTTGACAAAATTACTTGTTTGTTTACAAATGACAGCTGTGTGCTATCGATAACAAATCACAATCAAGCAATTCTAACAAACTATTTCTTTGATGTATTCACATGTAACACAATCACGAAAATTAGCAATCATGATTGCACATCATGCCTGTTCACCAGCACAATCTAACAAAAATAGTCGATTTGTCATCGATTTATGCTGGTGAACGCGCTCAATATTTATCAGTAACATGTTTGGGAGCGATAGCATTGAAAACAAAAAATTTTCCTACTAAGACTATTTTTTAGACCTATCTTTTGTATGGCAGCTATACTATAGTTGTCCGATTTTTATTAAACTTGATGGAATTACGTGAAAGCATGGAAAACTTATAAGTTCAAGGTTTGGGAACGTTTTAATAGAAAACAAAAAAGTTTTTCTCACTAAAACTAGTTTTTCGACCGATGGTTCCTATAACAGCTATATGCTATAGTCATCCGATCCGGTGTGTTCCGACAAATGTGCAGCGTATTTGTAGCAAAAGTCTCCGTGCAAAGTTTGGTTAAGATCTTTAAAACAGACGGAAGAGATAGCATAGAAACAGACGGACATGGCTATATCAACTCAGCTCGTCATGATGATCAATAATATATGTACTTTTTGTTGTTGGAGATGCTTCCTTCTATGCGATACAAAAATTTGTTCAATTTTGATATACCCCTCTACCAAAAGGTGGTTTTTTATGGGCGGTAAAAATAAATTTTGGCAAAATTTAAAAAAAAAAAGGCAAACTTCACATGAATAGAATAACTTTTAAACTGTTTTGAAATCTGAATGCTTACATTTTTATCTCATATGGAAACTAGCCTTGAAATATAAAAGGAACTTTTTCCATCCATATTATGTCCCCCATACTTTAAACTTAATTTTGCACACTCTTCCGTTTTCCATATTAGTGAACGAGATAAAGAAAACTCGAATGAAGTCTGAGATGGGAACTGTAAGCAAAATACTTGACCCATAGAAACTTCGGTACGCGCGGGATCTACGGAACAAATTGCTCAATTTTCGAGATGGGCGGAATCGTGTCGGAAAAATTGTATATGGGAAGGGCGTGATGGGGATTAAATATTTTTTACTGCGCAACCACCAATAGTTGTGTTGAAGTTTTCTTCACAAAATCGGGTAAATGTTTACTTTTCAGGCAACCAGCTCCTAAAATTCGCGAATTCATTTTCGTCGAAATTCAATTACAAGAGAACCATGGTCGACCGCCAATTATTTTCTACACGTAAATTCTTCATAATACGTGATCTATAGAGGAAAATTAGTTTTAGAATTTTAGGAGCTGATTACCTCAAAGTAAACATTTACCCAAATTCGGTTGTGTTTTGTAATAATAATAAGCTAGGCACCCCAAGTAATAAGATTTACTTTGCAAGTAACCAATTTTTTATCTGCTATTCCTAGTTTTCAAATATTGGTTGCCCAATTGGAGAAACAGAAACTGCGTCGCATCGTCTTACATCACCACAATGCTTCAGAACACATATTCAAAAATCTATTAAAATCAAAGCATTTCACCCCAGCATCGTGTTCTACAACTGACTTCTTGCGATTTTTGGTTAATTCCGAATATTACAATAAATTAAAGATATTGTCTACAGAATAAATGCGGAGATAATGCCGTTAATACAGAAATGGAAAAGCTACAAAAGATATTGAAGACTACTTTGAAATGATGATCTACAAACAGAAAAAGGAATTGAAATCTGTAGTGAAAATGTGCAAAATAACAGATAGATACAAAATTTTAAAAATGAAATACTACAAATAATGTGGACTGTTGTATTTCAGCCAAATAATCGAACTTTTGTTGCCCCCCCTCCCGTACATAATGTTTATTTCCTCAACCCACCATTTTGCTTTATCCGCTCCGCCATGGCCCGTTGTTGCTGTTGACGATATTGAATTCTTGGATCTTCCCATTGCGTCGTTTTTGTAGTATGGCTAAAAAGATAAAAAGGATACATGTAAAATAAATTTGGATGTAGATTATGTAACAGATGGACATATACATAAATAATATAGTTGATATAAAAAGTATTTTTATTCACAGAAATAAAAAATAAACTGTTTTCATATATTAAGGACCGATTTCTCGTCTTCTAGCTATCTGGCATGAGCGGCAGCCTCGCTGTGCATACAGCAGTGTTTCCCAGCGATAGCCCCTGGGGCACGAACATACTCGCCATTTCTTACCGAATGCTTGCCGAAGTCATGCATCACAGTGTGTTGGAGAGAGACAGTCACATTTTCGCGCTCTCTGCTTGGGGAACCCTGGCCTACAGCTTTCAGCTATGGCGTGTGTACGTTTGTGTATGTGTTTGTACGTGTTTCAAAGGCACAGGGTATATTGTGGAGTCAGGGCACTTGACTATAGCTCTGTTGTTTTTTTAATAAATTGGCCCAGCGTGATCCAGTTGGATCCGTTTAGGATTGAGATCACCTACTGAGGGCTAAGTTTTCAATGCGGACGATGAAGGCTGTGCTTGTCGTTAAAATAAATATTTATCCCTATACATTTTTAGTTGTTTATACAACATCCTGATTAAGCTAAGCTCAATCTTCTATACCAGTGGTGTCCAAAATGCCTATCCCATGGGATAAGAACATAATTCTGCCGGCATCGCAGCCGACACACGTATAGAGAGAGAAACTAGAGAAACTTTTGGCTTTTTGATTTACTTCACGAGGCATTTGTTCGTGGCATTTGTTTGTTGTGACGTCTACTTCGTGTTTCGCTGGTAAGCACACAAGCGCAATGTTTGATTGAGTGAGTTTTGACACCACTGCTCTATACAATAATTTTTTTTTCATCCGATTGACTTGAAACTCGGTTTGTAGTGATAGATTTCGAATTCATTTGTCATTTTATTACATAGGCCAACAAAATTACCAAGTTTGTGAGGTGCAGCCTTGTCACTGATTCCAAAACTGGTTTCGGTTTAGCTCCATCAGCTCTTGTTTCCAAGATATGGCGGAAAAACGAAACGAAAAACGCCCACACTATGATTAAATATTTGGATTTATGACCTATTTTCGACAGAACAAATATCAATGCATCTTTAAAAAATCAAAGGCGCCATATAGGTACAGCAGAAGGTGTCCTAATTAGCCACTAAAGCAGCGTTGGCCAACGAGAGCGAGGCCAAAAAAAAGAGTGTATTGGTGTGCGAAAATAAAGCGAAGTAAACCAGCGACTGAAAAGCTTAGCATGTGTTCGGCTAGGTTGTACCACCAGAAATTTGAGAAAATTGCCATAAATCAAGAATCGTCTGACTTTAAAGGCTAATTTGACCCTGTCTGTTGTACCTATCAGCTGGGCTCCGGGATTATATTTATAAATCACCGGAGGGCTCACCCTTGCTCCCATTGCTTTGAGACTTTTTCGGCATTTGGCGTCAGTCAGTCTCAAAATAAATTGCGTCGCAGTTCACTCGCTTGAACAACAACAAAGTCCATGCGAATCAGAGCCCGGCACCAGCACGACTCACGTACAGAGTGCGCAACAGGTGCACTTATTTTTTCTTAAAATTGGCCTTAAGCACACCACTAAGTTTCTTTTTTTTTATCCATATTTTTAGTTCTCTAGCTTATGCAAAATTATTATGATAAAAGGAAAAAGAAAATAATTTAATGCAATGCTACGCTACAAAATGTTGTTGGCTAATCGCCATTTTATTATCGATTGTCAAGTCTGCGAAGATAGCAACACTGCTCAATCCACAGAAAGACTACAGTGGGATTCCTCAGAAGCATCGAACAAAGTCGAATCCCTCTGGTACTACTCCGTATTCTTTTAAATGAGTCGAAGCCTAATATGTATATCGAAAGCACTATTCGATTACAACAGTACCAGACTACCGCATATTTTGGCGCAGTATATGCTTCGACAGGGGATTGGATGGTACGCGTCTCTCAAAACTTCAGGACCACAACATCACCCTCAGTGGAAATGCTACTCACTCCGAGTGGGTAAAAGAAAATGAATCTTTTCTCACAGTCATAACAGAGGCAAGCAAGAATCAGCATGTGAAAATGGCAAGATCGATCGAAAAGCGCGTAGGAGCTGAGTTCTGCAATACCGTCAAAAAACAACGAACCATAACATGAATCCCAAAGGCGCGAGGTGATATGCTACGGTTGCACAGCTGTCCCAGAAGCACGGTCAACGATGGATTATGCTCACTTTGGAATTTAAAGAAGCTTCTCATGCAGCACTTTTTTGGAAGATGCCCTATTCTGCAAGAGTTTCGCTGGTGATGTTTTAAGAAGGGAGTACTTGAGGAAATGGAGGTCTACGCGGCTTTAGATGGAGACATGGTTTGGGAAACCTTGGCCAATTATATTGAGAATGCTATTCTATATAGAAAGAAAATATTAAATGAAGATATTTTTAATATAACTTAAGATAATTCAGCTAAAAATAGTTATATTTTATTAATTGCAAGAAAAGTTAAAATTTGAATCAAGTAATTTTTAATGTTTAAATGTTCAGAAAAGCAGACGTCTCTAAGTCAAGCTTTTAAATTTGTTTTTATTATCTATTTTGACCCCTTTTTTATATCTAGAACGGTCAAAAATTTGTAATCTATCTATCCCGTCCACATTCCGAGGGTGGGAG
This sequence comes from Lordiphosa magnipectinata, assembly GCA_037044535.1. NCBI lineage: Eukaryota > Metazoa > Arthropoda > Insecta > Diptera > Drosophilidae > Lordiphosa > Lordiphosa magnipectinata. Next base: position 200,968 of record JBAMBO010001897.1, read on the forward strand.
AATTTTTTGATAGTTCAAATTGAGGTTTGCCCGCCTAGCACGATGGTCTGCTACACCACAAAATACATTTGATATTACATGAATGCTTTTCCCTCCATAGGTATTTTTCGCATTGGGAAACACTCAAAACAAGGCTTGAAACGATTGCTAGTAGGAAAATATGGGAAAAATAAACCTTGGTGCATCAAACGGCTATCTTTGAGTCCTTGAACTTTAACCTAACAAAAAAATTAAATTTCTTATATCGCAAGCATATACTTCCGAACAAGTATGACAGTCGGCGGTTCAACAGGTAGGACATTAAATTATGTTTAACTTGTTTTGGTTAGTAATAGTAACTCTTGCATAGATTAGGATCTTTGGCTATAGAAAGTAAAAGGAATTCATAGCACTTACTTCAAATAATAAATCTGTCCGTCGTTAGTTTTGGCCTGTTCCCAGCCCGGAGGCAGTGCTCCCAGTTGGCTTTGCAATTGAATTGGGCTCACCACGTCGTACGACCTTTGTTTTTTGTGTGCGGAAAGGGGCATCTCCTGAACCTGCCCCGGCACACCCAGGCACGTATTCATTCCATCAAGTTCGATGGCATTGGCGGCACTGCTGGTAAAATCGACACTGTTCTCGGGGAAGGCGGGCCCCTGGTTGCTCGCGTTGGCATTGGCTTCACTGCGCGAGCGAACGTTATAGTTCTGCTGCAGAGATGCTGGACTACTGCGAGCGCGAAAGTGATGTATCGCCAGGCGGCTCTGTGATGGCTGGATCGGGTTCGCGTTCTGTGAGATGGCCGCAGATATGGCTGGCTGCTGCACGTCCACTGGCTGTGCAGCTTTATTGATGTTAGTCTGGGAGCCGCCATCGAACGTGGAATCGGCACTGTTCGCTCGTGAGTGAGATGGAGCCGGAGGGGTGAAGAAGGAATTTGGAAGTTTTCGCATGCGAAAAGGCAACTGCAACGGGCGCTTGGCATCGCCCGGATTCAAGACGCTATCAAATAGTGCTTGCAAATTATCATCTGTATCTTGGTTCACGCGAACAACCAAATTATTGGATAATTTTGTCGGTGACATATCCTCATCGTCGATCTCCTTCTCGTTTATGTTGCTAGTATTGCTTATTGACATTGTTGTTAACATAAAATCGAACCGTTTATGGAAACAAATGTATCGGGTGAAACAAATTAACTGCAATATACATATATATGTATCACTTCATTATTTGAAGCAAATTATAACAAAATATTAATAATAATAATGTAACAGCACTGCCAACATAACACAAAACAGTTCTTTAGGGAACAACCATCCAGTGGCATTCTCCAACATTTCAACTTATCGGTTTGTTCGCTATCGATTGGCGGGCATCGTTACACTTAATGTTGTATGTCAATTCCATTTGTTGCACTGAAGTGAAAATTGCCCCATTTAATATCAAAGAGGAACGAATGGAATCGTCGTGTCTTGACGAAATTGAGTAGAAATTTTGCGTCCATTTAAAAAGATAATTTAAAAGTACACCAATTTACTTTTTTTCATATATTCTTTCAATTCTATCATTAGTTTGAAATTGTTGATAAACTAATAAATTGAGGTTTTAATTGACATCAGAGTAAATTTGTGAATTAAGGTCATTAAAATAAAATATTATAAAATCGGCTACCAATTACCTGGGGACTTATGAGACACATATCGAGTCGGCTAAAACTTGCTAGTTGGTCCAGTTTAACAAAAGATATAGTAAAATCGAGCATACAGACGTTGAGAAAATCCAATTTTCATAGACCTCCACATAGCAATAAGGATGAACCTTTGAGACTGATCCCTCGATAGTTGGCGCAAAACTGCGGAGATGGAGTAAATACTATTTACTACACTAGAGCCTAATTGCCAACACATCATATGCAACTAGCATAAATCGATACTACAGCTGAAGCGGGCGGCGGCACTAATTAAAGCTAAAACTGAAGGAATAAGCGGTAATCGAGGAGAAGATTAAGCACTTGATATGTGCGCGCTGAGTCTTGGAAAACCAGTAACAAGGAAAGACAGCCACTAAAAGTTTTTTAAGGATTTAGTTCCATTCGTTTCCCGTTCCTGAAAGAAGTAGGGTCATTCAAAAGCGGGCTAAGAGGCGGAACTTAGCGTGTTTGAGAGCAAAATACTTCCGAGGATGTATGGTCCTTTTAAAGTTGGCAATGATGAAGCTTCAGTAAAATAGACGTACAACTGGAAAGCATTAACAGCCTTGGTGTTAACAATTCTCACGAAAAAAGACGTGGCACTAGTAGCCACGAGAGATCGATAAGTTTTCTGACCACCATTTAAGGTCAGGATGATTGATGCCATTAAACTGTTTTGTGAAAATACTAAACTATTTCTATTGTCCTGTTTTATATCATACAAATTCATTTATACATAAATCGACTTAGTTTTTACATTCTTAAGCATTTGTGTCAGAGCTGCTTTCTTCATTTAGTTTTACTTGAACAGAAATGGATTTAACAAGTACTTTTCTAAAGTTACCATGAAATAATAATTAAGGTCTAAGAATATAGGATGAAATATTTTCAAAGAGACCGGTGCTGAGTTTTTCTATTTCAGTATACAAAAGTGTTTTCAACCCAGATTCTTCTATTATTTGAAGCTTACAATTTAACCCAATTGCGCTAAATCAAATCCTGGTCGTTCCAGCAACTGCTTTTCTCTTGATTTCAAGACCGTTACCGTTACAGTACTATGATCTGTAATAGTTATTTAGAATTTCCCAATTCTATATTTATATGGTAGAAACATAAATGAGAGGAAAATGAATATCATGTATTACTCCCGTGTAAACCTTATCTATTATTTGCCATCTCTAATGCAATCGAGTACTCGCTTAAACCGTAATTTGACTGATACCGATGAATACCTTTACCTTTAATTTGGCCTCAAACATTGTGTATTATTCTAGTTTAATGTTATCCAGCAATTGTTTAAGAGCTTTGTAATACTTATTGAATTGTGATAACACTAATGCAGTAGAATGATAAGCGAAATTATAAATATATGTTGGATTCCTTTGGCGGGATTTATATCATTTTTAATATTATTATCGGCAATCAACAAATCTGTCGGCGTTCGAAAGGCATATGTAAACCTCCTCTTAAGGATATTTGAGGTAAATGTGTGACGATTATCCTTAATAACCTTATTTAATTGTTCTATGACTAAGTCAGTGCTTTTATCGCAACAACTTTTGGTCTGATGACGGGGTTGGATACTCCAAAGTTCATAAATATAGTCAGGCTAATAAAACACATTTGTATGTATGTACGCATGTACATATGTTCCGTTTCACATATGCTTATGTATGTATGTAATTTATATTCCCCGTTCTCGATTTCCTTTTCACAAAATTGCTTGATATCGGTTTGATAACTGTTTCAATTATCACAAATCAATTGTTTGATTGTGTGCGTGTGTTTAACCCCAAAGAGGTGATTTGATGTAGAGGGGTAAACCAAAATGGGAAATAATATTAAATACATCGCCTTTTGGGCACACGCATAATCCTTAAGACTTAAAAAAGATGCCATCGGTGAAGAATCACATGATCTGGGCGGGCAATTCAGTTCAGTGTAACGGGATATTCCTTAACAAGGAACGGGTTGTATGTCATGTGGCACTACCTTGTTGAGAACTTGCAATTATGTTAAATGAAACCGATTTAAAGAAGAAGAAAAATATGCGCCACGTCCCTATCCGAAATATTTATATCAATACCTTAACTTCCGATTTCGAAAGGGACAAAATCTTGTCAAAGTGATCACATAGTAGGCGTGTGCTTACTTATTTCAGTATTCCACAGAACGTAACTTTTGACTCGATCCCTTAGATCCGGCTGAATTTGAGCGATTGTCTAAATGCGGCTTATTGGAGTGGGCTTCGAACTTCAGAAAAGTCGCACAATTTTGGTGCTTAAATAATAATACAAAAATATTTGGCTTTTATACAGCCCAAAAGGCCACAAGCGGTGCGTCGTAGCGCCGTCCTGTTGTTCAATGTGGTCAAAAATAAATCTCTTATCATCGTTCTGTAGCTCTCTCCGTTGACGGGGATGTTCTTACCAACGTCGATTTAAGAAAGGAGGAAAAATCCACATTAGTGCATTGGTACTTGGTTGCGCTTTTGGATTGGCGTCATCCCATATATGTCCATTAAGCTTGTTTCACTAAAGTAGATTTTTTGGCCGAAAATCAAACAGTCTCATTTGGACGGAAGTCTTTTTTATGGTGTGGTTTTTGGTGTTTAAAGTTATGTGCAAACATAATATTATCCGGTCATTCATAGAACAGTACAGGGTATTTATGTAGTTCAACGAAATATCGCTTCAAGCTAGTCAAATTGCGAAAATTAAGATTCCTTTTTCGTACTGTCTTCCTTCTTTATATACTTTGCGTGTAAGCCATACCCATACTTTTTCAATTACGTTTAGGTCTGGAGACTATGGTGGCCAAGTCATGACATTAACGTTTTGGCTCTAAATCAGTGGTGTCCATAGTGCCAAAAGCCTATCCCATGCGATAGGAACTCATAATTCTGCCGGCGTCGCAGCCGACACACGTTTAGAGCGGGAGAATACGTGTGTTCTATAAATAGCATGCTCGGCGGCTTGCTCTCTTACGATTTTGTTCTCTCACGAGGCATTTGTTCGTTTGCTTGTTGCTCATGTTGAAATGTCAAATGTTTACTTCGTGATTCGCTGCTACGCACATAACCGCAATGCTGGATTGTGTGAGCTTGGACACCAATGCTCTAAATAAACGATTTCGCGTCACGAGCGTTATAAATAGGAGCATTATACTGTTGAATTCAGATTCCAGTAATTGTGATCATACTTTGCTCAATTAAAATTTCGTTCCATAAAACGCTATCGCTCCCCATACCTCAGGGCTGTGATGGAGGCCTTAAATAAACTTCCCAAACCATGAAAATAGTATTGATCTACATTAAAACGTTTTTCATCTGTAAAGACAAACGATCGCCAGTCGTTATGTCGAGTGTCGGATTGAACAGTCCACATCATATAATCTCTTCCAAACTGGAGCATTTTTTGCTTGCGAATGGCACTTAGTGGGGATATTTTCTTAATTTTAAGACGTTTAAGATGTTTTGCATTTGAAGTGCACAGTTGAAAGGCTTACTAATTCCTTGATTTAAATCGCCGACTATGCGAAATTGGAAGCAATTCTAAGAACTTGGCGTTCTTCTCGAGCAGTTAGAACTCGTTTTCTTCCTTGAATACCTATCAATAGTGCTGGAGCTGTGATGTATCTGTGTGGCAATTTTTCGATTGGAAATGCCTTGCGAGTGATAGAAGTGATAGAAGAAGGCTCAAAACTTTGGCCTTACCCATTATGGCGTAAACTTTTTGGAAATGGCCGCCTTGTGCCTTCCAGTAACGCCGAAGTCTCTCATGCATTGAGAAATTGTCCACTGTTTTTCGCCATATTTAAGTCGTTTTTGCCTTGTGAGCTGTAGCGGAGTCTTGTTAAAAGGTCCACGGCTTGTTTGCAAATAATGTCGTGTTGATAGGCTTCACAACCTTTTTCAAAACGTTGGACTGATACACTTTCGCCGAAGTTTTGACTCTTTTTTCACAAAAATGGAGCTTGGTGACCCCATCATAGGCGACTCCCCACCAAACCATCACATAAGCCGGATGGTGACCTCTCTGAACTCTCGCAATGAGTTCGGACGCTTGATTTGATGACACAGCATACACTCCATCGTTCGGTTTGTTGAACGATTCCTCTATGGTGAAAATTTTCTCGTTATTAAACAGAATTCGTCTGTGGGTATTGTTCGCGCACTGGCAACGCAATGCTTTCGATTTGGTCTTGCGTTTTTTCTGTTGTGAGCAAGTGGCCAGTGTGTCTCTTGTATGCACTGAGTCCCAAGTCACGTTTTATGATGCGCGACATGCTGTCCTTGATGAAATTCATCTCACGAGACATGATTTTCTGCTTGCGCAGTGGATTTCGACGAATTCGATCTATCGCGTTCGCAAAGCGCGCGGACGTCTGGATATTGCGCAGTCTTTTATTAACTTAATAATTAATATAATTTAAAAATAAAATTTATTAATTTTAATAACTTCACGGTTCGATACACAAAGTTACGGATGATTTTCCGAAAGATTTCACCTTTTTCGTAGCCGCATTTATGCAGGACAATTACGACAACACGATTTTCAAGCGAACCCCATTCCATAATTACAGTACAATGCAGTAATAATAGCATAAATATCACTTCACATACAGCCGTCAAGTTGGACTGGATGCGTTCAATGGTTCTCAAGAACGAGTATGCTAGGTATGTTCTTCATCTTTGGTCATCCATGGCATTTATCGCGGTTCAGTATTGTCATAATAATGGCTATGTAGTTATGTGTGGTCATTTAGGGTCTTAAAAATCCAAGTGTGAACAGATTTTTTCCTATTTTCTCGTTCTAAAACTTGCTGATTGTTAATTGATTAATTTTGTATGCTTTTGAAACACATTCGCGAAATTTGGTCGAAATCGGATGATAATAAGTCGGAAGAAAGAATCAAATTTGTATTTTAATGTAAGCGCTCTTAAACTCTGCTATTTCAATTTCAGCTTTTGCAAGGATATAAAAACTCCGCACAGATAGCTTAGACAGACTTCTTATAATCAATTTCATGTTTTCTTATAATTTCCAGTATGGTCGAGACAGTATAGAAACTGCATCCAAAGAGAATCAACAGCTTTGTGAAAATAATATCCAGACAAAAAAACCCCAAGAGCCAAAAATTGTTCATGATGAAGATTTTAAGGAATCAACCAACGGAGCAACTTTAATAACAAGAGACGCAGTGCTTCTTCCAGAGCTACAAGAAAATACTCAAGGCAAGCAAACGTCAAGTGAACAAAAGGTAAGAAATGGTATTTCATTGCTTGAATTGCCAAAGATTTCCCATGAATTAGTAACCATTACGAATAAAAACTTATTTTATTTCAGGAGGATTTCAGCTTTGACTTTGAAAAATGTTTGGACTACTTGAAATCGGGAGTGGAAGCTATTATCGAAGATGATGTTACTTCTCGTTTTGAGGCGGAGGAACTGAAGAGCTGGAATATGCTAACACGCACAAACAGGCACTACGAATTCATATCCTGGAAAATCACTCTGATATGGATGATTGGATTTGTTGTGCGATATTTCATTTTGATGCCCCTACGAGTATTAGTTTGCTTTATTGGTGTAAGTATCAAAATATCAAACGAGGTTTCAAAACAAACTTAACTAATCTAATATAGATTGGAGTCATCGAATACAAGTAGCGAAATGGCAAAATTTCCTATTTTTTGGGTACAAACCTAGCGTATTACACTGAAATCAGTTTTGTGACGTGGATTTATTACTAAATCTCATGTGGCAAAAATTTGATTCCAACTAATATTGATTATAAATGTTTCAACTGTTGCATGGTGGTCATTTCCAGAGCATTTTAATGGATTATGAAAATTCAGTTGTATCTTTTGAAGCTTCTTGAAACCACCAGATCTGTAACTTGAAACTACCAATACAATATTTTGGGTAATTAACATTTTTATTATCATTACAAATGTTAATGCAATGAAAACTTACAACCGAAAATACTAAAATTATTTTTTATTACACAAAAAATGAGTTAAAAATATCGTTACGGTAATTACAATCTGTGTTTAAAAACTTTTACAACTTTTCATTTTTGTTTTTTGCTGCTTTAATAATCTCAGTAGTCAATTGTCGAAGCGAAAGCAAATATGTAAATTGGTAAAACTGATCAGTAGTCAATGCTTTCAAAGTTATTCGTTGCCTGCGTCTTTTAATAATTTTTAAATGCAAAAGAAAACAGTCGATTTAGGCTGCCTTCACACTGTTTGATACATGAGACATGATAGTCTAGTAGTTCAGATTTTTGTTATGCTTTAAGCTTAGTACTCAGACAAACTAAACCGTCCGCTAGCGGAATTTACAACTAATTCCGATGGGTGCGTAGCGTAAGGTGCAGTGTGACTGTTCAACGCCGAAACACCACCGTTCATCAAAATAACACAAAATGTGAAACGGTCACTCTGCATTGTCAGCTGTTGTTTTGCATTTTAATTTAATTTAATTACATTTTAATTGAAATGAAAGTATTTAATTACAAAAAATGGCAAAATATGACTTAGACCCCAGCATGTACTGAGCAAACTGCCACTTTTGGCTGCGCCAAGGCGACACCACCGGCACTTCCACTCTTGGGTAGCGCAGAGACTTCCAGGCTATCTTTCAATCATTTCCTAAAATATATATTTATTATATTTTACAATCTTTCACGTAATTCTTGGTAAAACTCACTTTCTTTTCTGACCTCTGCAGCCACAGCTTCCCATGCTTTCTTTACAAAAACTGCATCGAAATGCTTTTTATGGGTTCAAATCCCACAGGATGGGATGTATGTATATGGACTACCAAAATTAGCGTAATCTTTTCGTCAGCGTCGAATTACGATAATCTGTTTTAGGAGGTAGGAGGGAAAAAATACAAACTATATTTTCTGCTTCTGAACGTCGGAATTGAATCGGCCTATGTCTGCCTGTCAAGTTAGCAGCGCATTAGTTTTCCGACGCTCAGGAGGGGAAATTTTAGTTAGGAGGCCTGTACTAAGCTTAAAATGTGAATAGCTTGTCAAATTCATATAAGAATCATGATGAAATGCAGGCCTACTAGATTATCATATCTCATGTATCAAACAGTGCGACTTTGACAATCAATGGACCCATTCAGCAGATAATTTCGTTTTGCGATTTGTGATTCATAATTGCCGATTTTACCTGCTGAATGCAGTGATTGCCGATTGCGATTCGCAAATTTGACATTAATGATTGCTGCAACGGAATCAAACAAAAAGTATAATTGGTTACCGATTGCTGGATCAGCCTGCCTTAGTGTAAGTTTTCACATAAAACTTTCTATTAGTGTGAGTTAATATTGTAGTTTATTTGTCCCGGGGTTTTTTTTTATAAAGCCACAGAATATCTTAACGCCTGCTCGCTCTATCAATGCCATTCAGCAGAGACTCATCGGCAATCGCAAATTAGTAACCGCTAATCGGATTTATCTGCTGAATGTGCACATTGTTTAAAAAGTTTTTCATTTGATCGACTGCGACTTATCCAAATATCGTAATTCGAAACAAAATGCAGGCGACTGCTTAGTAAATTATACCAAAAATAGAGTAGAAATATTTTAAGCTACGGTTTGCAGCCTTGGAATATGGTGACAAGTCTATATAACACACAGTCATTTCACTCAACACAGCAATTCAACAATTCAACACACACAATTTTAACACAAAACAAAGTCATCTCCAAACAATTTCGACAAACGTCTTATAAATCACAGTCATTTCACCCAACCCAACAATTCAACACTAAGTCAATATAACACAAAACAAATTAAACACGAAGAAATTCAACACAACACAAGTTCAATACAACAATTCAAGACTACGTCAATTTAACACAAACAAATTTAAAATTATTAAGTGGAAATAGTAAATAAAATGCAAGTGTGAAGTATCAACCTCATCAGGAATAGAAGGGTGACACAAGCAGCAGGTAAAATTTTTTTTGGAAATAATCACGCGATTATAGACGTGTGTTGCAATTGGTTTGTGATGACTTTGTTTTGTGTTATATTTGTTTGTGTTGAATTGACGAATAGTTGAATTGCTGTGTTGAGTGAAATGACTGTGTGTTATGTAAACGTGTTACTGTTTAATATAATATTCAGAAAAGACAACCTAAACCATGTCACTTTTTGTAATAACATAAAATAAATTAAGATTTGGTGATAAGAATCTGCATGCACTTGACCTTAACCTTAAAAAGGACCAGCCGTGGTAGCCATTTGAGATGTCTTGTGTGTAAACGTACCACTAGACCTACGCAGATCATTATTCACTTTTTGAGAATAGTAGCTACTTAGAAGCTTTGGAATTTGGCCCTTAAAATATTAAGATAAGTCGCAGTTGATCAAATGAAAAACATTCAAAGCATTGACTTTCAAATCAGTCGTCGACTGTTTGCTTCGACTTACAATAATTCGGAAATTCGCTGTCAATCAAATGAAAATCTTTAAAAGCATTACAAAATTATTTTTTATTTTTGCTTTCACTGAGACTGCTGAAATTTTCAAAGCAGAAGTCTTAAGCTAAGGTCCCACAGGCAAATAATTTGACAAATTTTGTATCAAAATTTATTATTATTTATTTATTTGCCTAGCTTAAGTTTAATGTCCTGCAAAACCTGCAATCTTGGCTACTTAGCCAAATATTCATCGAAATTTTGGCAAAATTTTTGCCTGTGGGGCATTGACTGTTTCAAATTAAAGCTTAGTACTCAGACAAACTAAATCGTCCGCTAGCGGAATTGACAACTAATTCCGATGGATGCGTAGCGTAAGGTGCAGTGTGACTGTTCAACGCCAAAACACCACCGTTCATCAAAATACCACAAAATGTGAAACGGTCACACTGCATTGATTGTCAGCTGTTGCTTTGCATTTTAATTTAATTTAATTACATTTTAATTAAAATGAAAGTATTTAATTATAAAAAATGGCAAAATAGACCCCAGCATGTACTGGGCAAACTGCCAGTTGACACCATCACACACTTTTGGCTGCGTCAAGGCGACACCACCGGCACTTCCACTCTTGGGTAGCGCAGAGACTTCCAGGCTATCTTCCAATCATTTGCTAAAATATATATTTATTATATTTTACAATCTTTCACGTAATTCTTGGTAAAACTCACTTTCTTTTCTGACCTCTGCAGCCCCAGCTTCCCATGCATTCTTTACAAAAACTGCATCGAAATGCTTTTGATGGGTCCAAATCCCACAGGATGGGATGTATATGGACGACCAAAATTAGCGCAATCTTTTCGTCAGCGTCGAATTACGATAATCTGTTTTTATTTTGTTTTTTTGCGCTAGACATGATTGATGCTTTTTCGATGGGTAGGAGTCGGAAAAAATACAAACTATATTTTCTGCTTCTGAACGTCGGATTTGAATCGGCCTATGTCTGCCTGTCAAGTTAGCGGCGCGTTAGTTTTCCGACGCTCTGGAACGGAAATTTTAGTTTGTCTGAGTTTGACCAAGCGTAAGAGGCCTGTCGGAATTTTGCGTAAGCTTTCCGACACCCTTTTTTTTATGTGCAGTTGACACCCGTCGGAATCGATTGAGTTTGTCTGAGTACTAAGCTTAACGAGTTAACATCACTCAAAATAGAATAGGCGTTTCAAATTGAGTTTCTATATTAAATTTTCTTGTCCGAAGGGCAGACTTAAAAGAGTCAATAGCCAAAATTATTGCCAGCAGACAAAATTATCATTTTGCAAATCGAAAATCTTATTGGCAATTTCAAGGGGCTAACAGAAACAAGTCCGCCAAATCGCGAAAATCGTGTTTTCATGGTGAAGTTTGTTTCATGAAGCTCACTTCGATTTCGATTAGATCATCCTGAAAACTGCTTGGACAAGAGACAAGAGTTATCTATTACAAAAAACGAACTACAAAAAAACCCCGCAGCGAGTCTATCGAAATGAGGCAAAGGGAAACTATCGAAAAACTTTATGCCACCAAGCTTTGCCTGCATTTACTGCCCCTCTACAACTCTTCCCTACGAACAAAAACTTAGTGTGAATGCTGACTAATTCGAGCTTAAATTTTGAATTAAAATTAATATTACGATATTAATCAATTACCACTGAATCTTTTTCGTACTGTCTTGTCCTTTATTGTTTTTGCTGTGTTTGTCTTTTTTAACACCTCTCTAATAAAAATATATTATATTCCTAGGTTTTATTTGCAGTTTTAACAAACAGTGTTGTGGCACTAATACCTTATCGATTTCTGCGGCACCCTTTAGCGGATTTATCGTTTAAAATTACGTTCCGTCTAATATCAAATTCCTTGTCAGCCCTTATTAAATTTCACAATAAGCAATATAAGCCCTCAAGTTCTGGGTTCTGTGTAGCAAATCATACCTCCCCCTTGGACGTGGCAATTTTATCAACCGACTGTACATTTTCTTTGGTGAGAAAGAAGTTTTTTATTTTAAATTCAAGTGTCTACATATGGAATTAGACTGAAATTATGATACCATACTTCTCATGCATGAAACAACCGATATTGGAATAAAATTACCCATAAAGAATCAAGGAACTAACAACCTCATAAATATGAGTTTATCGAAAATCATTCTAACATCTTACGTTTTTGTTTTTTGATAAGAAAATCTCGATTTGTTACTTTAGCCAAAGCTCCACCATAGGCATTGCAATTCCATAAATTGCAATGTTTTTGAAATTTGGTAAACTTGGCATTAAAGCTTTGCTTGTTATAGGTTATTTGATAGAATTGGCTAAATATTAAAATTTAACAAGAAAAGAAAAAGAAATCTTAAATGTTCACAAGAAGTGGTACACAGTTGAACAACTACCTAACAGTTCCCTTACCGATTTTTTTGCCTATAAAATAGAACAGATATCCAACTTCCATGTAAAATGTAAAATTGGCTCAAACAGCACCTCTAAAGGAGGGCCAGGGCCAAGCTTCTCAGAATCCAAATTCCATGCATGACGAATTTAGCGGTATCTTAATTAATAACCTAATTTATATGTAGTACAACTTTGTCTTGCAGTATTGGCTTTTGTCATTGTCTTCGCGTCTCTGTTTGTTGTGTATTGTCATTTATATTTATTTGTTTGCTAAATACCCTGTAGATAATTGTAATATAGATTCAAAACAGCACTAAAGCAGGTAAGATATATAAAGAATGTGATGACGCAGAGATTTATATTTGATGTACTTATCCGGTCGCTTGAATTATGATGATGCCTTTTTGTGACCTAAGACTTTGTGGTTCCCGCCTCTCTTGGTCAATTAAAAGGGAGGTAATTACAGCAAACAAAACACATAGACAAAGGGTAAAATAACTAATAGAAGATTTGTTGCTATAGTAACTGAAAATCTCTGCCAAAGCGAACACTCGATGCGAGCAAGCAAATTAAATTTTTATCAAAACTAAAACACCATTGCCCAACTCCTTTTTTTTTACTGGAACCAGCGTTTTCCAATCCCACTGTTTAATCTAGTCGAAACCAGTTCGATACCGGTTCGCAATACCGGTCCTGATCCAGTAAAACATACAGGCCAGATTTCAACCGTTTTTAACTGCTTTCGAAACGGTTCACAGACTTGAAATAAAGTCTATGACTCTCTCCCAATAAAAAATTCTCTGAGTAGTTTGTGTATATAGAATTTAACAGCTGAAGAAAAACAAAACTTATAGTCAATTGTGAAGATTCCCATTTTTGCCAGAGAAATGCGAAAATGTCATAAAATACATTGGTAAGATCTAAAAAGAGTTTCGAGATGATAAGTCAATAGTAGGACATTGAGTCCTAATTTATTTGAAAACACTTTATCAATCTTCGGGTATAATTGATAGATTAAAAAGATTTAGTATCCATCTTTCCACGACAGTACGAACCTTATAACTTAAAAGAAGTTTCATCAAAAATTGTGGTGGAAAAAACCTGAAGTAATGATTTCTCCACATGTACGGTACTGCGACGTAATGCTTCGTTTAACAGCAAATCTTTGAAATCTATGTAAAAGGCTGTGGATCTTATTTTAATTTGAACAGCTGAAGTAACTTGTGTCCGTTTTCTACTTTTACGTCAAATCTTTTTGTCAAATTTGGTCACATTTAACTTACTTTTAACGCTGACAAAATATATGATGAAGCAAGCTAAATAAAGCAAGGCATCCAAAAACGAATTTGTTTGACGAACAAATTTGTCAAACAAGAATTCATTTGCCCACTAACCAGGCGAATAATTCTCACGAACATCATTTGCTTGAAAATCTCAACGAGTAAACATGAGAATATGGCAGCGAAAACTAACACAATCATGGTCTTCCAGCCACAATTCGTTGCTCATTTGGGCAAGTATTCACTCTACAAATATTTTTGACAAATTATGTTCGTGCACTTGTTCCCATCCATTGACACGCACGAACACACGCAAGATAGAAACGTTTTTTTTTTTTTTTTTTTTTGTTTAATGATAGGTAGGAGATTACTTGATACATAGAACTTAATCTATTTACAAATAGCTAACAAGAATTACTTATACTATACGGTGCTTAGACAGCACGAAAAAAGCCTGGGATAACAACTTAACACGCAGCACAGGTCCTGGGAGTGATCTCTCATCTTGCTGGGGAAACCAGCAGCGTGCAAATATTAGTAGGGGATAGTCTCAAGGGGACACGTATGCCAAGTTGAGGAGGCGGCCCGAGGGACGCCTTCCATGGACCCAGAGGTCTGAGGGATGTCGTCGGTTAAGGCGTCTTCTGAGCCTGTTTGTAGCCAATTCAGATGCAAGTCTATTGGAGTGGGCCACCAGTCCGTCATGATACCTACTAGTATGCATATTGATTTGGGCGCATAAAGGCACTACATCCAAATCGCGATATAAAGTTATATGCCTCACATACCAGGGAGCATCAGCAATGCGCTGTAGTACTCGGCTTATAGAAGATTTAAGTTTCTTGAGTGTAGTGGAGCATGCCGTACCCCATAGCGGGATCCCCCAGGTCCAGGAAGGCATGATAACAGCCTTGTAAACAAGGATTTTGGATCGCAACGAAAGTCCGCTACGAGGCTTGAGAAGCCAATCAAGCTCCTTCGCCTTAGCTGCTACTGTAGCAGCTGCTCGTATCACATGGGCTTTCCAGTTCAGGCGGCATTGTCAGGCAATGTCATATTTAACCGCAGATTCCAAATATGGGACTCTTGACCCAAGAAGTCGCACTCGAGCAACTTTCCCGCGTCTCATAGCGAAGCTGCAGTGTTGCAGTGTTGATTAATGGCTATGTTCCAGCGGTTCGCCCAACGACCAAAGCCATCCAGGAACTGCTGGACCTTAGCAGATGCTCTTTTGCGGCTGTTGCTGGATGCAAGAAAAGCGGTATCGTCAGCGTACGTGGCGATAAAGGTGCGATGTGCAACTGGATACGGCAGATCCGAGGTGAAAAGGGAGTATAGTACCGGTCCGAGAACACTACCCTGAGGTTGAAAACGTTTCTATTCTCTGCGAACAAAAAGTAGAACACAAAAATCTGTCACGAACACCTCCACTAACGACGAACTTTTCGTCGAGCACAACAAATTCGTCGAACAATTTCGTATGTGGATGCCCTGCTTTACTAACTCAGGTCGGTTTTGGCCACGGAGTCTATTTGGCCTGGGGAGGTTGAAAATTGGGCCGCTTGAACTAAGGCCGCGGAGTATTTTTCTCGGCGAATTTTAATTCACGTCTCGAGCGATTAACGAAATTAAAATATCGTTACATACGATTCACGCACGTAATTTTTAGAGCGTTTCGCGTCTCTCACGATTTAAGAAGACGTCACGAATGATCACGCATAATAAAAATGCATCTACTAAAAAATTGATTTAGCAAAATACAACGCAGCTAGCTATTTATAAATTAAAAAAGGTTATACCAACATTAACACTTAAACGAGAAAGAAAAGCTAACTTCGTCTTTACACTTGAAAAAGCTCGCGCCAATGGTAAGCGATTTCGAACTAATTTTATATTAATATTATTATAATATTAATAATGACCGAGTTTAAGAGCGCTAACATTGAAAACAATCAAGTTGTTCTCACTAAAACACATTTTCCGACCGATTAGAAACGCTAATATACGTGTTCGCCTTTCTTCTAATAATCTGCTATTAGCAGAAAAAAAAACGGCTTACTTTTTGCAGAGTTTGATGGATTGTTTACCTTTTGCATGGAACGCTTTCTTAAATATGGAAAACACGATAGTACTTACGAAAATTCCAAAATTTCAGAATCATTTTCTATAGGAAAAAATTAGTTTTAAAAATTTCGCGAGTACTGTAAGACTTATATCAAAGATTTATAGATATTATATGTAGTGTCTTGGCTTACATTCACGATGCTCTTTCACGAAACTCTGTCTTTGCTCACGATCACGTCTTGACACACCGTGACACGTTCAAATTCACGTCACGGGTACAACTCTATTATCAACTCGGGTTCAGCTATAGTAAAATACCATTAGTGAAAGTATTTCCACACAGGGGTGTCCAAGTCTATTGCGCACGCAGTGCATTCGTTGCCGCGTATATTGCTAAAGCATCTGACTAAGCGTTGAGCAACAATCACTTTAAATGCAGCGTATGGATCAAATAGACACGAGCACACACACACACACAAAGAAAAATCGGGTTCCTCTCTTTATTTCTTGTGGTTTTGTTGCTTTAGATATAATTTTTTCATTCGATTTGGTACTCACGCGCTCGTTAGCTGATTGTGGACTAAAATGAAAGAAAAATTGGTTAAACTTGTATTGTTTTTTAGCATTAAATAAGAAAATTAGTTTGTTTCAAACCTCCTAGAAATCGGGACGGTTCAATCCACGGAGCGTGTCCACAAGGTCGGTGAACCTAGGTTCAGGTTCCAACCCGGGTTCAGGTACTTACTTTAACATTGGGTATATTGAAAATTTGCATCAATTTGAAACCGAATCCTTTTTAGTTTTTTTGTGCTACGGTTCATATTCGGACAGTTAAAATCATTTTTCTTCGTTCAGGTTCGGTTCGACTTCCCAAAAATCGCGGAGACTCCGACTCCGGAGCCGTTCGACTCCGAATTTACCGATCCGGAAATCTTATCTGGGGTTTTTTAAAATTAAACGTTTTTATAAACAAACCAAACAATCTTAAAATACTCTGGCGGATCCTGATGATTATAAATTCGGCGAAAAAAAATGAAGATAATATGTTAAAATAAAATAAACAAATGGTTACTTTTGCTCTACCTTGTAAAATATTATGGGTTTCACATGCTCAATTCGAAGAATAAATGCCGTAGGCGATACCTATGAATATATTATATATTAATAAAAATTTTTTTTAATAATAAGTTTTTACATTCGATCCCTTCAACAATCGCCTTTTTGTTTTATGCAATCTTAGGTAGTATGGTTAACATTTTGTACAGCTGCTGTCGGCTATCTAAAGGACGGACAGCAAAAACGAGCAATTGTGAATAAAGTACTTGGACAATGCTTTGGTGTCTTGTCCAGCGCCATTTCTGCTGTTGTTACATACCACAATGAGGATAATCGGCCGTCATCCGGCATTTGTGTTGCAAATCATACAAGTCCTATTGATGTGCTGGTGCTGATGTGTGACTCAACTTACTCCCTGGTAAGGCATTTATAGATCTAAAACATAAACATATATTTACAATTCTAGCGATAAACGTTCTTTATTTTTAACCTTTTAATTTTTGAGTTATATAATTAATAGTAGACTTTAAAGTACAATCTGGATATTGCATTTTTGATGAACTTCTTAAGCAGCGGCAAGTCGTGTTTTAATCAGAGCATAGTAAACTTACATTGGCCGTGACTCGCTGGCTTTTGACGACACTTTTTGTGAAGAAATGAAAGAAAGGAGTTGAGTTTTATCCACCTTGCAATAAAGACATGCTGTCCGCTATTATCTTTTGCATGTACGTATATATCCTCTGCTGTCTTTGAATATAGTTCATATTTTTTGCATGTGCAACGCATATAAATTTCCGCTAGTCGTATAGATTATATTATCGGAGCCGGTCGAAAGGTGGGCCACTAATTAAAATGGGGTATATTCTTGATCAGCCTTAACATCCGAATCAATATTGACATGTCCGTGGGTCGATGTGTATGAACAAATTGATCTTAGAGACATTCGAGATAGATCCACCAATTTTTGCAACTGTGCCCGGTTGTGGTGCAGCGGGTAGAGTGTACGCCAACTGTCCAGTAGGCCCGTTTTCGAACATCTAATAAAATGGTTTTCTTAAAAACTTTGCCACAACCGGTCACCGCCGCCAACTATTGGTATCACTTTTTTTTCGGCGTTGAATATAATCAGCGTCATACCGGCAAACGCATAGAGCGGTTGAGCTAGAGTTTTGTTATCAAACATTAATGTGTATTTATCGAACAAAACTCAGCGTTGAATATAATCAGCGTCTTACCGGTAAAGCATCGTACGGTTGAACGAGAGTCTGTCTACTGAGTATGTTTGCAAGTTAATCGGCTTTCGTAGTCACCAACACACGCACATTATTCTGTTCTCTCCATTCGGCCGGCACTGCTAAAAATTACAGTCCATCTCCGTCAGCCGCGCGCCTCAGCCTAGGGGCTTTATTCATACGATATGATTCTCGCTTATTCAAATCAATCTTCGTTGAGCCAAACGAACTAACACCCGAAATAATTGGAATGAAGACGAACATGATTATAATCACAGTGCCAACGATATGATTGAATAAAAATCAGCAGCGAACATGTTGTGTATGCAAGTTTGATGCATAGAGCGCAAAGCCAGTTGATTCGGGTGTTGATAAATGTACCTATATGAACGTTTTGCAATCGAACGAAGCCGTTCTCTAGTAAGTAGCCAGAAAAAAACAGCTTAAACTTTGCCATACGCATTATCGAATGTACATTACTCTATTTTAATTACAATATGCTGAAACTGCCCTCCCTTAAAAGTGCGGCTCTGTGGACCCCACCCATTGTAGATAGAACTTGTTTAGACCAGGAATTACATTTGCCTTAACCTTTTCAGGTCTAAATTAAAGTGGAAGGACTTAAAAAATATTTCAGGTCATGATTTTTGACCTAGACCTACTTATCCTAGATCGTGCTTACGGAAAGGATTCCTAAAATTCTTACTAAAATTCCTGAAATACAAGTAAACAATTTTCGCTTACAAAGGAGCTTTTTATATATCATCAGCACTATTTTATACCAATACCATCCTTTTTTTTCGTTTTTGCAAATCAGGGCACTCGTTTGACTTAGTTAAATTATCGAAGAAACGAAAGCTTTGATATTCCTAATACAAAACATATCTGTCCATTAGACAATGTTAAAAACATATACCGAAAAAGTCTCAAACTGGTCAATGTTGCACTGATCTTGAAAGGGTTATAAAATTTGCGAGGCTCCTTTGAATAATTCAGCTAGTATACGATTTTCTCCCGGTGCTTTGTTCAATTTGTTTTTTTTTTTTTAGAGGAAGGCATTAGTTAATGTTGACAAATCTATCTGGGTTAAAGTACAAGAGGCTTTCAAAGTGCCGAGCCAGGCGTGCTGCACCTGCTTTTATGTTGCTACGAGACTGTGTTCCATTTACTTTTCTTTCCAAATGCAAAGTTCTTTATATGAACTGTTAGCCACTTGGTACTCCGACTTGGCAGTAGGAGAACTCTCTTTTTGGACACGACGTAAATATTGACGGGATAAAACTCTTGCGGTTTCGCACTGCTGGTCGAACAATGGTTGATTAAAAGATACACCTTTATTTCGTGATAAGGGTCGTAAACTACACCAGCGGTGGGCACCAAAAATAACGGAATGGGCTCTGCTGCCACAACAATTTTATTTTCGTCAGCTGTTGTAAAATCTATTGCTTTGTGTGTTAAGAGAAATAAAGGGCCGGGTTGCGAGGGTAAGGCGGGCTATGCGGTGGCATAAGAAAGAAAGTCGGTCATGCCCGACTGTAATATACTCAGTACCTGCGAAAGTCTGCACCATCAGTTGGCAGCTGAACAATTCCGGACTCTTATAACTTGACCTCTGCAAATATTTGTAAATGCTTTTTGACAGCGTCATCAGATTCGAATGTTGTACCATTTAAAGAATTTTGAAAATGAAAATCTGAAGTTGCAAGGTCGGGGCTATATGGAGAATGTGCCATTACTTTGAGCTCCGATAATTTTTGTAAGCGGTCGAGCGTTGTTCTAACCAATATTACTTAATGGTTATTCTTACTATGAGTACCCGCCATTCACTTCAGTTTTGCTCCAGTTCTGGCACCAGTTGTGGGCAATGTCTTACCGCAACTGTTCTTCCCTCCCAGTTTCGGTGATCCCATCAAGTCTTCTTTCCCAAAGTCTTTCGCTTTCTGATTGTACACCTAGAGTTTTATCATCCATGCGAGTAACATGTCTTATCCAGTGCAGCCTCAGTTGTTCTATGCGCTTGACTAGATATCTGTGCCTATAGTGCTTAAACAGTTCGAGCTTCATTCGGGTGAGAAATTCATAACGAACGTTTTAAGGTCCAAAAATGCTCCGAATTTTTCTGCTTTTTGACATGCAAGCCTTTTGTGCTATATTGGAGCGATTTCTCTATCGATAATTTCAATTTTCAAGAGGGGGCTCTGCTTTTGAACTCCCTACTGAGCCCTTAGTAGCATCGGTCTGCAAGACTAATTCTTCTTGGGATTTTTAGACCGATGTTGTTGTCTTTTAAAACATAAAAGTTGTTCTCTCCGCATAAAACGCATAAAACCTCTTGTTTTAAGCGGCTTTAGATGTTTACACAGTATGTATGACACACGGTAGTTTGCGCAAATTGCACGCTCTCATCAGGGCAGCTGCTTTGTTGATTTTCTTAGCCTTTTTATGACTGAACAGACTTCATGATGATTCAGTGGAAAACTTCGGTTTTCGTATAAACGTTTGAATTAGAAATGAAATCTGTGGTTACTAGATCAATGCTTCCCTTTTCTACGAATTCAATCCACTTGGTATTGAGCTGACGGTTTCAACTGTTTAAGCAATTCCGAAATTTACGGAAACCGGATCTAGTAACCGTAGATATTAATGTTACCTTCCATATAACCTTATTAACTTAGAGTTCAACGTTGAAACGAAAATCGAAGTGAAATTGAGAACAAGTCTCCATATCGGCATTTTCAGGTCACAAAATAAATCAAAACATTGTGAGGGCGGATTGTGGCAGCATTTGATATGTTTGGTTACAGACCAATTTTTAAAACTGTTGCTCTGTCGGACTTTTGGCTTGATATTTTCTTGAGATTCAACCGGCTCTGAAAATTGGACTAATTCGTTTCGGTGGTTTACAGCAGTATTAAACCAACAGTTCGATTTACAGCAGAATCATCCAAAACCGTGGTTTCGGATTGGTATAGAGCAGTGGTGTCCAAAATGTCAAAAGCCTATCCCATGGGATAGGAACTCATAGTTCTGCCCATAGCTTGTAAATAACTCTCAACCCTTTTTTCAGTTCGCTCTGCTCACGTCACTGACCGAATAACCAAATATAAAAGGGACCCGGGCTTCCCGCAACCGAATGTGTTCTGTTATCGCGCTCACTGTTAAGTGGCTGTGGCTGACCACACAGCACTGATCGGTCTGACAGCAACCGAATAACAGGCCCAACTCAGTCAATTGCTCTTAAATTGCGTGCTTCTCGAAGACGAAACTCTCAAAATGTTATTTGAAAAGGTTGCAGACTCAAGAGTTGCGCCAGAGCTTAACATTAGCAGAGAGAGAGTCTATGCGAGAGAGAACGAGAGAGCACGTATAGTTCGTCGCATACATTCATATCGTTAATCGAGCCTTCCACACCGATGCATACATACGAAGAAGACCTTTTTAATTGGGGGAATTAGGCCAAACGGTCCCAAAAAGACCTAAGAGGACAAAAATCAAAAAAAAAGTGTGTTCTCTCCTCTCACAACCAAATAGAAGCAAAGAGCGCAGTTAAAGGTTATTTCGGTACCTCTTTTCAATGTGGTCGCACGAAAGCTGTCGTTTTCTGACAAAGGCAAACGGGGGACCGATTTTTGCGACCTCTGGTTCTGCCGGTGTCGCAGCCGACATACGTATAGCGAGAGAGAGAGGATAAGTGTGTTCTGCTTTTTGTTCTCTCACGAGGCATTTATTCGTTTGTTTGTTGCTCATTTTGAAATGTCAACATGGTTACTTCGCTGCTATGCACACAAGCGCAATGCTTCATTGTGTGAGTTTGGACACCACTGGCTTCGAGGTACACACTTATTGTTTGGAATTTTTTTATATAATTAGGGATTTCATTTTTCACAAAGAAAATAGACTTTTTTTTTATACTGATAATCATCAGCTTTTTTTGGTGAGCATCTTCACAAAATTTTAAACCAATCGAACGAAATACATACATATTATTTATTATCTATTAAAAGGAATTGTTAAACCTTTTAAACTACTTGCTTGTTTCGTAGGGAATACAAAAAGCAGACAATATAGAACGCCTAAATAAGACGAACCCTCTATGGTGATGTACAATTGGGGTGAGCGAGTGGCCAGAACCAACGTTGAAATTGCGGCGGCATGGAAACAATCATATATATATTTGCAAACTCTAAGAAGAAGTATTTTCACCGATTTTCAGTTTGCATTATTTTATTCACGAGTCCGTTATCAGTACATTTTGTTTAAGTTTGTGTCCAAATTACTGCTTTATGTTGGGACTTTAATTGGGAATTGTAATTGTAGTAAATTTATGTGCTTTTTTTGTACTGTAAGAAGTTGTTTTTTGTTAACATTTTATTTATATAATATGAACTATAATATGACTTATTATGACCTTTTTCAGATTGGTCAGCGGCACGGAGGATTCCTTGGGATCTTACAACGAGCTCTAGCAAGAGCATCTCCTCACATATGGTTTGAAAGAGGGGAAGCCAAAGACCGCCATACTGTTGCTGAAAGATTAAAGCAGCATGTTTCAGATCCAAATAATCCACCTATCCTTATATTTCCGGAGGGAACCTGCATAAATAATACATCTGTTATGCAATTTAAAAAAGGCAGTTTCGAAGTTGGCGGAGTTATCTATCCTGTGGCAATAAAGTACGTAGACAAATTTAAAGAATAGTAGGTGCATTGGATTTCGTTGTCTATTCTTTTCCGCTAAAGGGCGGTGTCCACTCGACAGGATTGAAATGAAAAACTCCATATAAAAAAACTGCTACGTAATTTTTTCTTGTGACCGTTTTATATTGTGTCCATTCGACTCGAAAAAAGACAACGTTCTGTTACAAATTGCTTAGCGAAAAAGAGCTGTTAACGCCTCATTTCGCGCTGACGTTTGGAAAGAGCGATGCGAATCGAAATTTGTACGTGTAAAATTTAGTGAGAAGATGAAAAATTGAAAGTTAGCATTTCAAAAATAGATTATGCCAGAAAGCGACCCCCTAATGGCATTTCTCGGGCCGCATTGCTGATGGTCAGTCTATGCAGTCTAAAGCATATAAAAATGTGATAAATGACCTTTAAGATGGTCTTCTGTGACCATTTGGCCGACCACAGTATGGCTTTATTATGCGTTTGCACAACGAAAACGCATCATCGCCGAGCAGAAAATATGGCAGTCGAGTTGGTCGGATAAGACATCTTTTCCGAATTTTGTGTTAGAAAACATAAAATCTAGTCTTGCTCTTTCGAAGTTGGCCGGCTCATTTAACAGTGGAATAACAGCGCAAGATTATTTCAAAACGTTTATCGACAGAAAACCAAATGGTTATCGTGTTAATATCAGCAGCTTAGCAGATACGGTTAAGAATCTGGAAGTGCCATTAAAGAAATGATAACACATTTTAGTTACTGACCATGTGGTAGATCAGTTATGCGTCTAGATCAGCGATGGTCACCAGTACCCCCTGGGAGGTGAAGACATTTCGATATTTATGCATGCCGAAGCTGAGCCCAAGAGAGTAAACAGGCCTTCAGTCGCTGGGTAGCCTTTGATGCGGCCAGAACGAAGCTATTTCACTGCCCTTTTTTTCGCACACCAATACACTCTCACTTTTTGGCCTCGCTCTCGTTGACCAACGCTGTTCTAGATATTTTAAACCCTTTTAACGTGACTGACGAATCACTAAATCGCGAAAAAATACCGATTGGGTAGTCCAATCTACTAAATATGCAAAGAAACTGACATCAGGTCCACATAAGCAGTGTATAAGCGCAATTCTATATTATATTATAATTAGAGAATTTTGAGTGTTTGTACTACGAATTGATATTAGATGCGCCTGCGACCCAAAATATCTTTTGAAATAGGATTGGCTGCTCGCTTTGAAAATCCCTCCATTATACCTCACTCTAAAACAGCGGTGTTCTCCAAAATCATACAAATATTTTGCTTTTATTTTCAAACAATCAACTGCTAAGTGACGCTTTGCTAGCAAAGGCATTTTCGTTTTCACCTCAGCTAAAACATTAAACATTTGTTCTTCTTTCAGATATGATCCGAGATTCGGTGATGCCTTTTGGAACAGCTCAAAATATTCTATGATGCAGTATTTATACATGATGATGACTTCGTGGGCTATTGTCTGTGATGTTTGGTATCTGCCACCCATGTACCGACAAGATGGCGAGTCGGCGATAGATTTCGCTAATCGAGTTAAAGGAGTGATTGCAAAACAAGGAGGCTTAATAGATTTGGTGTGGGATGGACAACTGAAGCGAATGAAGCCGAAAAAAGAGTGGATGGAAAATCAACAGGTTGAATTTGCAAATCGGTTAAAATCTGATTGACATTAATTTAGTAATTCATTTAAAAAAATGTAATTTTTATACATTACAATTCATTTTCCGAAGTCTTAAATAAATAATGAAGAGTTTACTGTAAATAGAGAAAAATCCAAGGTACACCTATGCTTACTTTTACTTGACTTCAACTGCATTTAAACGACTTAATAAAGGCAACCAAAGCTCCAAAGTAAGTTATCTCGTATGAAGTTGGACAAGCCCAAGAGCACTATTAGCTTATCAAATTGTGTTTTCGCTGCTGAATCTATCAATATTGGTAATGGACAATCCTAAGATCACTATTAGTCTATCAAATTGTGTTGTCGCTGCTGAGTCTATCAATATGCTATGCTAGCTATTTTTCATTGCCAATAAGCGGAAGGTAGAAATCACCAATTCCAAGTCCTTCTGACGCATTATTGAGTCGTTGTTTTTACTGACAACTCTAAAGATGTGATTTTTCCTTCCCCAAGAGTTGGGACTTACTCCTTCCGCGGGATGGCATTTAAACTCTCCCGAGTAGTTCTTTTTCATAATCACCCTCATTGCTCAACTTGGTCCGCCTACGCATTGCTCCCTTTCGTGGCAAGTCTAATACGACAAGGGGATCCCCGTACAGGCGATCAGCCCTCACCTGAGAACCTTAAGGTAAGTGTGCACGGGTCGCCTTATAGCCGATTTCCACCTCTACGCGTTCAGTCATCGATTGCAAGAATTATCAATAAATCCCCAAAGGCGGTTATAATGCGTTCAGCGTCAGCTTCCACGTCCACAACAGGTGATCTGGTCTGTTTGTTTACCTTTGCGCATGACTCAAACGGACAGCCGGGCTAACATCCACTCGGGTCCAACGCTCCACGGTTCTATTCAGGACTAGAGGCTCTACGGTTCCATACAGGTCTACGTTTCCATACGGGTTAACGGGTTTATCGGGTATATCGGCTCCGCCAATCTATTCAGGTTTAGCGGCAATATGTATTCATTCATGTTTAATAATAATACGTATCCATTCAGGTTTAAGGGCAATACGCAACCATTCTGGTGTAATGGCTGTACGAATCCTTTCCGTTGTAATGGCAACCCCTATACGGGTTTGACGGGCTTAACGGCTCTACGGATACCAACAACTCGCGTCGGGTACTGCTCGCTGTGGCCTGCAGGCACATCCACACTAGCTGCGGGCAACATCAAGTCTGCTCAGCAGGCTTGATGGCAGGTCTATATTGGCTGCGAGCGACGTCAGGTCTGTCCAGCAGGCTTAGCGGCATCATCACGGGTCTGCCCCAACTCAGCAACAGACTTGGCGTTAACTATACAGAATGCGGCATCATCTGCTGTCGCAGCTCGTCCAATGTTAAGCAGAAATACAATGGGAAAGCACAACAGGAACGTCCTTCAGAAAATACGGGCATCATCGCAGCAACGTCACCCAGCTCCAGCAGGTGCTGCTTCCATTGTCATCCTCAATTCGGCCACAAACAATTTAAGTTTCTTCACACTCCTACGGGTGCCACTTATCTCGCTCACGCACACACACATACACGACTTGGCGTCAAGGCTATTTGGTTGTATTGGTAATTGTGCATTTCCACTTATTTCAACACAACTTCGGTCGGCGTCAAGTTACTATTGTCATCCCCCATTCACTTACGCTCGCAAGCATACACGACTCAAAGTCAATTTTGGCAGTTACTTGCTAATATTGGTGATTGCGCATTTCATCTGCCGTCACTTCGGCTTGGCGTCGTCTATGGTTTCGATGGCGGTTTCGCTTGATGTACACAGGAGCACCCACCCTTCCAAGGCAATATATGCGGCTCCAGCGGGATCACTTCCTTCTGCAACACCCGGCATTACGGCTCCCAACTACGATGTTTCGGCATACGGATTGGTCAGCAGCCACTGCCACACACCTGAAATGTGAACGGGTGGTTTTCTCAGGTTTCTGGGCTTTATTCACAACGTTATTTACACGGTTTTCTATATACACATAAGGGTTACTATTTAAATTATCACTACGAGTTGTCTCTGTCCATTATATATACACACGTTCGACTTTCTCTTTCTGTTACCACTAATAATCTATTAACGCCTTCTGCTAATGCCTTCTCCTCTGCTAGAGTCGTCCATCGTCTCTGCCTTAAAACACCTTGACGCCAAAACACTTATCGTTACATTTACAATTGGCGGCTACATTCAAAAACTCCAAAGACTACATTCGGCCAACCTGACAATCAGATGGCCCTCGATCTCAACAGGATTCAACAGTCCCTCCACAGCAATACATCCACGGCTTGAGCCTGTCGGGCTCCAACATCCACTCGAGTACATCGCTATACGGTTCCATAAGGGTTTAACGGGTATACCGTCTCCACGTATCCGTTCAGGTTTAGCGGAAATACGCATTCATTCAGGTTTGAGTGCAATTCGCATCCATTGGGGTGTTATGGCAATACGAATCCGTTCGGTTGTAATGGCAATACGTATCCCCTATACGGAGTTGACGGGTTTAACGGCTCTACGGATACCAACAACTCGCTTCGGGCACAGTAATCACGGTTCTATACTGGATGTGGGCAACATCAGGTGTGGCTTGCTGGCACATCCACACTAGCTGCGGGCAACATCAGGTCTGCCCAGCAGGCTTACAGGCAGGTCTATATTAGCTGAGGGAAACATCAGGTCTTCTCAGCAGGCCTAGCGACGCGTCCACACTGGCTGCGGGCAACATCAGATCTGCCTAGCGGGCTTACCGGCAGGTCTATAATAGCTGCGGGCAACATCAGTTCTTCTCAGTAGGCTTAGTCACGCGTCCACACTGGCTGCGAGCGACGTCAGGTGTGTCCAGCAGTCTTAGCGGCATCATCACGGGCACATCCACACTAGCTGCGGGCAACATCAAGTCTGCTCAGCAGGCTTACCGGCAGGTCTATATTGGCTGCGGGCGACGTCAGGTCTGTCCAGCAGGCTTAGCGGCATCATCACGGGTCTGCCCCAACTCAGCAACAGACTTGGCGGTAACTATACAGAATGCGGCATCATCTTCTGACTCAGATAGTCCAATGTTAAGCAGAAATACAATGGGGAAGCACAACACGAACGGTCTTCAGAAAATACGGGCATTATCGCAGCAACGTCACCCAGCACCTCCAGGTGCTGCTTCCATTGTTCGCCTCAAATCGGCCACAGACAATTCAAGTTTCGGCACACTCCCACGGGTGCCACTTAGCTTGTTTGGTTGTATTGGTAATACGGCTCTATTCGGGTTTGACAGCAAAACGTATCCATTCAGGTCAATGGCCCTACGTATCCTGTCGGGTGTAATGGCAATACGTATCCCCTATACGGGTTTGACGGCTCTACGGATACCAACAACTCGCATCGGCACTATCGGTACCGATGTCCTCCTTTAAAGCAATTGAAAGAACGGTTCTCGGCTGCAGCATCATCACTGGCTGCGGGCAACATCAGGTCTGCTCAACAGGTACGTCCACACTGGCTGCGGGCAACGTCAGGTCTGCGCAGCACGCTTACCGAAATGTCCACACTGGCTGCGGGCAGCATCAGGTCAGCCCAGCAGACTTACCGGCAGGTCTATACTGGCTGCGGGCAACATCAGGTCTGCTCAGCAGGCATAGCGGCCCGTCCACACTGGCTCCGGGCAACATCAGGTCTTCCCAGCAGGCTTAGCGGCATCAACACTGGTCTGCCCCAACTCATCGACAGACTTGGCGGTAACTAAACAGGAAGCGGCATCATCTACTGACACAGCTCGTCCAATGTTAGCAGCGTCACCCAGCTCAACCAGGTGCTGGTTGCCTTAAATCGGCCACAGACAATTCAAGTTTCTGCACACTCCCACGGGTGCCACTTAGCTCGCTCACGCACGCACACATACACGACTTGGCGGCAAGGTTGTTTGGTTGTATTGGTAATACGGCTCTATACGGGATTGACGGCGTCACGTATCCATTCAGGTTTAACGGCAATACGTATCCATTTAGGTCAATGGTCCTACGTATCCATTCGGGTGTAATGGCAATTCGTATCCACTATACGGGTAAGATGGGCTTAACGGCTCTACGAATACCAACAACTCGCTTCGGGCACTGTCCGCACTGTCTAAGCTGCCGTCACGGATCTCGGCTGCAGCATTATCACGTGTCTAAGCTGGCTGTGGGCAACATCAGGTCTGCCCAACATGTCTGCGCAGCAGGCTTACCGGCAGGTCCACAGTGGGCTCAGCTCCTTCCTAAGGCGAAACACGCTTCAACCAGAAAGTTCTGCCCATTATGGACACTGTAGCGTTATTGGTCGCAGTTCCATAACATCGCTGGTGCTCGTCAATGTGGCGGAAATCAATTTGTTCTCGCGCAAGCACTTCAAGTACAGAGCTGCGTATTTAGTTCGAGAGCTATGTGCTCGCTCCGGCCAGCTTAGCGCCGGATGCTGTTTCTAATTGATTCTGGCACTCATAGCACTCATACCAATATCATTCTCAAAATAAAGTCCTCTCGAGGCAAAGCAAAGTCCTCATCGAGGCAAAGCAAAGTCCTCATAGAGGCAAAGCAGAGTTCTCATCGAGGCAAAATAAAGACCACATCGTTGCAAATTAAAGCCCTATCGAGGCACAGTGAAGCCCTCATCGAGGCAAATTAAAGCCCATAACCTATCGAGGCAATTTAAAACCCTCAATCTATCGAGTCACATTAAAGCCCTTAATCTATCGTGGCACATTGGATCTCTCAACCAAAGCACCAAGGTTGCTCATCGCAGCAAGCCACAGACACTCTGCTCCAAGAATCTATAAAATTGCACCCATGTGTTAAAGCGAATAGCATCTGTCAAAAAACCGTTGGAGCAACCGCTGGACACCCTATAAATTTTATACATTCCTTATATTTTCAATTTGTATACCTTTTGTACATACACTAATATCCAAATTGCGAAATATCTTAGCTGCCACAAACTAAGCGAGATATGATGTTTTACCGTCATAAATTAGATCTGTTTCCGATAATTCAGTCCGTTTCAAGGAAATGGCAAAATATTGCAATCTTGGTAAATAGAGAATCGAACAGTTACTGATCATTCTTTTCCGGCTGAGGTTGAAACAGAAAATAGACGGCTCTGCAGCCTTGGTTAAAAAATAATAATAGTTCTACTTAATATGATAATCAAATCCGCAAAATTCTGTGGGTGGAATTGAACTAAAACCGAAAGCCTAAAATTCACGAAGGTACAAGTTAAGTGTGGCCAGTCCTTAATAGATTGACCATTTAGACATTTTTCGTATAAAATAAAAACATTAAGTTTTGTTATTCTAATATTTTCTGTTATCTTTAATTATTAAAGATAATTAAAATACATTTTTTTAGTATTCGTTGACAAAAAGTTTCATGAATATATTAATAACTGATTAAATACTAGATGGTAAGAACAGATTTTAAAAGAACTGATTAAAAGTAGAGTCAATTATAGAGAATGAGTGGATAAATAGGGTTTTCAAAATCAATTTGGGCTCTGCGCCCTTATATCAGCTTCTCCAAGTAATTTTGTTCTGATTCCATCGTTCCAATTTCGACGAAAACTATGTTCTCGTCTTTTTGTCATTTCCAAACGCATCCGAGTGTAAAGGTTGGGTCGTTTCTTGCTGATTTTTGGCCGGAAACAAAACGTGTGCGGTTTTTAACGCAGGGTTCTTTCGTTTTACATCTTCGGTTGGAACGGTCGCTTTGTCCCATGTGAGTAAGAAAATTTGCAAATTTGCGGTGTTTAGACATTGTTGCAAATTATTCTGGGTCATCGTTCAATGCGTGTTAATGTTTGTTGATCAAGAACATTTGTATAAACGTAGTGTTCGTGTTTTTTGTGTTTGAATAGATTATAATTGTCGGTCGGCAACCACATTTATACTTGCATACATACATACACATGTATGTAAAAATGTACATTCATGTGTGCATTTGTTCATATCGGTATACAGTTATAAACAAATTGAATTATTGTGCAAATTTAAGTGAACATTTATTTGGCAAAGTGTGCGCACATATGTATTTAAAATTAGCATGGGGGCGATGCGGCGTACATGCAAATGTATGTGTATACATACAATTGCATGTATGTATGTACATATGTATGTACATATCGGTCCATACATCGACGCGATATTGAAAAAATTGTTTTAATCAATGCACAGTTTGCTTTCGTGGCACATTATTATGGGAAATTACTTCTACTTGTTTGCATTTGCTCTAACCTTTGTTTTTTATACAACTTTCTCTTTCAAGATATTTTTTGTATAACTGTACATCTGGTATATACGTGAGACATGGCTGAATTAGATGATCATTTCGATACTGGAGATTCCGGAGCATCCACCACATATCCGATGCAATGCTCAGCATTGCGCAAAAACGGATTTGTGATGCTGAAGGCAAGGCCCTGCAAAATTGTGGAGATGTCAACGTCAAAAACTGGAAAGCACGGACACGCAAAAATTCATATGGTTGGAATTGATATTTTCTCCAACAAGAAGTAAGTAATACAGAAGCCTCTGTTATCAAAGTGTGTTATTGTGCTCAACGACTGTGGCAGTTTTAAAGAACTTAAATATTAATGCAATTCAATGTCAATGATTTCGTGCTTTTATGTATAGACTTTAGTATATAGACTTGTTTCCATTACGTAGCGTTCAGAAACAAAAAAGCAATCAAATTTAGTCCCATCACTTTTTATTGATTGTACGAATTTTCATTAGATTATTGAGAATAAACTGATATAACGTTAGAGGCACGGTAGAAGAGTTCTCTCTTCTCAGCTAAATTTACCTCTTTAGTTGCAGATAACAATTGTTGCGATAGGTTGTGTCCACGCCCTACCAGCAAATGCTCTCACAGTCAACAGCTTGCCTTATTCCATTATGCATTCAGCCGCTTCTTACTTTATATGAAAGGTGGCAAAGGTGCTGGTTTGCCGTGAGAAGTGGCGAATAAAATGCTCAACATTAAAGTCTACTTGCTTTAAGCAATACACTAGGGAAACCTCATCATCACATTGAAGTGATGATAAGAAATGGATAAATGATTTTGTTTTGTATTTTCAAACAAATTCGTTTTTACCAATAAAAAGACGGGCTTGTGTTGTAGTTTTTTTTTGTTATCTTTAAATCCTTACCTCACTTAATAAGTAGTTGCTTGTGTATAAACAAACATTAGTATGAGTAAACAATTTTGCTTACAGCTTTTATTTGTTTTGGTGTCAGTTTTGAACTTATTATGTCGGTTCTAGTGATATCAGTTTTTCTTGAACTTGATTCCTTGAACTTCACCTATATCCCAGTAACTACCGTTTGCAATTATTAGGCCAAAGATCATTTCGGCAAACAATGATATAAAATTTCTATTGCTCCTCAAAATAAAAGATGAGTCGCAGCGATCAGTTGTAAACAAGGCTGCAAAACGTTCCTGAACCGAACCCCAAAGAACCGGTTCGGTTCGGGTTTTCCGGGTTCCTTGAAGTGGACCATGAAACGAACCCTTTAAATATATCAGCCCCCTGAACCTGAACCGCCGAACCCTGTACAAAAAAAAAAAGTTCGGTTCAAAAAATTATTTATTTTTCTAGTGTTCTCTATATTATGACCGAAAAAAACAATTTTATATTATAGTACAGAATCGCATGAGTTGATAATTAAAAATGATTTTAAGAAATCCAGTCCATATTGCAACTTCGAGAAGAAAGAAAACGAAAAGCATTTGGTAGGTCATATTAACCAGAATCGTCAAGATGAGTCCTTTTTAAGCACTTTTGAAGATTAAAGCGATAAAATTCATGTCCGATGTAAAGAAGACTCTGAAATGACTCATGGACATGCTGAAAACGTGATTTATTGAAAAGCGACCAGAAAAAGACTACCAAATGATTGGAAATATGACTCGAAATTGAGACAAAACTGATGAGAAAAAAGGGCTATAAACGACTCTTTAAGAAGATTCACGGCTTGGGCACCATATACTCCCGACAAAAGTATAATTTATGACTTATTTTAATCAGAGAGGAATCAAAAAAGACTCAAATGTATTAGAAATTTCATAAAATGCTCGCTGGGTATGTACATAGAAGGCGAGGCTTCCAAAATACAAAGACCAGGCACTTTTGAAAGACTTTTTAGAACACCTATGAATGATAACAACATGGAATATGGCTTGGTCGACTTGACGACACATATACATAGCTTGGTAATCTGAACGCGCTCTACATTTTGACCGAATGTTGAGGCAAAAATCAGTCAACTATTTAACAATCTATAAACCCAGAAACGAACCAAAACCTTGGGTACGATTAGTACAGGAACCGGTCTGCGAACCGACCTTTACACTTTACCACGGCTACGAACCCTCCGGACCGAACCTTCAGCAAAATTTTACAGGTTTGCAGCCTTGGTTCTAACCCTAGAATCATACTCGCTATTGATGGGCGCCATTACGTTGCCAGCAGATGGGCTGATCGGACAACTTCCACCAGGTTCAAAGCATTCAGCTGAAGAGATCGATTGGAGTGTAGTGGTTGCATAACGGTTAAAAAGTCTTTCTTTTTCTGCTGAAAGTTTGATCCACTTGGTCATCTTTTTCAAGCCCAACTTTTCCTTTTTATATCTTTGCAGCTTAAGATATCTCTATTATTTCTTCTTATTCGCAGCGTCGTATCTCTTTGTCATGCCTCTTCTAGGCGTCAACTGTATTTTCCCCATAAATAATCTAGACTTTTGTTTCGTTTTTGTTATGAAAATTTAAAAACTTAGGTTTGTCGTTTACGATAGCCAACTGTACCTATAAAGAATTGTTAACCTGGCTTGCTTTTAATTACTTTATCATTTATATTATTTTTTTAATGCTCACGAATTCTTCTCTTCATTGCAGATATGAAGATATATGTCCATCCACTCATAACATGGATGTTCCCCATGTTAAACGGGAAGATTACCAGTTGATATCGATAAGCGATGATTCCTTCCTTACATTAATGGCGGACAGTGGTGATTTACGTGAAGATTTGAAAATTCCCGACGGTGATTTAGGTGAACAACTGCGTAACGACGTTGATAATGGCAAGGAATTGCTGGTAAGTTTTGGGAAATGATACAAAACTAAAATATGCGATGACATTTAAAATCTAATTGCTCGTCTTTTTTTTGTATATTTTCAGTGCACTGTTCTTAAAGCTTGTGGAGAGGAATGTGTTATCGCAATTAAGACCAACACGGCTCTGGACAAATAAATAAAATGTGTCGCTGTAAATTTCTGTTGCATTTACATCTGAAGTAAATTTAATCAAAGATGCTGTTATAGGCTAGTTGACTCAACTTCTTAAATCTGGTTCTAACGATTATACAAATAAAACAGAAATTTGAAGCATCTATGTTTAAAACAACACTAAGCAACAAAATACACGTTTGCCAATAAACATTTTTTACCTAAACGTCAACATCAAATCCCACTGTTTTTAATTAATTACTCTGCGCCTAAGCTTGTATCGTTCATATGTGAAGTAGAAGAAGCAGATGTTTGAGTAGACGAATAAATATAGATTGATGTTCGCTGGTTGGACTGAGTTTGAAATTGGAAAGTTTGAAAAATCAAAAGATTTGAGAAAAAGCTACTCAGAATTAAGATCTGAAGGTAACTTCTTGTTTGTTCTGCTATTTCCGTGTTTTCCCACTTACCTCGATCTGGACCAGTCCAAGGCTGATGCATTCCTTATATGGGTTGGCGACCGCAGAGCTGTTGTCGATTAACCAGTTTGTTGACTTTGGGTGATGTCGGGTGTTTGAATTTCTTTGTATTTTGTTTTTTTGGAATAGCAATTAGAGTTTATATGACCCAATGGGACCCTTTAAGCCTTTATTATAGAATTAATATCCATCCATTTTAGAATTGGTTTTTATATTTAAATCGGAGCTCGTATATGTATTGTACAAACTTCGAACAACAAATCACACAGCTCACTTAATTGTTGCTCTCAGAACCAAAACTGTACCGGTACAATGTTTAGGTTCATTTCGGTTCAAAAATATTGGTACTAGGATACCGGTTCTGGTTCTGAGTTTTAATCGGTTCTTTTTCGGTTCTGGTTCCGGTTTGATTCCCTGCTAGTATCAAAATATCTCATTCGAACTACTTATTCATGTTATGGCGTCCCGTATACTACAATTCCTGTCTTGCTCCTAAACTATTTTCATGTAATGTAATTAGACTATGTTCATCTCGCTGTGAGTTGGCGCATAGCGTCCGTTTTAGCCATCTCAGTAATCCTTTCTACTATTATATGACTTTAAAGTTTTTTTAATGATTCATCATGATAGCAATGTTTGCATAAATAAATAAATGAATAAACTATATATATGAATAACATTTTATTAACAATCAACAACAAGATACATAAGAATTGATCAAGCCTAGTTTGGCTTGAACTTGCGTCATAGATAGTAAGTCATAGAATTAGTTTTTATTGACTTTTTTGAAGTATACTTCAATTGGAAGTGGAGGCACCATATTATCATAGTCCAAAGTATTTAACTTTCTGCCTTGGTGCTGATACTGCCTCAATTTTAATACTGGTCTGCTTAGTTGCTTTATATTTCCGCTTGATATAGTCATAATGGCCGATTCTGTTCCCAAGGAAGCCCTTTCCTCTATATTTCCATCTGTGCCAATGGTACTATGTGATTTCGTGATGTTGCTGGAGCTTAGATCTTCGCTATATTTTTTTGGTGTCCTTGTATTTATTGTGGATGGTCGCTTGTGTTTGGGGGCTTTGACGTTGGCTTTGGTTGCATTTTTAGTTGGCTCTTCCAGCAAAGTACTATTTGTTTCTAACGCACGACGTCGTACGTAAATTCTGCTTGTCCTATTACGCTTATATTTGAAAGGACTCGATTGCGTAACGTTGGGGAATGTTTGGATTGTTGGCCTTTTTGTCGTCGAGGTAAAGACTCTCATCTTCTTGTGAGTTCGAGTGGGAATAGTTCTCGGGGTAACAGACGAGTTCGAGGTGTTGTTTTCCTTATTCGCAAGAGTACTATTAAGCACTCGGAAGTGGTTTAGTCCAAATTTCTCGGTTCCTTTGATTTTTAAGCGAATATCATTAAGAGATTTTAACTTTTTAACTCTCGCGGACGCAGAAGCAGTTGTCGTTAAGAAATTAAAGCAGTTTTTACAGATTTCGTTAACTGAGTGCAGAGCTGGCTGAGTTTCAGGTAGAAATAGCGATTGAACCGTTGTCGACTTCTGAGAGTTCTCAAGTGTAGTGGATTCAGTTATTACAGCGGGTACAGTGGTACTTATTTTTATTTCTTGAATTCTCGATTCCATGTTGGAAACCGTTATTAGTGGTACAGCTGGTTCCGTTGGTCGCTCAGTTTTTTGAATTGTCACTGCAGTAGACGAGTCGACGCTTTGGTTAACATCAGTGACAGTGACAGGTTCCCATGGCCTCGATGTGGTCGAAATATACTTCATTGGCAAAGGATAAAATATATTTTGGTTGGGTAAATTGTAGGATACTTTTTTCTCCCTGGTGCGAGGTACAATAACATCATCGAGTGTAAAGTATGTATGTGTTATATAATTTGAGTATGGAAGGCTAGTTGTCGTCATTGGCAGAGCTTTTGTTGCACTATTCCCTGCGTATTCGTTGATTGAATAATTGTTTACAGAACTTTTAGGACAGTCTGCTCGAGTCTTATGGGCATATAATACGCGCTCTTGACAATTGGTCCAATTGTCAGTTAGATATTCCGAGTAGTTATATTTGTTGTTAAGGTTTTGTAAATAGTTTGTTGCAGGAGCTGCTGTTGTGGTTGTTGTTGTTGTTGTTGTTAAAGCAAGAAGTGCATTCTTAGCAGCCATATTATAACTAATTGAAGCTATTGGTGAAGGTATAACGTTATTTGTGCTTCTTAAGGGGGTCCTGAAAAGAAGAATATGATATGTTAGTTTCATTTACGAACATTTTATATATACGAGAGTCGTCTAGTAAGTATTTGTTTTTTGGACAATTGATCAATCCACTATCATTTAATTAATACATTAGAAATGAAATTAACAATATATAACCATAACCGTATGGTAGGTGTAACATAACCTATATAAGTGATGTTCCGTCGACAATCTCCGGACGAATCTCTGGGGTTTTTGTGTGATACCAATTTAAATCGGATACTTTTTTTGCCCAAACTTGAATCGGAGTAAAGAATATCTTACGGGAAAACAAAGTCAACTTCGTCTCTGCCGAAAAAGCTCGCTTCAACGGATAGCGATTTCGACCAAATTTCTCAGGCCAGTTTGAAAACATTTACCATTTGTTAAAAAAAAAGTTTTTCCCACTACAACCCATTTTCCCACCGATCGTTTGTAGGGCAGCTACAAGCAGTACTCATCGATCCGGGCGGTTCCGACATAATAGCAGCTTACAGTCAAAAGAAGACCCCTCAGCTCGATAGCTTCAAAACTGAAGGACTAGTTCGCCTTGAAACAAACAGACGGACGGACAAAGCTGAATCGACTCAGCTCGTCATGCTTATCAAGAATATATATAGTTTTTGAGTGATAAAACGAACCGCAAACCGAACCGGCGACCTTTAGAAAATGCCGAGGCGAGCCGAAACCCACAAAGCAAAAACGGTTCGGTTTGGTTCCGTTCATTGACAAGTTTTACAGCTCTTAGCGCTTATGTTCAGACAGCGCTACTTATAAATTTGAGAATTCTAATCGACTCCCTAAGATAAGTTTTTTCCGAAATTATGTTAATTTAAGTTTTGTTGATGGACCCTCTACCAGAATTGATCCTTAGAGATGCCGGATCGATGTAGCTTATAAGAATAACTTGTCAACCGTACACCTCCTGCTCACTTTGTTCACCGACCGCCTAATATACCTGTCTGTCATCAGACTACATTTCTTCCTAGAAAATTATCCAATTGATTTGTGTGAATATCCCATTTCCTGTACTGAACGATATTCTCCATATTCTGTACGATATTCAGCATTTGTAAGGAGGATACAAGAACTACAAAAACCTTCAAAAACTGTGTGAACCGCTAAACCGAACCAGTCCTTATTTCCGAGCGGTTTGCATCCCTGATTATAATATTATAATACATGAAATCGGTATTCAGGAGACACCAAAAAAGGGCGGTTCATTGTTTGGGAACAGGTCATTGCAAACACCGCCGATGGCACATTTTTATGGCCCTCAGGTACTCGGCACTCCGGCGGCCCACAAATTTGTATAATTTATTTCTATTATCAAGGCAGAGAAATATCTTTTGAGCATATTACGAAACCTGATATTACTAACAAAAAAAGTCTTATCCAAGGAGTCACGCGGTTATCGTACAATATTGTTGTCATACGCTCATCTCTAAGTTTCTCTTTCTCTCTCAGATTGTCTTTGTTGAATGGAAAGCTGTTGTGGTGGGTGTGGGGGTGTTAACTGGCCTATTTATGCTCATAACTTGAGTATTGTTCATCCGATCTTTATCATTCCTTCAACAAATCGATAAATAACATTGATTTCTAAATATCTCTAGAGGGTACGAAACATCTATCTACAAAACTGTATAAGATGTGACTTTTTTCCCAAGGGGGTGTGGCAAAAATTAAAAAA
Source organism: Lordiphosa magnipectinata (assembly GCA_037044535.1). Lineage (NCBI taxonomy): Eukaryota > Metazoa > Arthropoda > Insecta > Diptera > Drosophilidae > Lordiphosa > Lordiphosa magnipectinata. Next base: position 239,169 of record JBAMBO010001897.1, read on the forward strand.
TAAATTTGATCTGCCTGCAAGTATAAAAAATACATGTCAAACCTCTATCTCTTACCATCTCTGAGATCTGTGCGTTTATACAGACGGACATGGCTATATCGACTCGTCTGTTGATGCTGATCAAGAATATATATAATTTATACACGGTCGGAAATGATTCCTTCTCCCTGTTACATACTTTTGCACAAACTAAATATACTCTGTGTACCCTGGTAAAGTAAAAGTAAAATTGGCTCAAACAGCACCTCCAGGAGGGCCAGGGCCAAGCTTCTCTCAATCTCTTGGCGTGTGTGCTTATAATTTTTCGCACAAGAGAAAGGGACCTACAGTTTAACGCCTACAGTTAACGCCCTCACCAGCAGCCACACATACAACTGGGACGCCATGCCCGACCACCCTTGGTACAGAGTATAAAAATCTCCGTCAATTTCTCGTCGAAATCATGCTTCATTGGTAGTAAGATATAAAACTTACTTAAGCCGGATTCTGCACGTACAGATAAACACTTCGATATTCGCTTCCGATAGTGGTGATATACGTTGATATTTGTAACCTTTTCCGTTTTATGTTCACTTATCTTAAAGACAAGGGTTGAACTTCTTTAACCATAGTTTTTGAAATGTAAAGTGTAGAATACCTTCACGCTTTTCTGTTCTCTTCGTGGGTAATCCCGATCTAGAAAATCATATTGCAGCACCGACTAATTTATTTTCTTTTCCTGTTTCTACCAACCAAACATACAAACTCATGGTATCAGTAGCCCAAAAGGTAAAACTGCTATTTCAGTACAAGATATTTGAACGTTTCTTTTGACTTCAAAACAAAAAGAATGAAAATGTAAGTAAGCATAGTAGTAATTTATATTTACCTTTGAGGTTTCCTTATAACCGGACGAATATCGGTAGTTGCATGCATGTATCTCGGAAGCATATGGACATTCCTCATAGAATTTTGCATTCGAAGATTTCCAAGCAATATTGGGGTCCTAGTATTGTACCAATACATTTTCCTTAATGTGTTCGGCTGTTGGGCTTTCATTTGTTGATATATAAAAACAGACCGAGGATCTATGGCCCACATCTGAAAAAAACCTTTTGTCAATTAAAAAATTTTTTAATTTTTAGATTCGTGCAGAATACATTACGATTGGATCAAGTTGTTTGTTACGTATGTGTCGTTTGCTTATAAGTATAATATTGAAAATCCACAAAATATTCTTGGCCATTGGGAGGATGTATAATCCTTGACCGACTTTCTTACTTGTTTTAGTGTTCGTATCCCAAGTTTTCGGTTTCTGTTTCTTTATTCATGTTTTTCCAGTTTCTAATTAAACTCTCTACCGAGTTACGCAGAGTATATTAAGTTCGTGCAAAAGTATGTAACAGGGAAAAGGAATCATTACCGACCCAATAAAGTATAGATATTCTTGATCAGCATCAATAGAAGATTCGATACTGGCCCGATATAAACCCATTTTCCGACAGATAAACATCATATAAAACATATTATATTAACAATCGCCGATTTTAAGAACGATAAAATTGAAAACAAAAAAGTTTATCTCACTAAGATTCATTTTCCGAATGATCGGTCCTATGGCAGCCTTAAGATATAGTCATCCGATTTCGACCAAATTTTGAGAATTTATTTAAAAGCATATAAAATTAGTAGTAAATAAAAAATGTCTAACTAAGACCCATTTTCGACCGATCGGTCCTATGGCAACCGTAAGATATAGTCACAAGATGTCGATCAACTTTTTCAAATTAGTTTTAAAGCTTTTAATATTAATAATCGAAATACTTGAAAACAAAAAAGGTTTTTTTCACTAAGACGCATTTTCCGACCGATCGATCCTATGCCAGCTGTAAGATATAGTCATCCGATTTTGACCAAAATTTGCAAATCTGTTTAAAGTCAAATAATATTAATAATGACCGAGTTTTATGACTCTAGCATTGAAAACAAAAAAGTTTTTCTTACTAAGACCCATGTTGCGACCGATGGTTCCTATGAGATATAGTCATCCGATCTTGACCAAAATTTGCAAATCTGTTTGAAAGCATATTATATTAATAATGGCCGAGTTTATGGACGCTTTCATTGAAAACCAAAAAGTTTTTCTCACTAAAACCCATTTTCCAAACGATCATTTCTATGGCAGCTACAAGAAGTAGTGATCCGATCTGGTCGATTCCGACATATTAGCAGCTTGCAGTAAAAAGAAGACTGTGCAAAACTGGATAGCTATATAGCTTTAAGTCTGAGAGAGTAGTTTGCTTAGAAACAGACAGACAGACGGACAGACAGGAAATGAATATTTCTATGCGTTGCAAACTTCTGGGCAAAATTAAAGTACCCTTTGCAAGGGTATAAAAATTAAAAAATAATGAATGAAAGATGAATTCAACGTTATTTTGGAATACGAGGCACCTTATTCAATTTATATATATAAGAGGGTTGTATTTTGTTTAATCAATTTTTATGGAGAAGCAATTATATCGTGTGTGATCATTCTTGACGCCTTCTTAAAAAGATTACGTGCGTGAATAATGCGTATAGAGATTTTTAATTCGTGAAGCGTTCGTGACATGAACGAAAACGTTCATTTCCCAATGCCTGCATTCTTAACTTAACATCAATCATTCAAATTATACATTTAAGCAAAAGTTATCAACTATCTGTGAGCCTAATTTCATAGGAATCCGTTTACTCGTTTCTGCGTGATTGAGAAACAAATATGCAAGCATACCATCACACAAACTTTGTCATTAAAAATATAAGTATAATACATTTTATTCAATTTCTAGATTTATTTCCTTATTATTAGTTTCCTACGTTTTGTTTTCTATTTAATATTTTTGCAATCGTTGATTTTTATTATAGTTTGTTTAAGATACACTTAAACTCTCTCAAATACCATAGCCCGTCAGCCTTTACGCTGAGACAGCGTTTCTCATTAGCTCCAGCAATGTTATTGGATCCTTTTTTGTTTATTCGATGCTCTTATATGTAGTCTTGTGGGCACTTATGCGTACATGTGCATAAGTATATGCAAGTGCACTGCCACGACTTTATGTATTTAGGTCTGATACTTTTATTTTGACAAATAATGCTCATTTGGAATTCCCTGGCCTTTCGGTTCACCGCGGCAACATGACTTCGAAATAAACAAGTTCTTTTATAAATTTTTTGACTATATTTCTTTGAGACATTAATTTTTATTGGCTGAAATAGCCAGTCGGATCATATCACTAAGACCTATTTTCCTGGATCCCACACCATCTATATATGCGATATAAATGATAACACAGGTTTTTCACCAGAAAAAATAGCAAAGTTTCCGTTTGTATTTTTGGTCGCTGAATTCAAATCAATTGTCCGTTTTTTCCCAGGTTTAACAGACATTTGGATGTGATGTAAGTGTTTGTTAAAAGATGTTTGTTTACATTTGTAGGTCCTGTGGCCACATTAAGTTACGTTTTTCATTCGAATTTGTTTTAATATAAGCTGCAGAAAAACCAAACACGATGTTTTGATTTTGTTCATAAGATAAATTTTTATAAATCCACTTTCTGGCCGACGTGATACTATTTCAGGATCATTCCAATAAAGCAGATTTTGAGCGCGCTGCTTACTAAAAGTTTCTATAAAATCATCAATCTTACAGAATCGGTTCAATAATATTGAGTTGTATACACTTAGAGAAATTAGAGAAATTAGAGAAAATTCGTTTTAAATATTTTTAAACCAATCACATTCATTCATATCTCGCTGTGTTTCACGTTCTTAACATCGCCTAGGACCGTGAAATATCTCCATTTGCAGAGGGTATATTAAAATTGTCCACACAGAAGGAACCATTTCCGACAACATAAAGTGTTTATATTCTAGATCAGCATCAACAGTGGAGTCAACTTAGCCATGCCCGTCTGTCACTTCGTCTGTTTCTACGCTATCTCCTCCGTCAGTCTTAAAGCTAGTTTGATCAAACTTTGCACGAAGTCTTTAATTACAAATACGCTGCACTTTTCTCGAAACCGGCCGGATCGGATGCCTATTGAGGGTAGCTGCCATGATCGATCGATAAACTAGTCAACTTGCCAGTTTGGCCAAAAACGGACTGGTCGGCTAAATGTTTACAGAAGAGGCGCCATCTAAACATTCAATTTTGAGAAATCACTCGATTAGCATTGTTCGAAGCAATAATGAAGCAAAATTTAATTTAAAAAACAACAAAATCCCCTGTTTGATGGCATTTAGGCAATTCAAACAATTTGCGCCTGTGTTAACTGCGGGGAGAGAATTTCCCTCACTAACAACAGAAGGGCCGATTACGGGGCATGCACAACACTTATACAAAGCTTCAGTGACTTGGCGTTTGCTACTGTTTGTCAGAATTTTTGCTCCAAGTCTGACTTGGGATTCCCAAGCGGTCTTAGCAGTTCTGGCGTGAGGAAGCCTCTGCCAACTCAGTGAAGTTGGGCAAAAGATCGCTGATGATTGAACTGTTGGAAGTTTATGAAATTTCTTTACGATCAACCAGCCTCGTTTGTGGGGTTGTGCGTGTCTTGTTTTAGAAACGTTATGATGAAAATCATAACTTATTGACCTAGAGCCTGCTAAAAAGTTCTAAGATTGAAAATTGAAATATTAAAATTTTGTCAAACCTCTGAATATATAAACAGTTCGATTTGCAAGGGTATATTAAATAATTTATGAAAATGTAATCTTCAACTAAAGCTATTTTTCATTTGGCTGGCCAGATTTGCCAGATTTTCATCAACCTGAGGCATACTATATTAATAACTGATAAGGTAAAAGACGACTAAAATCAAAAAAGTTTTGCTCCTTAATACATGATTTTACACCGATTGTACCTTTATTAGCTTTGCGATATAGTAGTTCGATTTTGATCATACTTTGTAAAATTGTGTGAAAGGATATAAAGAAAATTAATATCAAATTATAAGAGGTTATCATTGAAAACAAAAAATTTTTCTTACTAAGAAATTCATACCAATTTTGTATGGCAGCTGTACTAAATATATGTTAAGGTGTCCAACTTTTATCAAACTTGGTAATATTATGAAAAAGCTTAGAAAAGTAAAAAATTCGATGTTTAGGAACGTTTCCATTGAAAGCATACAAGTTTTTCTCACTTAAACTAGTTTTTTCGACCGATCGCTCCTATGGCAGTTAAATGCAATAGTCCTCCGATCTGGCCGGTCAAACGTGCAGCTTATCGCTGTTAAGTATCTTATTTCTATATAGTACGTACCTTTCTATGATGTCCAATATAGTTCGAAGATACATTTATGTTAGTTAATATACAAAAAGCACCTGGAAAAACATTTAAGAGTTAAATAATTAGAAAAGGATTGTGCAAAAATGTTCAGCAATGTTTTAGAGCAATCATTTTCATTATCTTTTTTGACAGAGAGGTTGAATTATTCTTATGGGAAATTTTCACTCTATTAAGCCGGAATCGGCAAACCAAAATTTACTTTTTATACCCATTTTTTGTGAAGTAATACAAAATTCATCAATATTTGTGGATCCCTGAACCTACAACTACAGTTGTGCAAATGTATGTAGGAGGTAGAGGGACACATTTTTGAAATTCTTAATCAGCATCAGCGGTGTAGACTTTATATTACTGTAGTATTTCATAAAGCTGCCATATAACCGATCTGGTCGATTTGTACCAACTATTAAGTTGAATTCGGTTAGGACCACTATTCCATATAGATAGAACTGTCGAATTACCATATATGAATATCATTGGATATTATTATATCAGAATTTGTTATTTTATTTTATACTTGCTTTATACGCGGCGACGCCCGGGTCCCTGGCATTGTGTGGATATGTTTCTTATGAGAGTGTTTACTATATATTCGAGTTTGAACTGCCTGAAAGTTGATATTAACATTTGAACCTGCTCAAACTTGTTCGAAACCAGTTTAAAATTGGAATATTTTCCGCACATAAAATGTTCAGTTCATTGCCTAAACAATTTCTGAGATATGTTAAATGACTAGCACTCACAATGTAAGACCTTATCCAATTTTCCAAATCAGAGTTTCTCAGATCCTCCGGCTGGTTCAGCTAACTTCATGGTACCAGCCTACACAGCTTAAATAATTTCTGAGATATGGCTCAGAACCACTTTTTAACCGTTTTTAACCGGTTCACGGACTTGAGATGTAACCTATTACTCTTTCCTGATCAGCATGAACATACTATGAAAATTTCGTGAAGATCGGTCGGCGATTTAGACGCCTATAGGGAACAAACATTCAACATATAGATTGATTTGTATCAGAGCTGCAAACCGGTTCTGGAAAGTCCGAAAGTCTAAACCAAACCTGAACCGGAAAAAAAGGATTTTAACTGCCCGAACCTGAACCGTGGCACAAAAAGCTAAAAAGGGTTCAGTTCAAAAAAACAAATTTATTTTCTAAATTATACAATATTTAATATCCTAAAGGCTGATTTCCAGAACGCATGAATAGAAACCCTTTTGAAACGTTTTGAAATCTGAATGCTATTGCACAGCAGTGCTATTTGAATGAAGCATTGTGCCGAAATAATTAATTTTATGTCATCTGGAATCCAGCCTTAAAGTGTATTAGTACCTAGACAAGCGTTTCGAGATTTTAAATGCTGGTTTTTGCTTCCGCAGAGCTTTACAAACGGAGTACACTGCATGTGAATGATGTTGAGATTCGAAAACCAAGGTTTTCTGAATGAGAAAAAACAGTTTACCTGAACCTAAACCTAGGATCACCGACCGTAAACCTGAACTATAAATTTTCATACCTCTACTGGGATTTGACCCGGGACTGTTTCTTTGGCTAAGCTGACTGTCGGATAGCTGACTCTGGTAATGCTGTGCGGATCGAGTAGGTCTCAAAATAGCTTGGCGTATGACAGATATTCTCTGATATTTCTGTGCTAGGCCAATGGTTTCCCTTAGCGGACTGCTGTTATGTGTTAACTGTATTTGTGCGAACGGTTGGATATAATGTGTTGAACAGTTCATGTGATGGCTTGCGTTCGCCGACACCTAGCACAGAAAAAACTACAGGGATGGCAAAGCCTCGTACTGAGATCGACAAAAAATTAATTTCGTAACAATACTTTAAAAAAGTATAAACACTTTCAAAACGCTCATGAGCACCAAAGCAAAGCCAATGTGTTTCTATAACTGCTCAATTCGTTTTCAGTAACTTGATTAGTTGCATTTAGGCTGGGAAGACACATTCAATTTTTACGAACAATTATTGTCACAATTTTTTGTTAATGGGAAACGTCGTTGGTGTCAGCGAGACAAAGTGTTATTGAATTCGCCTCACAATATTGGTGATGAGTGACAGAGGCATTGCTGTTGGCGGCAGCGCAGTAGGCAGAATTGATTCTACTAGATTCAATATTTGTAACAACTCGGTTGACAATTTATGGATTGGGTAAATCTAGGAGATTTCCACATTATTATTAAATATTATAATTATTTCATTGCTCAAAATGAAATCGCGAAAGAAGAAAAAAAAGAAATTTTCTCTCTTTGAGAAGCAGACGGTATATTTAAATAATTTCCAAGACATATTGCATTTTGGTAATAGAAAAATTATTCGGAAGGTTTCAGCCACAAACATCTTAAAGAATGAGTCGGGATCACTACTACGCCACCTCTCCACAGGTATGGATGTCTGTCTCATTCACATTAGGTGAATCTCAATATAGTTTGCAGTATATAATAATATGAGGAACGAGTACTTAGCATCTCCAGCCAACGCAAAAGACTGGGAAAGCATGGCATAGCGATTTTTTCAGTATGTGGGGATTCGCAAATTGTATTAGCACAGTTGATGGTACAACTAATGAAAGTTGTTTAAAAAAATAAATATTATGTTCACAAATAGTTTTAGGTTAATATTTCAAAATTCGGCCAATGAAGAAGGCAGGATCCACTTTTTCAGAATTCATTTTGTCTGCAGCGGATGCCCAGAAAAGATATATTTGTTGATATATTCTTTTAATAAACTGACGATGAGTCCCAGACAAAGCGACCGTTTCTGACGGTGTCAATAAGGCAATTGATATCATCTTCTCTCCTAAAAACCATAATTTCCACTTTGAATAGAAATGATTTTTCTTTACCAAAACTAGCTGTGATGTACATTGAGGGTGACCCTGACATTTCAAAATACCAAAAAAAAATTACCTTATATACTAGATTTTTAACATTTCTTTGCGTTTTGTGGACTTTTTTGACAACTTTTTAAAGTATGCGGCGAATTCGTCGGTTTCGCTCAACAATAAGTTGTGTCTACAAATTGAATTAGTCATTTCAGCTTTAGCAAATTAAAACAGGTTACATTGAGTCAGGTTATCTGAACCACCTCAGACAGAGCTTCACAAAACTTAGGTCTAAGCTTATGTTAAGCTAGCTCTTAGAAATAGCACTGTGCAACACTAATAAGATGATCGAGTCGAGACCTAAAATTTCTGAGAGGATATGATGGTAGTGGAAAAACCTTGACTGGGTTTAGTTTGGATAGCTGCCGTTTTCATTTTACTACACTTTGAAGTTTTAAGCTTCTGAGTGGGATTTACAACTCCATATATCGTAAACAATTTGGAATTTTGCTTTAACGTTAGACGAAGTTGTTGCTCTTGTTTTTTTTTTTTGGCTTACAAAATATTTCTTGGTAGCAAGTCGCAAGTGGAACGAATTTAGAATTACACAATGTGGGATTAACAACTTTATTCAACTTGTCTTTGATATCTTTTCATATACCTGCAATTGAGTGATCACTTCAAGAAATTAATTTTGAATATTTATAGAAAGTCTCAAAAGCTTTATAGATTTTTTTATAAAGGCAGATTGAGCCATAGGCTTGAGCAATATTGTTTCAAAACAGTTATTTAATTTGCACCATGACTAACCATGAAGTAACACCTAATCCAAATTTGAATAGACAGCTTGGATGTAAATGAAAAAATGAATGAATGAATCAGTCCACTGAGCACTTTCCCAATAGGAACATCGGCCCTTTGGATCTAATTTGAACTACTCACCTGTTACCATATAAATAATATTGATTGTGTTGATAGCTTTCCCGAACATTGTGTACATTAACTCCTTACTACAGGTTATTAAAGACTAATTGCGCTTTTTTAATATCTGAAGTGTTAGCTGAATGGGATTAGTTACGTATATGATATACAGCATACAGTATACCACTTGCATGCATGTATATAATCGATTGAATTTTGAGTTATGGTCTAAGCTGCTTTGCTGTACCAAATCATTCACTTTGAAGTTCACATGTTGTAGTTTGAGCTTTTGCACCATTTAATAATATGTCTAAAAGATTGTTATATGTAAGTAATACGTGTTCAACATATAAAAAGTTTTATTTAAATTATTAAATATAACAACTGTTTCTTACATATTCTGCTTGCTAAACTCCGTTTTTATATACTTGACTGTGAATGATCTCAATCTTAGAGTAGTCGGATGCTGCGTGGCATCAGAAAAAAATTTGTGCTCCTCAGAGCATAAAAATGCACGCATGAGCAGCCGCTTCGTTTTATCTCATGAAAAAGAAAGTATCTGAAGGAATACATATATGCGCTTACAAAACCATATGTAAAACGCACATCGTCTTTGCGAGTGCATGTGAGATAGTTTAATCAACTTGTTTTAATTTAACATTCTACAAATTTCTGCTACTCAATCTTGACTTCTTCAATAGTAGTTTCATTTTTTTAGTACCCTTGCAGAAGTCTTTTAATCTTAAAGCAACCTAAATGGCCGGTTAAGCTCCAAGCATTCTGTTTATCATCCGCACGGGCCCAAACTCATTTTTAAAGATCTATTTGAAACTTTAATAATGACTGCATACCATTTTTACTGAAAATTCAGACGCATAGCTGGAAAAAAGGTGGTCAACCTTGACCACAACCTTGTACGGGCAAGATTTTAGTTTCCCATTAGTACCAAACTCATATTCAAAGCTACACATACAAAAATATAGAGAATGTGATGATGTGACTTTCAAATTTTGGAATATCGCTTACCACAGTCGGAAAATGGGCGGCAAACTGTTGAATCAGCTCCAAAACTTTATATATTCTCTTGTTTCCAAGATATAGCGAAAAAACGATTTTATTGAATTATGGGGGCCTCACTTGGCATAAATATCTGAATTTATGAGCTTTTTGCGACTGAGCACATATCAATGCATCTTTAAAAAACCAAAGGCGCTATATAAGTATTGCAGAAAGTATCTTAATTGGACTCGAAAGTCAGACAATTATAGTTTTATGGCAATTTTCTCAAAGCAAATCATCCCCTCTTAGCTAGTGTGGTTGTCGAATGTATAGTAGATCAACCTAGGCATATAGACCAACAAATGTTATAATTATGAGATTTTTTTTGCATTTATATCAGCTTGTTTGGCAGAGCTATAGCCTGATTAAAAGAAAAATACATAGTTAAATTTATGGGAGGAAAACTAGGTTGTCATCTGTTTAGGAACTGTAAGGTGGCTACTTGATTTATTATAAATTGTTATATGTTTACATGTAGATGATAAATTCAATGTTTAATCAAGTAGCCTTTTCACAGTTCCCATACAAATTTCCAGTGGGAATCTAGTTTTCCTCCCATAAATTGGTATATGTTTTTTCGTCTTAAACAGGCTGTAACTTTGCCAAATAAACTGATTTAAGTGCCATAAAAATCAAATAATTAGATGATACGTTTGGCCATATGCTCAATTAGCTAAAATATTTATCCACAAACCGCGCCAGCTTAAAGGGGATGATTTAGTTTGAAAAAAAATGTCATAAATCGAGAAAAGTCTGCTTTTTAGAGGCCAATTATAGCACTTTCTTAGCGCTTTTATAGCGCATTTGATTTTTTAAAGATGCATTAATATGTGATCTGTCGAAAATAGCTCATAAGTCCAGATGTTTAGGCCTAGTGTGGCATCCATCTCCATAAATTCAACATTTTCGTTTTTTCCGCCATATCTTGGAAATAAGAGCTGATGGAGCTAAGCCGAAACCAGTTTTGGAATCAGTGAACATAAAAGTATCATAATAGCATTGAACAATTTTAAAAAACTGTTTTATTTAAAAGCTTGAATAATTAATTTACATTTATAATCAAATAACTCAAGATCATTGGACACGTAGGGTTTTCTCAGTTTTATTACTGAGTGAAATCCAATCGAAAGGGCACAACCGATTTACGCAATCGTTTTAACTCAACAACTATTCGTATCACTTCAATGAAATCAGGAACAGGATTGACAGTGTAATTGTTCGTTTTTAAACTCGTCATTTTTGAACTAGCAAAAAGAAAAGAAATTAATAATATTTATTATCTTTACTGAAAGCGTTCACTTTATAATATTAAAATATTTATTTGTCTAACGGTCTGTCTTAATAACCTCCTATACATTTGCGATTCGTTGTACGGCGGCATTTGATACGGTCACGTGGTAATTTTAAATATTGATTAGTCAAAATTATACACAGAAATTACCAAACAACGATTGTGTCAACGCAATAATGACGAAAAATAATTGCAAAAAAATGGTTGAGTTTCTGCTCAATAATTTTAAAAATAGAAGGTAATAATTTCTCATTTAAAAAAAAAGAATGAAAATAATAACTATAAGACTATATCAAGAAAAAAATTGCTCTCACTTAAACCTGTAATTACCGATACTAGTTCGATAGGAGCAAAATATTGTGGAATTAAAGCAAAAATTTACAATAAAAAATAGTCAAGTCATATTAAATGTTGCTCTCAAATAGCTAAGCAGGTTCAGAAAAACTTTTATATTTCAATTAGGAACGTTGACTTACAATATAAAGCGCAGTAAGATCGATTAATCGGCAAATATGTTAACCGAAAACATGTCAAACGAGAGAGACCGTGACCGTCTGTAATATACCCGTTACTCAGGTTGATAAGTATCTACTGAGTTTTATCTAAATCAATTAACAGAACATTGACAGTATCCTAAGTCAAAATGACCTCCAAAATGTTTTATAAAGGTACTTGGACTATTAAGTCGATATTTCCGCTTTATATAAGTCGAAAGCAATGCGAAAGCAAAACCAAATATAAAATTGAATTAAAATATAACTAACTTGTTCACCAAGTAAGCAGGCTAATGGAAAAAAGGTTCAAAGGAATCAGAAAAGATTCTTTGCTTGGCGAGGCATGTTGGTGGAATTGGTAAATTTCTATTAGTAAAGATAAAGACGACAACGGAAATAACGATGATAATGATGAAAGTGTTGTGTCTTGGGATTGCCTATCGAGCTCGATGACGAAAATGACTCAGACGGATATCGAAAGAGTTTGAGAATGTCAATGGAAGCCAATTAAAATATTAGAGCAATAAAACATAAAAGCCTTTCTTTGTGTCTTATTATAAAGCTTAACTCTATAAAAAAAATGGAACAGGCAGAATTTTTGTACATTTTAGTGATTTTGAGCATGAAACCGTTTTTTTTGGAGCTTGTCTAAAGAAGTGTTTTGTAGGCCTGGTAGAGAGCTACAAAAATGCTGAGGACTGTAAATGAAAATTTTAAATACTTTATGAGGTATAGACTTTATAAACAAGACATATTTTCAAAAAATCAGAAAACTTCAAGAGGCCGTTACAAGAAAACCTTAGCCAAACAGCTCAAACCCAGCCAGGATCTTTTAACTACCATAGGTACCTTTTAAATTTAGTTGGTCTCGTTGGTATCAAAATTTTGTGGTTCACTGTGTAAAGGGAGGGATTCAATTTTTTTTTTATTGCTTGGTCTGGAGAGGAAGTGACAACGAACCTAAGCCCGAACCTGAATTCGAACCAGAACATGATTCGCTCTATTTGGAAAAGGTTCCGTTCAAACAATTAATTTAGCCACTGTTTAAGATTTGTTATATCCTTATCTTATCTTATCTCAAGTCTAGAACTCAGAAAGTAGTCTTTAATAGTTGCACTTCTTATCCGGTATTTGTGACCTCCGGAGTTCCCCAGGATAGCCATATTGGACCTCTTCTCTTCCTGTTTATTATTTATGACCTGCCCAATGTAATTAAGCATTCTCATTCACTGATGTACGCAGATGACTTAAAGATATTCCAGAGCCATGACTCGATCAACGATTCTGCTTTGCTTCAGGTTGATTTAAATTCCATATTTATGTGATGCTCTTACAATTTGTTGCATTTCAAATGAAGGGACAAGTGTAAATCTACGTCGACGTTTTATCGTAGAACCCCTCTTCTGATTAACTAATTATTGAATTCTTATCAACTTGAACAAGTTGATCTTTCTTTCAATGATCTGGGTATTACCATAAGCTTTCTTTTAGCACTCACATTGAAACTTTTGTGAATAAAGCCATTGGTTTGTTAGGTTTTATTAAACGTTGCTCTAAGGACCAACACAAATTTAGGAATACTTTTTGAGCAAACCTTGTATAGGAAAGAAGCTCATATATCAAGTTTCGTTAAGATAGCTTTCAAACAAAGTAAGGAAATAGCCTAGAATCAAGAATATATCAATTTATGGGGGCCTCGACTCGATGATTTTTATGAATTACAAACATCTGGATAAAATAATTCAATTGTATCAATGATACAAAAATTTTTAAAAGAAACAAACGTTTGGGCATGTGTTATTTAAAATTTAACTTGTAGGAAAGTTGGCATAAATATTACTTGTATAAAAAAGTTTTAAAGGATTTTTTAAAGGTGGCATCACTAGTATTAAATCGAATCGGACTTTCTGGCCTGACAGAATACGGAATTTCGCGCTACTCAGACGAGCGAATATGGAGAGAGTCGACACGATAATACGCAGAATGAAATGGAGCTGGATAGGACACACATTACGGAAAAATGAAAACAACATCGCAAGGAAGGCAATGGAGTGGAACCCGTTGGACGGAGTAGGGCGAACACCAGGCAGACCCAAAGAATCTTGGAGGAGGACTGTCGGTAGAGAGACGAAAAGCATCGGGAAAAGTTGGGGAGAACTCAATGCGACAGCTAACAACAGAGTTCGATGGAGAGGAGTAGTTGATGCCCTATGTTACACTAGGGATTGGAACTAGAAGAAGAAGAAGATGTGTCGTTTCGCTGAAGTGTAAACAACATAGTTTTTGTGTGCTAGCAAAACATAATTTGCATGAAAGTATACTTTTCTGCTTTCATTTGAAGAAAAATTTAATCTGAAGGCCTCGAATACTGCCAGAAGTTACGGGGAGCATGCTCCAAGCGCACAAAATCATACGGGCCGTACGCCAAAATCGTGGCAAGGTCATGCTCTGTATTGGGTGGGACCAATTGGGCGTGGTGTTCTATGAGCTGCTACAACCGGGTTAAACCATCACAGTTGCGTCACATGAAACGCTGAATGAGAAATCCTATCCCACCCGCTGTAGAGCCCAGAGCCTTGCCCTTTCCGACTACTATTTGTTTTCGTCGATGACGCATGCCCCTGAGGATCAGCACTTCTTCAACTCCGAAAACTCAAAAACTGTATTGATTTGTGAATCGCATCAAAAGACGCTTCTTTTTTTCAAGATGGTATCCGAAAATTGCCAGAAAGATGGGAAAGAGAAGTGGCTAGCACAATACTTTGAAACATGAATTTGTTAGAAACATAAAGCATCAGAACTGAAAAAAATTCCTTTAAAACTTTTTTATACAGAAAGGGCCGATTTCTCATCATCTACATAGAGTTATATGTCACATAAACTTACAAATAGCAGAGTAATTTGTGAGCTTATCTGACACATAGCAGCTAACTGGAAGAAGAGAAATCGGCCCTAAATGTATTTTATGTCTCTTTAAATAATAGAATTCAAAAGCAAAATTGCTTAAACCTTGCCTAGGAATTTATTTTTTGCCATTTACCCAATCAATATAAGTATCTACTTTATTTTGCAGACTATTTTGGATGTGTGTAATAGTTATTTCTGGATGGAACATGAGCACAATATTTATTCATACGATAAGCCGATTCAAAACAGATTCCACAAGCATAGGTGTCACGACTACATACATTCGTTGGACCAACACATTTCCAGCTGTCAGCATATGCTTATCAAAGAACAGAATAACAACAGAATTTTCGGAGTCTGTTAAAAGGCGAGCTGCTCCCAACAGTTCCATTTCTTACACATATATACGAACGATATACGATTATCTGTTTGTGAATCCAAACAACTTTTATATCAAGGGAGGACATTGTGATGAACTTAATTCCACCTGTGGAGTTGATATTATCGACATGCGAAAAGAGGTAGGAGGGAAATTGTTTTAAAAAGTCAGAAATCGTTTATATTCTTTCATTAAATTTACTTTCCAGCTACTAACGCAAACATGTAAGGACTTTATTGAAAAAATTTATTTCTCTGAAAAATTACTGGAAAACTGTGAAGAAATATTTAAATTTCACGAACTAGAAATGGGATACTGCTTTCTTGCAAATAACTTAATGGACTAGTAAGTAAACATATTGAACTCAAAGAACATATGCGATCAAATAAATATTTTGTATGGGACAAAACACAAACAATAAAATTCTCTTAAAAAAGTAGCATATGTAGAAGAATACATATACTTTAAGGGTCGGAAATGCTTCCGGTTAACTAAAACTTAGTTCGCAAGCCTATGATACCTAAATATACTTTAAAGTTAAACTTATAATCTTAAAAATTCTTTCAGTAAGCATATTGATTTAATGCCCTTAAAATATACGTCATCGGATAAGTACCGAAACTTAAAATTAATATTACGAAGTGGACTTACATATCGATATGATGTAAGTAAAACCAGAATCGGCCCTGCTCATGTCATAACTTTCATTAAAATAATTCCAATTTTTAGTTGTACATTCACAGTCCAGAGGACGTGCCATATTTTAATGCTGTATCTTACGCGATTACATCTGATCCCACTGTATACAGTTTTAACGTGGAGGAAGTATACAACAATGAGGATGTTATTTATGAAAATGTTGCTCAACGAATGTGCAAGTTCCCTGCAGAAAATTCTGATACAAATAACTTTTACAGGTAAATAAGTTTGCTTACCGTACCTGATATTATCATATTAAAGTCGTATTAATGGTGAAATGAGTAACTCCCGTTACAATTTCGGTAAAAGGCCTGAAATTTATTTGGTTTCTCAGCCAAAATGGTTAAAAAGCGAAAACAATTACGAAAGTCGGTCAATCCCGACTGTAATATACTCTGGATCAGTCAAATGTTAGACACCTTGAAGTTACCACGCACTATGTATGACTAGACTGGCTTTTACATAAATGATTTCAAAATACCAGTCGGAAAATGTTTCGTTTTAGTCCAAATAGATGTACTAAGGAATGTCTGTAGTATCTTTAGTTTGGACAACAAATTCAGTTGGTTGTCAAGAGTAAATGTAAGAGAAGTTAGTTTTGATCAGTTTACTATCAGGTTAATTTTTTCTTGTTCTAAAAATAAGCCATATTATGCTCAAAAACATTTTAAAACTTTTAAATACATTATCATATATTGAATTGGCGTTCGAATTTTACTTCAAGGAATTAGCTAGATATTCCTTTTGTGGAATTTTGCTGCGCTCTCCACAACTACATGATGCGCACAGGACCAAAAGAAGATGCTTCGACTGCAGACAGCCCAGCACACACAACAGTCGACCCAGCCCCAAACATGTGCGGAATACAATTATAAATTTTGTCAACTCAGAGATCGGGTCTGAAACTTGGCAAAATGATGCTGCTGGTGTTACTAATATATAATATATATATTCTCATCGTATAAATTTATAATATATTATTAAATATTTTGATTATTTTATTGTTTATTTTTCTTTGTGAGCCCCTACTGACTCAAAAAGAAAAATTGTAATTTGCACCTCCATCATGGTGGCCACGTCGGAGGGCAACTGGCTTAGCAAAGGGAAGATTGGTCGGGTTAAATCCTTTTCCTCTTCTTTTGTTTAAAAAAATGATAACACCATTCTCACCAACTCATCGGATACCAAAGGCTTGTCTACCTTTCGCTTTGTGGTCTGCTTTGCCTGCTGTGAAAGACAAATAGTCAATATCTTTGCATATCTTTATATTTAAATATTTAACTTACATATTTAACTTACATACATAACATGTAGAGTTTGTAGAGTGAAACTCTAAAATGTCATCGGAAAACATACTCTCCTCATTGGGCTGGATTGACATTGCAGAGCTGGTGTCCTTTAATACCGTACTGGGTGTTGCCATTGTTAAATAATTAAATGAGGGATACCGAAAATACTTATTAGTTACAAAGTAGACATATTAGGCAGGAAAGCCATTTGGACAGCGAACTGCCAATCAACACATTCGCTGAATCTTTCTTGCTCCAGGTCAACGACTCCTGCACTGCCGCTTTTTTGGCTTTACAGCGTTGGTAAAGGAGACTCTCTCAAAGTGAGATTCTAGCGCCTTTACACTCGTCCGCTGAAAAGAAAGAAAGGAATTTAATTTTACTTCTAAGAACAATACTGGCAGCTGCACTGATACCAAGGAGTAGTGCCAGCCACACCAAGTAATACTCACCTCCTTTTTCCCAACTGGACACCAACTGCTTCCCAATTACTTATTGTAAATGCGATGTCCAGGTGCTTTCGATGTGTGATGTCCCACAAACATGCATTCCATTTTTTTAGCTTTGCCTTCCATTTCAATTTGACAAGGAAAAAATGACTGCACAATATCTCTTGAATAAATCTCAGCTGTTCGATACAGTCCACACAAGCAATCGATATGGCAACAACAAATTTTTGCCACGCCCACCCACGCCCCCACAATAAAAAATTTAGAATAACTCCCACAATTTTAAAGATATCGATCTCAAATTTAAAACTTACATTTATATTCGCAACATCTATAGGCCCAAAAATTTTCATCAAGATCGGATGATAAATAGCCGAGTTAAAAAAATGTTGCATACTTTTCGGCTGACCCACCTCAGGCACACAGGAAGGCTATTAAACATTTGTTTTCATGAGTAACGGGTAGAGCCGACTTTAACTTACTTTCTTCTTCTTTATTGGCCCGATGTTGCATCACAACCGCTTGACGGTCTTGGCCTCTGCAATAAATGCCCTCCACTCGCTTCTGCATTGTGCGAGCTGGCACCAGTTGTTCACACCAAGGGTGGAAATGTCTTTCCGCACTTGATCATCCCATCTTAGTGGTGGGCGACCCCTCCTGCCTTGTCCTCCAAAGTCAGCCGCCTTCGCTTTGTACGTCTTTTTTACTGGAGCTTCTTCATCCATCCGGATTACATGTCCTAACCAGCGCAGCCGCTGTTGCTTTATGCGCTTGACTAGACTGATGTCCTTATAGAGCTCATACAGTTCGTGATTCATTCGAATGCGAATCCATCGCCAACTTTTAAAGGTCCATATATCCTCCGAAGGATTTTTCGTTCGAAAACGCCAAGCGCCTCCTCATCCGCTGCTGTCATTGTCCATGCTTCTGCGCCGTATTGCAGGACTGGGATGATGAGTGACTTGTATAGCGCTATTTTTGTTCTTCGAGAAACGGCTCTGCTCTACTGAGCCCGTAGTAGCATCGGTTTCCAAGAGTAATTCTTCTTCGGATCTCCAGGCTGATGTTGTTGTCGCCGGTAATCATCGTCCCGAGGTAGACAAAATCCTCTACAACCTCAAAGTTGTACTCCCCCATAGTAACAAATTGTCTAAGACGCGTAGACTTCTTGTCCGTGGATACTAGGTACTTTGTATTGTCCTCGTTTACCGCTAAGCCCATCAGTTTAGACTACTTCTCAATCTCTGTTTGTAGTAACAGTTTTTCAACAAAATATCTTTACAGTTTTTCAACATGCATGTCTCAAATAAGGAATGAAATGGAGATACAACTTTGCAATTGCACTTTGTTCACAAAGTCTCAATCAAGTATGTCGTTATTTTTTCAGTACTTCTTCCGTTCGTTCCAAGCTTATTAGGGCGCACGCACACATGAGACTGATAGATGAACTGACGGCTGACCATGATATTTTGGTACGTCAGCAAGCCGAAAAAATCAAACATTCTTGCTTTAATATGCAAAGCTTAACTTACAACTGAATTTTAAAGGTGAGCGCTTGTTGTGCACACTAGCATGCACGGAGCGTGGTTATTTGTAAAGATCAGCCCTTAAGGCTGCCGTCAGCTCATCTTTCTATCGCATGTGTGCGCGCGCCCTTAATCTTTAAATGAAATATCAGTGCATTACTCTCTCTTTCCCGCTAACTGTAACATTTATGTTTATTTTAGATTCTGTAATGTATTGTGGTATCAAAGGAATTGCATGTTTAGATGATGGTAATGTATTTTTTTTTTTTGGCTTCAAGTGAATTTTAATTTAAGTAACTTGAAATGGCTTTAAAAGCCCAAAGCCCATGCTCTGCTTATCTAACTTTCTTGGATTAATATATAATATTTCTATCACCTTATCACTACTTACAATATAATTTTCTTCGTGTGATTAACAATTTTAGGAGGTTCTCTGTTGCGTTTCTGTCATTGCGCTTCTGCTACCCTACGCTTAGTAGTCACATTAGCAAAGTTTTCCGACAGCGGCGGAATTGATCCATTCTCTGCTGAAAGCCACAGATCAACTGTCTCTCGGCTCTGAGAGGAGAGCCACCACTCTGGGACTGTGAGCCACAGCACGGGGCACGTGAGGAACAGCTTTTGGCTACTGAGGCACAGCACTGGCCTAGTGAGCTACGGCGCTCGGTTCGTGAGCCACAGCTCACAGGTTGTGCTGTGATGTGACTGTGTGAATCTCGCAGCATAAAAATATACGCTTTCGGTTCACAGCTTAGAGCCGAGAATTGTGGCTTACAAGCTGTGTCTCTCAGCTTAGAGTTGAGAGCTGTGACTCACGAGCCGTGAGCCGGTTGAAGGCTCACGGCTCCCGAGATGTGGCTCTCAGCTCAGAACCCAGAGACTGACAGTCGACCTGCTGCTCTCAGCTCAGGGCCAAGAGCTGAGTACTATGAGCTAAGAACAAGAGCTTCCTCTGGATTCCGAACAAGAATATAGTTATAAAACCAAGAACAAAGCGCAGATTCTAAGACTATGTTGAATTACACGTATGCCGTTGCCCATGCTGACTCCCAGCACTATGCGCTATCTCCTTCTTCTGCGTGTTCCAATACATTGTGGGATATAGGGCATCAACCAATCCTCTATACAACGAACTATGTTGTTAGCCGTCGCTTTGAGTTCTCCCCAGCTTTTCCGGATCTTTTCCACTTCTCTACTGACAATACTCCTCCAAGTTCCTTTGGGTCTGCCTGGTGTCCGACCGACCCCGTCCAGAGGGTTCCATTCCATCGCTTTTAAGTACTTAAGTCTACTTATAAGTTCACAAACCATACAAAAAACATTATGGCAGTTTAGAACGCATAGCGAAACCGTTTCAAACTGAGTCAGCTATACTACACACATGTCGAGGATAAGTAAATTCGTCAGTAAAACAAATCTTTGCTGACAATGCAATTCATACGAAAACCCCCAATATATACACACTTTCCGCTAGATAACCTTGTGCACTATTTTAGTCCATAATCAATATGACCCGTTATTATTATACAAAAAGCCGTAAGTTAATTCATTAACGTCAGACAATCTTTCGTGGAGTTTTTAGAATCTCCCATGTGCGCAACGAAGTATACCGTCTCCCTGGTGCAAATGGTTCATGTGCTAGTTGGAACGACATCTTGTAAACAGTTTATACACTCAGATAAAAACGGTGGCATAAATTTCATCATTATATTCTTAATTCTATCGTGAGCTTATAAAATCAATCTCGACTTACAGGATATTCCACTTAGCTACAGCGCTCTACTGAGTACAGCGCTCTTACTTGTTTTCAAACAAAAACAATATTTGAAAAGCATATGCCCTCACACAATGTTTGCGTTTATTTAAAAAGAAACCAAGGATTCCCGCCAATTAATTCCTGCATATTCTTCATAATTCTCGCACACTAAATTTGTTTTAAGCAAACTTTTACAGTTCGAGCTAACATTGCTTGCACAATGTGTAAAAATTGCGTGTGGAACCTTAGCTTTACATTTGGAATTTCAGGTCCTTATTAATCCAAATCTTGTTTCAGCTAATCTCTCCGGGAAAGTAAAAGACTATGTTGGATCTACTTTGGCCTGCTTGCCGTCATGTGTGGAGCAGCAGATAAGTTATGTCGGGTAAGTTATGAGTGCGCATGAAAATGTCAAGTCTCTAATTAGTCTCTTTTTGTCACGATTCACTTATTCCAACGATGTTCTATAGCTTCAATACTGCGTTTGTAAGAGGAATTATTGAGCGTATACTTTGTCTTTGTTCTTGGCATATCCATTTTTACCTAGTCAGTTTTTCATATTTGGGTACAGCAAATAGTTAGGAAGTAAAGCAGCCGATAAAAAAAAAAATAATGACTCAGTTCGATCTTCAATTAATTTTCTTAATCCATCAAGAATGCGAATAAGTCAAGAGGAATAAAAAGCGACATGACTACAGGCGTGTAGCATCATCCTTAAAATGTTGATTGTACTAACAATCATACACATACCACATTATTTGGTTGGATCAATCTAGTCTTTCTGACGCTATTCCACTTGCAGTTTTTAATGTTAAATTTCCATAACAATTAATTTGACATGCATAAAAAACCAAACCGATATTAAAAAATTGTTAACAAATATATTTCGACAGGCAACGCCAGCACATTTCAATTAGGCAGCCCTATAATTTGGCAGTTTATAGAATAGAACCAGCTCTATTTGAGCTGAGAAATCAGGTTGTGTAAGTACAGTTTTATCAATACTTTCCATTCGGGTATTACCCCAATTCCAAGTAAATTTTTCAAGTGGTTAGGGTGTACTCAGCCAGACCAGGAGCCGCCCTTGTAATGTGTCGGAAAGGGTATTTGGGATACTACTACGCATACTATTTGAGACTTAGTTCTGTGATGTGTAAGTTTGGAATATCCGAAGGGAGTCGTGGCTGGGGTGTGTGTGTAGCAAACAAAACTTTTGTCATAACTCAAACTTTTGAGAAAAGCAGAACCCGCAGCAAAATCAAAAGCTAAAATTGATTTTTGAGAAAAAGCAAACAGCCGCAGCCGTCGTCGCCTGATCAATTCTGACTTTCATTTTGATTTTGCTTTTGTTTAGTGGCGGAAGTCGAAGCTGCAGCACGTATTCGCTTTCAGAAGTTTTTTTTTCTGCTTTTGCATTTTGTTTTTGGCCCGGCACGTTATTTCTCTCAACAAACACAATGAAACATTAACCGTTAGTCGGCTCGGCTCGGTTAAAGGTAACAACAACAGCGGGCTGAAAAAAACAAATGTTGTTGTTGCGTTGCGTTAATTTTTGGTAGGCTGGTAAATTCCAAGAAAATTTCGTGGCGACAGCGATGCCGTCGACTGGCAGAAGTGAACACAAGCTGCTGCTTCGACTTACGGCACTGAACAGAATCAAAATCATAAAGCGACGTCTCCTGCTGCTGCTTTTATTTTTCTCAATAATCGTTTTTTGCTTTTCATTTGGCTGCGACTTCGGTTTTCATCAAATGCAGAAGCAAGAGTTCATATTGATAAGTTGAAAAAAGTCAAAGCTGTGCAAAGCAAAAATTCTTTAACTTTTGCTAATTCGACAGAAGCAATATAAACACTGGTACGAATGTTCGCCTGCCACAAACTGAGCGAAACAAGTATCATAAACGAATGTCTGGCGTATTCGTAAACGATGGTTTTGTCCGTTTAGCATTCGCTTTGAGAATCGCGCGCGAGATTTTGGTCGGATGGGCGAGGTGAAGTGTATGTAGAAGTGTGCATGAAAAACACTTGAGCTACAGTCCGGGCCAAATGGTGGACCGGATCAAGAGAAAAGTGAAAGATGCACGTTTGGTGCTGGTATTTAAAAGTCTTTTCCCTTTAAGATATGAAATAAGAACTTAAATCTCGAAATGAGTTTTTTTCTGACTATTACAAGACCGACTTGTTTATTTGACAAATCCTCATAAGAGGATTAAGCATACTTATCAACGTGTTGCTGGAAAAACAGCTGAAGCATTCATAGACATTTCAGAGGTTTTCATAAGCATCCCTATAAAGTATATCAATTCTTGATCATAATATGGGTGACGGTGGTGAATAATTATTTGTTTCGCTTCAACGGCCAAAAGACCCAGTCCCGGCTTGTGTTTTTAATATTATAAATATATTTCTCTTTTACAGGTCAAGGGAAAAGAAAACCAGTGAAATAATTAATGGAAATTTTGTAGAATTGGACATTGCAACTCCACCATCAGCTCGATATTACCGAACGGTAACTCAAACTAAACTGGACTTAATAGGTAAGGATTTAAATTGAAAAAATTCCATAGTAGTTTTCAAGAATCAAAATTTGTCTCCAGGCAATTGATTATGTTTCTGTGCAATATTGCTAGTTTGATGGTAGCAGTTCTTCAAATGAGACAGCTTTTTCACAGGCTTTGCCAAAGTTTATGAACTCTTAGAGAGAGAGAGAGATGATTTGTGCCGGTTGTGCTGCAGCGAGTTGAGTAAGCGTCAATAGTGGAGAAAGCCTGCGTTCGTTAAAAAAGTTTTTTTTAAAATCTATTACACAACCGGTCACCTTCACTAGCTGGTGGGAGTAAAGTACCAAGAAAAAATTTCTCAAAACGATGCCTCTTGGGTAGGTGCCCTTCTCTTGTGCGAAAAAACAAAGTCACACAAGTCAAAAGAGTGAGAGAAGCTCAGGTTTGGCTTTTGAGGCTGGTTCAAGCCAAATATTTATGTATTTATAAATGATGTTAAAGTCCAAATTAGCCGATTTCTGAATTAAAGTTATCGCTATCTGTTTCACAAAACTTACAAGTTGGAATGAATACAGTGGGGAACCATATCCGATCCCAAAAAGTATGTATATGCTCCTGCTCAGCATCAATTGATCAACCATGTTTCAGCGCACTATGTACGCGAGCCCTTAGAGGTAGCAAATCAAACATCCGATTCTTTTATCATTTGTTTTCCCCATAATGGAAAGCTGGCCAAAAAGTGATCGATATTAAATAATTTACGACGCTAATCTCCCATACCTACAAAAAAATAAAATTGAGTACTGAGTGAGCAGGGCTCTCCATTAATTTTCTGAGCATAAACATAATCAAGTTAGCCATATTGATGAAAATAAGGTCAGATTTCTCTTCTTCCAGATAGCTGCTATGTGTCAAATAATCTTACTATTAACTCTGTTATATGTTAGTTTATGTGACAGATAAACGTAGTGCTTTGTTGGAGATGTGAAATCGGCCCTAAGTCTTTTGACTCGACTTTGACTGTCGTTAAAAGTTGTGATATTGCGTAAAATTAATGTTTTCTTTTTTATTTTTCAGTTGCAATTGGTGGAGTTATTGGTCTATGCATTGGTGCGTCCTTACTTAATATCTTGGAACTCCTTTCGTTCATTTCAGAGAGGATCAAGAAATTTTTTTGTTAAATATATATGGCAAATGCATTAGTTAAAATAAATTTATAATATGCAGCGGCTTGAACTTAATAAAATATAGCATTGAAATGACAATAAGTTGTTGTTATCTGCGAAAGACCACGAAAAATCTAAGTGCTATGGACTACGCCAGCGAGGCTGCAGCATTGTGCTTTCTACTCTTTTCACACTGGACGCAGCATTGTAGAAGATGCGGTAACCTGCACTACTTCTACTTCGTATGATTGCAAAGTATCTCCAAAATTACTCGGAAACGATAACAATATAAGAGTTACAAGGCAAATGTCTTTCCACTTGATTTAGAAATGTTTTCCAGCCAAATCCACCAACCAACCACGCGCAAAAGTTAAGTTTACACTCAACAGGAGCAGCTGTCCCCAAAAATTTTCTTAATGCGTCTTTGGTCCCACAATCAAATAATGTTGTACTCGGACTGGCACTCTGC
Organism: Lordiphosa magnipectinata; assembly: GCA_037044535.1. Lineage (NCBI taxonomy): Eukaryota > Metazoa > Arthropoda > Insecta > Diptera > Drosophilidae > Lordiphosa > Lordiphosa magnipectinata. The sequence goes on from JBAMBO010001897.1 coordinate 264,220, forward strand.
TCCCGTACATAGCAGATTTGCCAAATCCAGTCGCCATCGTACCTCAATCAATATTTTCTAGCATTCAGCAAAAGCCGCATCTGCGGCTCATCATCATCTCATTCTCGGACTCTGCGATCAAATACCTTACGAGAGCCTGGACCATCGCTTGACCCATAATGCTTATGTGACTAGGGCAGCAATCGAATCGAAGGAGCTCGATTGGCTACTTAACCTTCGGAACAGTTCTTCATTGCGCACGAAAATCTATGTCTATGAACTATCATCCAAGGTGGAAACCACCAGGCTCACAAGACGCCTATATCGATTTCATTCTTCCGACCTTCGGTCCATGGAAAAGCGCCCCACAGGGCATAGTAAGTAAGCGCATAGCATGGATTGAACCAACCTAACCAAGTAAGTTCCACTTTCTTGCTAAACTTTTAAAAGACTGCTAATATGGTTTAGCCGCACCATTAGGCATTGTCCATCTCATTGGCCACAGTTCACGGCAATGTCTGTTTTGCTGCTGAAATCAGCAATGCTGATCTCTTGGTGTATAATTCCTTTCTTTTGCATTTTGGACAGTTACTTCTAGGCTGATGATGACTGTAATTCCCACTATCAATGCTGGGTTTGCAGGCGGTCCTATTCCAGAGGGGATGCGTTTATTTTGTATGTCTTTGGTTCTTCGCTTCAGATTCTGGCTACGGGTGCGCATACTTAGTAAGCCTATGTAGCAAGACCAGGCATCTACCTCGGAGCTTTTTTCGTCGTTGATTGTTGATGACGCTCTCAGTTGGCTTGACTCGCCAGATGTGATTGATACCCATGTTTGGATCTTTGCTGACAAGATCCATCTTGCTGCTGGTCCTGTTGTTGGAGACTAGCATGTGCCTCCGGTTTCCTGGCCCAGTTCGAAGACTGAAATTGTTCTGGCGCATATGCAAGTGTACTCGCATATGCAAGTCCACTCTTGATCTTGTTATTTGGAAGGCTGCCGTTTTCACGGAGGACTTAAGTCAGTCTTGCGCTCTGTAAAGTAAGAATTTTTTGTGGAGAGGCCATTGACCCGACACCTAAAACCCCAGCCTCTGCGTTACAGCGGCGGCACTTGGGCTCAGTCTGATGGGGCTGATGCGTATGTGTGTGCTCGTGAGGTTAGGTTCGCGATCTTTGATTTGGCCACCAGCCTGAAAGAGCGGATCACAATATCGCGAATTGGAATTGCTTTTGACATCCCCCTGCGTTATCCATCCGATGAATGAGATGAAGGTTAAGACAAATGTATTGGATGTTGTAAAACTCTCTCGAATGTGCAAAGAAAGCGTGGCCCTATTTTCTCTAAGATTTTTGAGCGTTTTCATTTGGCAAGGCTTCTTCTTCCATTGCGTGATTCGCAGCCGTCACGGCGCAGTAGAGCAGACTCACAGGATTGTTAATCATATCCTTAATACTGTTCGGCAGGATTTTTAGATGAACGCCAATCCTTTAATAGAGTGTGGCATGAGGACTGTATTTATATGAGTCTTTTGAGTCTTCTTGTCTCGTTTTTGATAAACGGAACTTTCTCTAATAAGTGCAGGTGTCCCGCATGGAAGTGTACTTGGCCCTGTTTTACCCAAAGTTTTTACTGCTGATCTTCTATCCCTTGACAACCAAGATCTAATTACTGCCACTTATTCTGGGTACAAGTAGCAATCCCTGATCTGACCCTAGGCGAGCGCAGTAATTTCTTGACGAAGGATATCCTGGGGGGCCGGTCCTTGTTAATCGGGTCTGTTGTTCCTTCTTCAGAGGAAGAAGGGAAAGAGACGTTTAAAGTCCGTGGTCCTTTTGACGCTTAACTTGGGCATTACGTGTTGGCGCTCGACATGCAACCTATAATTAAGAGAGTTGGGGTGTGCGTGTATAAGGCTTTGTACAAGAATTTAAATGAGCACCGATATGTATGTAATACCACTATATTCTGGGATTAAGACATCGTCTCAATATTAGAAACAATTGCGGCATGTTCTATTCGATACAGGGAGCGGTTGCTATCCCAATCTTATAGTCTGGCCACTTACCTGGCTGTTCCCCGCCGTCGACAAGATTCAAAAGATTTCATTCTTCGGCTTAATTTATCATGCAGTCGAATTCGCTAACTTCAAAGAAGCTGAAATGCCCTCTATTATTTTTGCAGCATCCAGCACATCTAATACCGTATTCACACTGGCCGCAGCTTCGAAAAAAATGTCAAAATCAAAGCTGTGACATTTTTTCGCATAAGAAAAACTTAGGATGAGTTGCGTCACTCAAAACTTGCATCATTTGATCTGCGGCACAGCTTTCATCATTGTATTCATATATTTCCTAAGTTGTTAACGAGTATCTTTGCTGAAACTTTGCTTTGAACCTGCGGGTTTGGTGTGAACGCATGCTGCAGTTTTTCGCAGCATTGACAGTGCTTCACCCAGTGTGAATAAAGTAGTGACCATTCAAGGGAATCTGTCGCTAAGTGAAGGGACGCTTACCGGAGGATATGTATACCGCCATTATGTGGTACATCGTTAGTTTATCTGGTGTGCTTCCTGATCTGACGTCCAGCCGCCATCTTTTGTATGTCAGAGATGGAATTGGCGTATCTGAAGACAACATTGGCTAGGTGCAGCCCCATTTCTTGAAAAGGTAGTCGAAATTGAACTTCCAGATGGCCCACAGGTCCCAAATCATGTTCCAACAATTACGGCAATCAGTTTGGATCACTATTTTAATAATATTAATTTTTTATTTAAATTATGAATTCTCAGTATTTCATTACAAGTTACAATTCCACAACTTTAAAAAATCACAACTACAATAAAAATATTTAGTGTCATCATGTCTTAAAAGTCAATCAGTGTCAGTCACTGCGTCAAGCGCAGCAAATCATTTGAGAACTCAGACAGTTGTAAGTATGACTAAGAAAAAAACCATTATGTATTATTATTGTCAAACAAGTCCAAATGATAGTTTGCAATTTCATTTTCAATAAAAATATTAAGGTCTCGGGAATTTTCATTTTCGACTTTATGCACAGCTGCATTGACGTGTTTTTTATATCGTAGTCCAACTCTGAAAGCAAATTAAAACGAATATAAGTAATTTATTAATAAAAGAGTAGCAATATATTTAGTTATTTGATAAACTAGCTACTACTCAAGTTAACAGCCAATAGGAGCTATTTCTAATGGAACTATTTTTAAGTGTAGTTTGAATTGGTGATTTCGAAAATCGATTTATGCGAACTTTTTTTTATAAATAATTTTTGTTTTTTCATTTTTTCGGTAGTTACACTTACATTTTAAGCCATATCTTAATTCAGTAACTTTAGTGAAGTCAAGCAAAATATGAATAGATAGGTTCGCTTAGTTCGAGGCTTGAGGATATCTTTTCAGAGTTTGGGTGCGGGATTTACTTACCTAGTTGATTTTTATAGTAAGTAAATACAACTTACATTCTTATTGATGGTATATCACTAGTGCTTCTCATTTTGTCTGAAGTCTTTGCTCTTAAGTACCGATGTTTAATATCCACTCCACTATGCTCATCCTGCAAAACAAAAAAAACAATTCCGATTAAAGTCATAATCAGTTTGAGTAATTATGTTAAAATGAAAAGGTGACGCAATGCGTTTTTGAAGTGCGATATTAATACTTACATCTCTCATGTTGTACGTAATCAATAAGTTGTTAACAAAACTATCAAGGAATTCAGGATACGAGTCCAAAACATCCAGCAAATCATCTCTATGTATCTTGTGTATGTCACAATAGGTTAGAGCTCGCACGATTCCATTTGACTTTCCCAGTGTCGGATAAATGCACGGGTTCTCGCCAAATATGTCATTTTTGCCTACAAAAAAAAAATATGCCAGTTTTATTATTATTTTACAGTCCCGGCTAAATTACTATAATTAAGTCTTATAAATATTAAAGATTTTTTACACTTGTAATTTTAGATTTGTACTAAATCACTTTTGCGAGCGATGTTGCTATTACTCTAAATATTTCATTCCTTAAATCCAACTTAGCTAAAGAAATGCTTGTATGGCTTGCTTTTATTCTAAGTCTGCGCGTTAATACGAGCGGACGGACATAGCTCAGCTGTTAATGCCGACAAAAAATTTGTAATTGGCAAGAACCCATTGCCGCTTAGATTGAGCCGCAGAGGATTGTTCCAGAGGCGCGTGATGTCTTTGATGCCTTTGACTAAACCTAATGAGCGCAACGTTCCAAATAGGGAAATATATGGGAATGGGGTGCCGAGCTAGAAGAATCGTTTCAGAAGTTAAACAAGCGGCTGTCGGCGGCTGCCCAACTCGCGTTTTCCGTCCTCCAGACAAGATTCAGTGATCAGTCTCACAGACTATTGACGGAGGCGACTGGGTACTGTCGTATATCAGATGCCGACTTGACAAGGCCAAGCGAAACTACTCGCCGACTGAGAAGGACTCCCTACTATCGATTGGCCCATACAAATTGCTCTACTACTCCGAAAGGTATCTGATTTACGTCCTATGTAGCACTAAAATGTCTAAATTCTACTAAATTCCACTTCTTGTCCGATGGCGTGCATGGCACTTTGTTCCATCTTGAGGTACGTTTTCGAAAAGGAATCCAAAATGTGGCCGACGCTCTCTCGAGCTAATAGCTTATTTTTTAAAGAGCTAAAGCAGGAGACGAATTCGCTAAGGCTAAATCTACATTAAGTCCGCAAAAGACCCAAGGAATTTTTCGATTTTGCCTGTGGGAATGGTCAATTGTATCTCCGTTTGGGAGTTCGCCCTGAGGATTATATTCCTTGATATATATATTATATATAACTGGTTGTGTAAGAAAACACATTTTTTTGTTTATGAGATGTTCAGAGGCGGGATAAACCCACAACCTTTCGCTCAGCAAGCACACGCACAACCCGCTGCACTACAACCGGCCAGCTCAGCGCAGCGATATTACTATGAAAAGTGCTTGAAATTGTAGCGTAGCCAAACGTTTCGCTACATGTACCGATTTCGTCGATCAAAAAATTGTAAGACGACTCGGTGCTTTCGCCACTCGAAAACCCCACAGGGCGCGATAAACGCACCTTAAAGACAATAATCGCCTAATTCTGGGTCATTTGAAATCGGTAGAGGTGCTGCCCTCCGCCCCAGAAAAGTTGGCTTCCCAAGCAGTCATTGATTGGGAGGCCCTGCCACCTTAAGACCTATCTCCAGCAAAACGACATGGAGATTCTATCTCGCAGCCGCACAGCAGGGAAACGCCAACGGCCCTGCAACAGTTGAGCGACGCCATTTGGATCTAGTTCACGAGGTCTGCCTGACAAGAAAATGGGCTACCCCGCCCGCTATAAAGGGCCTTCGCCCAGTTTGCTCGGTTAGGAGTCTCGAGCCTAGAAGGGGGTAAGAACCTGGGCTCTGACTCCGGGAACTAGATCTCTGCGTCACGAATTTTTCGATGCACAGATGATACAACCTTGAATTATCTGTCTCATTTTCTGTCTTGCTGGTGGTGACGCACTGCGCAGCTTCGATATTCTCAGTCGGCCTTGGTTCGATGACTCAAAGTTGTAATCTGGTGTATCGAACCGACATGGTCGCCTTCGAGTTTCTGATGTAGTGCAAAACGTCTATCGAAAGCTGCCAAAAAATGTAGGAAACGACTATGTGGCTTTGGATTTTGTGTCTGTTTTAGCCATGTGCAAAGAAAATCTTACATAGAAGCACGCTATGCTTTTAGTTTCAACTGCCGATATGTGTTGTAACTTTGTGTCGTTAACAAAAAACTGTCCATAACGAATATGAAAAGAAAATGAAATGATCCAGAAAGTATACGAGTGAGGAGTGAGTTAGTACTGACGTCTCTTGCTTTACACTTAAATGGTAACGTTCCTGTTATAAAACACTTTGTTATATTCATAGCATTGTCTTACCTAATATGACAATCATATTACTGTCTCTTTGAATTTCAATTGATCCCCTTGCTATAAAGAATAATGAAGTCAGTACATCCCCCTTATGTACTAAGATATCACCAGGAGGAGCATGAGTTGTCTTAAATTTGAGGGAAAACGCCCTGTAAGCATAAAGAGTTTATTTTAACATAACACAGACTTACGAGCTTTTGAACCAAAGAAGATAGCAAATATTCAATAGGTAGGTTTCCAATGTACATTTTTCCCCATATGAAAATTTCACATTACTTCTCGTTACTTCACAACTGCGTTGAGGGCTTTAGATTCCAATTTTTTGATTTTATTATGAAATATACGAGTGCGTTCTATAAAACTCTAGAGAGAAAAATATCGATATTTCAATAATATTTTAGGCTTCCTTATTTCCAACCGCTATTTTGATGAAAATTTGCATGATTGCAGTATTTACAGCATATATTACAGTTATTTTGACTAATAATTTGATCAAATATGGCAGAGAAGTTTGCCAATTTGGCCAAATTGCCCAATTTTTTAATAAAATTTCCAAAAAAAATTGTAAAATTCGGGAGTGTTCTAGAAATCTTTAGAGATTTTCGTACAAACGATTTGATTTCGAACTAAACTAGTAGGACTTTATAAGTGAAATGATAACTATAAGGTCGGCTACTAGATCATAGGTCGATAAAACCGTTCGCATCCAATCTACTTTGCCTTGAGCAGTCGGTTTCAATTCGCTCAACTCTTGTCATCTAATCTAGTAGCCGGGCATGTATGTGGCACATCACATATAAAGGCAAGCAGTTTTAGTTAGAAAAGCAAGCGTTTATACCAAAATCTCTAGAGATTTCTGGAACACACCCGATATATTTTATAATTCTTTTTATATTATATAATTCCGAAAAATGCTCTGCTAACAGAAAAAATCTCAGAAAACATATTTGATATCCTTTGTCTCCTATAACACCTTAAGTTTTTCGATATCATCGCGCTTTCTGAAGATAAAGACCAAAAACTATGACGCGCTGGGGAAAAACGGACAATTGACAATTGATTTGAATTCTGCGGCCAAAAATACTAAGTGAAAGTTTGCTATCTTCAATGGTGATAAAGTTTTCTATTATTTGTAAACCAGTCTAAATAAATAATGAAAGAATATTATTATTGAATTGCAATTTTCTATTTCCTAAAAAAATTGAAAATACTAAAAGGTGTTACAGTTACACATTTATACTAAATTACCTTAAACATCCAGGGCTGGCATCTGAAAATGCGGCGCAAGTCGTTAAAAGCTTTCTATTTAAGTGCAAACATATATCAGCTTGAAGACACTCTGGAAACCCTTTTAGTAGTGAGTTCATATCAATACCATTGGTATATGTCCATGCATGCTGGAAATATTCTTCTAATCTTTGTCGAAGAGGGTTAGGAATCTAGATCAAATATAAAATTTAATAAGTAATTGCAGTTTCTTCTAGTTTTGGTAAGCTTGGAATGGAGAAAGGATGCGCCTAAGCCTCGATCGCTTAAGCTTTTATCTCTATCTTATCTCGGAAAAGAATCTCTACTAAAGGAAAAGTGCGTTTCGTGGAATAAAATCATAAGCCTGTCATAGGAATGCTGTATTTGGTTGTGGTATAATATAGTTTGCAAAATATGGTTACACTAAAGTACAACAAAATTCAATTAATCATATCATTCCTATGGCATGATATAAAAGTCCGATCTGCCTGATATTGACATTTCTGAAAAGCTTTCGACATCAGCAACCAACGCCAAGTCGCAGAAGCTTTGTGTGTGTGTGCGCCCCGTAAGATTTTCCCCCACTAACAACAGAAGGTGGATGATGTCGGATTTTGCTATAAGCCTTTGGGATTCCCAAGCGGCTATAGCAATGCTGGCATGAGGTAGCTTCTGCTAGCCCGCTAAAGACAGGCAAAGACTGCTGATGATTGAATCGTGGAGATTCATGAAACAGCTATATAGTCAACCCTTGTGGTGTGTGTGTGTGTCTTGTTTTAAAAAAATTATGAACAAAAAAATTGTGTTAAACCGCAAATTACGTTTTGGTGGGAGTGTGGAGATCTAATTTCGTATATTTTTATTGAAATTAATAGTGGTGAGTTTTGAAACCGTTTGGTTTGTAAAGGAATGACCCATATATCGGAAATTTTAAAATGATGTGAACCTTTAACTCTTGAAAGTATTTTTTACGCTAACTCTCACATACATATATGTAAAAGAGGCTTTAGCTAATTGGTGGAAGGAAAATAACCTTGGACTGTAATTATCAGACAATGATTTCATTTGATTGATATGCGTGGTCAACCTTTTTCAGAGCTGAAAGAAGCGGTTGATTTTTGATCAAAATTTATTTGTTGTGGGTATCTTAAATGAAATAGGAAACGTGCGTTTGAAGATTTGAAGTAATACATTATTTGGGATCGTAAAATAGAATGTTCAGCCCACCCATCAAGTCATAAATATCGAACTACTCGGTTCCAGAAATCTCTAGAGATTTTCGTACAAACGATTTGTTCAGTTCCAAAGAACTAGGAGGGCTTTACATGTGAAATGATAAGAATAAGGTCGGCTACTAGATCCCAGGTCAGTAAAAAAGGAAGGAATTAAATCTACTTGTCTTTGAGCAGTTTATGTCAAATCATTCAACTTTTGTCATCTAATCTAGTAGCCGGGCATATTTGTGGCACTTCACATATAAATATAAGCAGTTATAATTTGAAATGCAAGCGTTTATCCCAAAATCTCTAGAGATTTCTGAAACACACCCGACTATGTCCTAAACATATTTTCTAAATATGGAGTAATTTAAGAGGTAATTGAAGCTTACCTGGTGAAAACGTATGAACTCCCGAACTCGAAGCATTTGAGTGTGATATCTTGCAGTACCCGAGTAAAGCCTTTGTATTATAGCCGAGACATTTCCAAAAATACTAGCGTACATTAATGCTATAGGAAAAATTCATACATGAGAGATGATGGAAATACAGGGAAGCTTACTAAAATATTCAAAGCAAAATGTATGACTCTTTACCTCCCCTAATAACACTTTAATTGTAAAGACTACCCTTCAGTTCTCCAGCTCAGTACAGAATTTATCAGTGCAATTAGGAATTGCTGTAATTCATGACTAATTTCAATTCTATTTTCAGTTAATAAAATATGTATATATATTTGGCCTTACACAGCTCAAAGAGCCACAAAGCGAGCTTCTCTCAATCTCTTGGCATGTGTGCTTCTGATTTTCGCAAATGAGAAAGGGACCTACAGTTTAACGCAGAATCTGAAAGGCAAAGTTTGAGAACCTTTTTAAAGGCAAAAATTAAAAGCGTCGTTGTTTTTGGCTTTAGACCAGGGGCCGGCAAAACACACATGCTTATTTTGGCGTTGCGTGTGTGCGTTTAAACACGCCTGAGCGCGCTCATTTAGCACTTCTTCGTGGTTGCAAAAGAGAACAGTAAAAGCTCGTATACTGACGGTGTGTCGACGTCGCGACGTGTCCTGTCGCAGAGCATTGTTGTGTACACATTAGACAGGGACGTGCCGGACTCTGCTTTAGACGTGTCAAAATCAGTACTCGGGGGTTTTTGGGTGTTCTGATTTAATTTCTTGCAATATTTTCCCGATGGTGTAGGAGGTGGCTGACCATAGTCCGATTTGAAAAGTTTTTGGTACACGCTTATTTTAGGTGAAGCCTAACATTCTGGCCGAGTTTCGTTAAGAGTCTTGCTGCGTCTACTGCTGTCAGCGATGTGTTTTACAATTCGGTCAAATGAGACTTATAGTATATATTCGTAGGCCCGATTTCTCATCTTATAGATAGCTGCTATGCGCCACATAAGCGTACAAGAACGAATATAGAGCCATCTAGAAGATTAGAAATTGGCCATATATGTAAAAATATTATTTTCTTACTTACATCCAACGAGCATCACACATATTGTAAACACTTTTTCAGCGTCAGTGTTAGGTGCGACATTTCCAAATCCAACAGACGTGAGAGATGTAAATGTAAAATATAGAGCTGTAATATAACGAGACTGAAAGTTAAAATACATTAGTTATTCCTCTGAATTAGTCTGGCTGGAAATACTGTTCGAGGACATGATAATTTAAAAGGTTTTATGTTGTCATTGTGAAAAGTGTATCAATTGGCATAGTCCAAACATCATGATATGCTGAACGAATGCATGAATAGCTTGCCAAAACGCGCTATTTTTAACTAAGACGATGGCCATTTATATTCAGACAGCTTTCGATAGCAGGCCCAAGATGCAATGGTTTGACTCCCTGCCAAGAACAAAAAGCAGCCAACAATGGAACCATATTAATGCTAAACAAAGTTAATCAAGCTCCCAGTCCGAGCCCAAACATCGATGGATGGCGTTACTGCTGACATCAGCGGACACCTCTGATTTGCCGGTTGCAGGCCAGGTCAGCTGTAACACTATTGCCACAAGCAGAATCGCTGACTCTAAGCTTACGAGCATGAATCCCGAAATCGATCTTAATTCGGACGTCGAAAGTGTGACGTTGATAAACGAAAGAGGAAAGCCTTTCGTTGCTCCCTGAATCCAGTACCCAGTTCAATGTGCAGAAAAGGCCAAAACGGTCAGGGGAAGAGATGAGGGCTAAAGCTCAATACAAAGCACCTCTGAAAACCACAGCTCGGCTCCAGGACAAAAGCGATCTCTCCCAAGAGAACAAATCCAAGCTGACATGGGACACTAAGGGCGCGCGTACACAGCCGGCCGAAAGATGATATTTTAGTAACGGCTGCGCTTGATATTTTAGTACTTCAGAAAGACGAAATAGACAAATATGCTTGATTGATACGACAAAGCAGAGACTCATCCAATGTTGAATAAAAGAAAATCTCAGCCGCAGTCAGTAAAGATCTTAATTCAATGTAAACTACAGTACGGATTAATTGAATAAAAGACAGTAGGTTGTGCTTAAGACAACCTACATAGATTGTGTTTAGCCTCTGTGCTGAACAGTTCACTAAAACTGATTATTATAGGTGATTATCAGTGCGATTATTTGTCAATATCAACCTTTAGTTCTGTCCTCAGTTCATCTTTAAACCGAGTGTGTGCGCACGATCTAAGCGCATTTGTAACAAATGCAGGCAAATACAATGAAGCATATCATTGCCAATAAAAGTCACAGCTCAGCGGAGAGCGTGGGCAGTTTTCTCCTACAGCTGCAGCCTAAAAAAAGAGAATAAGAGAGCGGATTAAAGAAGAGTTTAAGAGACATCTCATCGTTGCTCACATAGACCGAAGATGCTCCACGCGCAACTGAATACCACCACAGGGAAAACGGTCGCTGATGCTCCAAAGATACAGTTCTGACTTGACAACGGCTGACTCAAAGGTTCTGTATGTTGTCAACCCACTTCCCTAGTATGGGGGCAAAATGCGACCGTCCAGATGGTCTGGTGCAAGAAGTGCTCTGCAGGAAGGCGAGGTACAGAAGAACCTATAGATTCAACAGAACAACCTAATGAAGCTCTACAGTCATGACAAGCAAGCGAATGATGAGAGGAATATAAAATACCACTGACTGATTTGAAAGGATGAAATCAGATGACCAAGTGTTATAAAAGTGAGAAAAGACGATGCATTGATGCTTTATACATACATACTAGTTATATTTTATCATTAAATAATTCATTACCTTTATAGATGGTCCTCCAGTTTTATTATCAAAATATGGCTCTTGAATATCGTAAGCCAGAGAGTGTAGCCATCCTACATTTTTCGAAGCCATCGATCTTTCCGCATTACCGATTGCATACCTGAAATAACACAATGCATAAAATAAGGATGGTCCGATATCTATATAAGCAAAAAGTCAAAGCTTACTACGTCTGTGCCGAAGTTTTAATACACTTTAAAAACTCCAACGGTTAGCAATATGGACCAAACTTAGCAGATCAGTTTGAAAACATATAATATTAATAATGACCGACCTATTTTGTGTCACTAAAACGTATTTTCCGACCAATCGGTCCTATGGCAGCTAAAGAGTGATTCATTAGGAGTTTTTTTCTTATCAATATTCTTTTTCCAGATATCACGCATATCGACCTTCCGAGACCAATATTCGCAAAACCATCAACAAATTTAAGTCTCAGTTTAGGTTATTGGAAAATACGCGACCAAATAGACCACATCCAGCCGGTAGTGAGGAGAATATTGTGATTGCAACCTATCGATATCGATATCGATTCGACGACGATCTCAAAATTTGCGTCTATCGTATTCGACCACTTGGCGAATTTTACGCAAGGATCTTGGCTTAAAGGCTTACAAAATCCAACTCGTTTAGACTTGAATTTGCGCTTGAATTTCAGTCAATGGGCTCTGCAACAGCTCATTGAAGATCCGCTGTTTTCGCGCAAAACTTTGTTCAGTGACGAGGCACATTTCTGGCTAAATGGATACGTCAACAGCATGTCGCATTTGGGGCTGATGAGCAACCCGAAGAGACTCTCGAACTACCGTTACATCCACAAAAATGCATTGTTTGGTGTGGTTGGTTAATGGGCTGCTGGAATCATCGGTCCGGTATTTCTGTAAAAATGAGGACGGACAGAACATAATCGTCAATTGTGAGCGCTACCGCATCATAATAAATAACTTTTTGTTACCTGAAATTAAAGCCCTTGATGTCGGCGACATTTGGTTTCAGCAACCACAGCACACCACTAGACTTTTTCCTGTAGGGTTATGTGAAGTCAAATAAGCCAGCTACGATTCAAGACTTGGAAGCCAACATTATTCGCGAAATTCGCGAGATACCCGTAGCAATGCTGGAAAGATTGATCCAAAATTGGACTATCCGAATGGACTATTTACGGCGCAGTCGTGGTCAACATTTGAATGAAACTATCTTTAAAAAGTAAGTCTCAGAGATAGTTCTTTCAGCCCATAATAAATATTCCACCATACAATGCCATTTTTGTGTTCTTTTATGTCTAATTTAAAAAAAAAAACTACGTAGTGGATCATCCTTCATATCCTATCAGTAAGATCAGTTTGAGCGAGTTAACATAACATAACATAACATAATGTTAATATGTTGACATTAATGTAAATGCTCTGCTAATTAACATAAGGGAAGGCTATGAAACATTTCTTCCCCTGAGTAACGGGTATATTGAAGTCGGACAGGGCCGACTTTAACGTAAGCTCCTGTCTTAACTATATTTGTGATTTTACAAAACCATCGATGGTTGAGTTTGCAAATGAGATGACAGTAGAAAATGCTTCTCTTCAAATTTGGTCAACAAAAAGCTCCAATCCAGCACATCCCCAATTTTACATTATTAAACTATTCTGTTAATCGGTTCGATTTCTTACCATATACACGCCAGCCAATGAGCGATCAAAATAAAAGTGGCCATTAACAAAATTAGCACTGCTGCTCCATACTCTGAATACCGATCAATTTTCCTTGCCACACGAACTAGTCTTAGAAGTCTGGCAGTTTTTAGAAGCCCGATTAAGGTGGTAGTCTAAAATGAAATATAAAAACATAAAATAAAATATTCAGAAACAAATTTCCATATACTTGCATGTACTTAGAGTATGGCAATAATTTTTGTGTCATAGTTCGACGAACTACTTTATGATGGTCAATACCTATCGCTATGAAAAATCTGTGTTTACATTTAAAAAAATAAAGATTTCATTAACAGCAACACAAGTCTCCCAGAAACCAACCCTCAAAACACAAATCAATATCAAAGGAACACCACGAAAAGGTAGCGCAGAACTCGCGGTGGATCGCTAAATTATGAGAACTACTACAAATACCCTAAATTCATACAACTAAGGTCAAAAACTGATCTGATTCCATTTTGAATTTATGGTGCAACTAACTCTTGCCATTTTTAAGATCTGTTCATTCTTTATCAACTCAGCTGTTAAGACTGATAGGAAGTGCTTCCTTTTGCCTTTAATTTATCAATATAAAACATTTTTGACCCAACTACACGTGGATCACGGGATGTACGAAGGGCTGGCTGGCATGGGAGAATTGGACTATGTCGCGCCTCGCCAAGAAGTATCGCAACCAGAAGTTCAAGTGCGGCAAGAAGGACTACAGTGTCAAGATGAAAATGAAATACTATGTGGAGTATATGCAGGTTAGCAGCTTATTCGACAGCAGCTTTGGTGAGCACCACCGCCGGCGCAAGCCGCTGGTCGACTATGTGGTGCCGAAATATTTCCGCGACGACCTTTTCAAGTACTGCGGGGAAAAGCGTCGTCCGCCATATCGCTGGTTTGTAATGGGTCCAGCACGCTCGGGCACAGGCACGAGCTCTTGGAACACGCTTGTTCAAGGTCATAAGCGTTGGTGCCTGTTTCCCACCCAGACGCCCAAGGAGCTGCTCAAAGTCACTAGCGCAATGGGCGGCAAGCAGCGCGACGAAGCCACCGTGGCGTGTGTTCAAAACCACCTCACCTGGTGGAGATGTCCTGCTCGTAGCACCAACTGGTAATGTACCTGTGTAAACCCTATGTCATTCTTTGATTTCAAACCATGAGACGTATGTTAACATGGTAGGGGACAACGACATGACACATCTTTTTTCCGTCTGATCAACACTCCAGCCAAATGCGAGTTCCTATTCGAGCGACAAATGAACCCTTGGCACCCAGGCCCAGACCTCTTGGAAAGGTAAAATCGCCAATGTGGATCAAATTAAATTATATACAAAAAATTTGTAAGGCGTTCACTGCTAGCAGTGATCTAATAGTGACAGGAGTTCAACACATGATAATAAATTTCGAGCAGAGTTGGCTAAAGAATGGAAAATCTGTAATTAGTTTGATAATGTGTATGGTAGTTAGAAGCTAGCTAACTAGAATTCGAATGGTGAACTATGTTTAAAGTAGAGAAGGGGCCGGAAATGAAAATTCACTCCCGTCCCAATCCCGACTGAAGTCTATCCCGTCCCGTCCCGATCCCAAGCAAGAATTCCCAATTCAATCCCGATCCCTCAATTGTTTTAATACTACAGATCTCCGTAGTCAAGCAAGATATCCTGACGGTACCGCATATATTCCCGCAAGAATATTGCAAGGGGTCGCCCTATCTCCGTTTCGAGTTCCGTTCGCGCCTTAAATAGCATTGAAATGGTTGACGCGTCAAACTGATCGTTGAAATAGTTTTTAGATATTTTATATATTAGGCTGATGAAAGCCGCTTAATTTTTTTTTTATTTAATAGATTGATCTTTAGATTTAACAAAAATAGATAACTGGGACACTGGAACAAGAATTTGGATTGTCCTCCGCTATCACGCACTGAAGTCCGTAGTTTCGGTTCAAAGAGAATATAGGCGCACGTGTGGCGGCAATTCTCCGAGCAGATGGACCATAATGAGGCTTATAATCAATTTTGCCAAGCATGGAACAGTCGCAAGAAGACCTTACCACCGAATCAGTGTGGTGTGCAGTTTCATCAAGCTGTATTGTCGGTCCGGAACAACTCTAGCATTTTATGCCACACATGCGTCAATGAGCAGGGGGCATTTAAATTCAATAAATTTTAAAACTAAATGAGCTATATTTAATGAAATTTAATGAGCTTTAACATGAATAAACACTAAAAAAAAGTTATTTGAGTTTCTTAATGTTGCAATATTCATCAGCCACCCTGTAAATGATGCTGTAAATTTAACACTAAGGAAGTATCATTATGTTAATTGTTTTTATACCCTGCTACTCATAAGGCAAAATAGTATATTAAATTTGTGCAAATGTGTGTTACAGGCAGAAGGAAAATTTATTTCACTCCATTAAGAATTTATTTTCAGTAGTCGAGTTGATATAGTGCTGTTCCAGATTTTAAAAAGAGCTAGAGCAAGTTTTAGTTTTTGAGGCACCTGCTATCACCACATTTTTTTGTAAGGTTCGTATAATCTAAAGCATTACCTGACAACTTTTAATAATATTTATAACATAATTATTTATAACATAACACATACTTAGGTCCGATTTCTCATCTTCTACAGGGATATCTGTCACATAAACAAACAATTAAGAGTAAATTGAAAGTTTATTTGACACAAAGCAGCTATCTGGAAGCCGAAAGCCAAGGTTCTCTCAAGCTGTTGGCTTGTGTGCTTTTAATTTTTCGTACAAGCGATAGTACGTACGGCTAAACGCCGAATGGCAAAGTTGAAATGGCTTTATTATGCCCACTTACTTATCTAGGCCTATATCTAATAGGCAAGGTGGTGACTTTGCAGTGATATTATACCCATTATTCGAAAAGTAAGAAGGGTATACAAAGTTCGTGCAAATGTATGTAACAGGCAGAGAGGATCCCATAAAGTATGTATCGCCCCGCCTCCGCAATAAAAAATGTTGATTAACTTCTACAATTTTGAAGATATCAAGCTCATTTTGTACACTAAAGTTAATATGTCCAATATCTATAACCAGAGAAAGACATTATTATTAACATTAATGTTAACATATTAACATTATGTTAGCAGACAGCGCATGTTGGACAATAAGAGTCTACTTTTCAAAATTGGGTGCTTTAGCTCTTCTAGTATTTGATATCTAGGCGTTCATACAGACAGACGGAAAAACGAGCGGACGGACAGATGGATATGGCTATTTCAACTTGGTTTTTGATGCTGATCAAGAATATATATAATTCTTTAAGCTGCCTTTACACTTGTCATATATCTATAAAGAGACTCTCTGACGATAATGTAATAACAAAGCATATAACTCTAAATATTTAGAAAATTTTAACTTTTTTGATTTAATTTAACAGGTTCAGGTTCAGGTTTGGCAAGCGACTATTTAGAGCAGCGATGGGCAAGTCCTTGCTCCCATTGCTCCGAGATTTTTTTTCGGCAATTGGCGTCAGTCAGTGTCATAAATCGCTTCAAATTGTAAACAACAACAAAGCCAATGAGAATCGGAGCACGGCGCCTACAAGACGGCGCAACAGCTGCATTTTGGGCGATCGAGACTCGCTGATAACGGTTGATTTTTCTGTTGTTGTTGCTGAGCCTTTCCCAAACGCAAATTTCATGACCTGCGCTGATTTAGAGATTTATGATAAGTGTAAAGGCAGCTTTATGATATCGGAGATGCTTCCTTCTGCCTCTTACATTCATTTACATTCATATACCGAATTTAATCTAAGAGTATACGAGTAACGGGTATAATAAAGCTGTGAAATGTATTGAGGAAAAAAATAGTGTGTGTTGTTCTTGTACTGAGCAGCTTAAAAATTTCGGTGCTCATTTTTTGTAAATCAATCTAAAGATAGGCAATAAAAAGAATACTTTTAATATATAAAAAAGAGCATAACAATAGTTGCATTAATAAGCATTAGTAAGCTGTTGATCATTTGGCATTCACTTATTGTTCAAGGTTTATCGTTTCAGAATTCAAAATAATCATTTTTGCAACGTATATATCGTCGTAAGTTAATCCCAAGCTTTGATTTGATTATTTACAGTTTTTCTTTTAAATTTCGTCATTCAATAATTGCGACAACTTAAGTTAAATTATATACATTTAGTGAATAAAATTCGTGTGCAGATTCTAGCAAATGTTCGATTTATAGAGTTTTCTGATCAAAGTATGCAGGTTTTCTATCTTTTAATACCTCTTCGTTATCCATGCCAAGCTGCAAAATATTAGGTTATGATTTACAAGATATCGTTTAAAGGATCATATGTATTTCGCTAATTTACACTTAATTAATACATTAATTTATTCTAATCTACACTATGAATACAATTAAGCGCAAAGATTTTATTTTAGAAGCCAATGCGGAAACTTTTGTGAATATGTCGCATATTTTTTTATTCTTCCCTAATATGGAACAATTGAATACCCTACAGGCCATTAATCTTGTGGAGTAAATGTTAATCGCAACAGGCAGGCCCACAGACGAAGTCAAAAATAAACATAACATGATAACATTCTACTAATCCCCTTAACTCTCTGGTACCTATTTTGAGTCATATTTATTTATTCAAAAATTATATTTGCATTAACCTTGCTTCAAAAGTAATCGAACTGTGACAAAATATATTTTACAGCTGTGCTCCGGCATTCACTTACTTTTGCGATTTCAACAATTTCGTACGAATTCAATTTGAAGTGCTCCAATACTCGCAACTTTTTGTTATCGATCCTGTTTCATTACCAATTCGTTCTGCAACACTTCAAGTGGCAGAAGCAGATGTATCGAGCAACTTATCGGCGAAATCGCTGGGACGATTGCTGCTTGTGCAATTTTGGGAGGGTTAGGAATAAAACTGTTTAAGACAAGAGTTTAATCCAAATTGTATAAGAGAGTCCACAAAAACAATCTAAAACAGTCAAAGATTAACTATATTAAAGAAATCGGTTCATAGGAAGGCTGTTCTTATCTCGAGCGACATTTCCCATTTACTTTTCATTTCAAGGACTCGTGCGTCGCCAGTTTTAAATCGGCGAAATTTTGCGATTTACGAATTTCGGAGCATTTACTTTTGCGATTTAGCGACCAAATCGTAAGACTTTGGCGAAAGCGAAAATGGTTTCATGGCTGTTAGATATTTTTTTATTATGTTCCCGTTTCCGAATTCGATTGATCGGAATTGTTAAGAGTAGCGATTTCTAAGAAACGATTAAAGAATTCGGGCGGTCATCAAGAGTGTCGAGTGAAGGTAAATGGGATTTTGAATTTAAAAGCCGAAGAAAACAGTCGGTATTTGGAAGTGAGTACATTAAACATTTCCGATTCCTCATGATTCGATCGAAAACGAAAACGGAAAGGCCCGATAGTATTTGGCAGGAAGGCAAACCGCTTGGAAATAATAAGTGATTAGGTTCAGTGGTTTACAAAGTTCTTGAGTCGCTGGTTCGGTTCATTAATTGGATTTTCAGCTATTTGAACCGCAGTTTCAGTTCGGTTCAGTGGTGCTCTCTTAATTAAATATACATATATTAAGAAAGGCATTTTTCCGTATTCGTATTTCAAAATATGATTACCAAAGTGAATACGTGACCAGCAGGGCTTTATCGGTAATTGCTCCGTAAAAAGAAAAGAAATCTTTTGGAAATACGAAAAATACCTTAAAATAACAGATTGTTGGCTTTACACCAGAGATGGGCGCGTCGCGACGTTCACAATGCACACGAGGCAGCGCTGCCTGCGTGTGCATTGTGAACGTCGCGACGCGCCCATCTCTGCTTTACACCGTCCAAAGGGCCAATCAATCTCTTGGCTTGTGTGCTTCTAACTTTCGCACAAGAGAAAGGAACCTACAGTTTAACGTCGAATCTGAACAGCAAAGTTTACGAATCTTTTTCATCGCTAGTTACTTCAGATGCTTTATCAGATGGAATTAACGGTTTGGTTACGGTTTGGTTCAGAACCGGTTTGCAGCCCTTGTAAATAAGAGAGATACAGAAGACACGACATAACAAGGTAGATCAAGGGACTTACAAAGTCAGATCTACATATTCGACGGACCCGTGTTTTTTTTTAAAAAAGATCAAAGAAAAACAAAATTTGTTTAATTTTTTATTTAATTTGGTTGAAGTAGATTTGTTTAAATCACTTTTTGAATATGATATCTCGTTAATGGTCGCCTTGAGCGGCTACAGCGTATTGAGCCCGTTTTGCAGCATTTTCCATGGCTTTGGACAACATTTCGGCTGGTATGGCGGCTATTTCTTAATGTTTTTCAGGTCTCCCAGCATCCTTAGAGCTTGTTGACCTTTAAACCTTTGAAAATAGCCGCACAAAAAGAAGTCTGAATGCGTGAAATCTGGTGAGCCAGCGGCCAGCGAACATTGATCTCAAAAATCTGATTGTAGCGCGGCTTGTGTGTGGTGGACCGCAATTTTGTCGAAACCAGTAGTGCACCATACGCTTTCGATGAACAATTGGCATTAAAAAAATTGGTTGACGCTCCTGATTGACGGTTACCGTTTGGTCATCTTCCCCAATAACCATTTCAGCACAAACGCCGCACCTAACAGTGACTTTTTCATATTGAAGAGGTACCTCTTGAATCGCAATTTTGTTTGTTTACCGTTCCGTTCACCGTGAAATGAGCTTCATCGGTCATTATGATTTTGTGCCAAAATTGCTCGTCATCTTCAGCCATTTCGATGACCGTTGGCGTGGCGTGTACTGTTCCATGGTAAAAATCTACTTGGACTGATGCTACAAACGCGCTATGTAATTAGTCGATCTGGAGTTGCTGTCAAAAGTTATAGTGTTGCCAGATGGGTCCGTCGAATATGGCCAACCATGTACATGTCAGAAAGGTTAAAATACGTACCCACAAAGGGCGAAGATTAGAAACTGTTTTTGAAAATATAAAAACTGGTCTTGAAGGTTTTTTTAGTGTGGAGATCAAATCAAAAGCAGGTCCCGCCAGAAAGGAATACAACTTAGACATTCCTTAGACCATGGATATTTATTATTTAAGGATAGTTAAGGCATAAATTGAACTCACTGGATGTGATTTTTAAGAATGCGTCAGGGTGATTGGGTTGGTATAAGTAATTCGTTAGTTTCGGAAGCAAGAGTTCAATCGAAACTCTTAATAAATAATCGAACGAAAATTCTCTCAAGCTAATTCCAATTCAAGTCGATGTTGATATATTAGACCTGCGCACTTTTAAAGAAGTGAGGGCTAGAAATGTATTTACCAAACCTTATTATAAATCATACGAAAAACTTTATCTCATTCTCATTACATTATTTGTCAGAGATTAACTTTTTAATAGACAAAATGTAAAAAATCTGATAAACTTGGGGTCAAGAAATTATTTGACTAATAGAGAATCACATGTAATGCTTAATGAGGGGTCTCTCGAATTTTCTTATAAGAAGCAAGGAAAATGCAAAAGTAAAAATACTTTGTATGACTATTTTAGATTAAAATTCCCTTTTTTAAATGAAATCCTTAGCCTGGAATGATAACTAGGTGCGAGAGTCTCGACTCGATCGGTTCAACAACTTAGACTCTTGAAGCTCACACAATCTATGTATAAATGGCACTAGAAATGAATTTATTGGCAAACTTGAATGTATCTCTATTATATGTTTAAAACTATGGACTTCAATTTATAAATGGCGATCTGCCGATGTCTATAATAGGACACTAGTCTTTTTTAAATTAGCTTGTACTATATAGTAAAATATTTGGCATATTGAATCATTTTATTCGTATATTTCTTACCTCATCCGTTTCACTTCCAACCAAGAGCAAGTCAAAGGGAACGGCCGCCACTAAATCAATCAAAAACCATCCGCTTAAATAGTGGACTGCGATGCGTCCTGGATGTGATACGACTTCATCTTGAGCATTGACGAAGGTTGTTCGGAAATTTATTAAAATATCGACGATGAATGTTACATCCACTGTAATGTATTAAGACAAATTTAGTGTGCTTGATGACTTGAGTCCCTTATTTCAGAAATAAATGGTCTGATTATGAAAACATTTGTATCGAAAAATAATGCTGCTTACTATACATAAGTATCTACCATCATCTAAAATTGTGGGAGATACATTCATATAAGGAAAATTCGAAAGTAAGCTTAAGCCCACTTGATCTGCGCGGCTCGACTTCTTATAAATCCTGAAATCTAAGAATTCATACAGACAGACGAAGAGACGGACGTACATAGCTATATCGACTTGGATTGTGACGCTGATCAAGAACCGATTGTTGAATAACTCCTAGATTTGGACCAGTAACTGATCATAAACCTTACTATGAACTTTGCTTATTATTTGCTGAAAACGTTAACTTGCTGTGCTCCCTGACTATTATAATAGTGCATACTGCTTGTTTAAAAGAAGTGTTGGAAGAAGTGCAATTTTAGGTCGAAAACAACGCAGGAATTTTGAGTGGCGGCACTTTTCACTCTTGCTCAGAGTTGCTAGGACAATGTTTATAGGTTTATATTAACGGCTACTACTTTTACACTTACCGATTAAGTCAATTATTACAATTGGATCAGAATTAAAATATTTATTGTTCCTTCTTTGGTAATCCTGTTCACCGAGAAGAAAAGCGGCAACGTATGGCGTAAATATTGCAGTGTACATGACAAGAATTAATATTATCCAATCCCACACCGCTTTAAATGGCGAATAGTGTAAGAGAGTCCATTTATGATAATGATTATTTTGCAATTTTTTATCATGTAAAATTTTGCCTCCAAGGGATAAAACCTGATGTTGAAGAAAAGTGTTAAATACAGTTAAATATTTTATATATAAATTTAGAAAAATTATAGATAATTATAATATCTTAATCTTAAGCTGCCTTTACACTTATCATATATGTCTAAATAGTCGGTTGTCAAAATTCTCTAAAGAGAAACTTTTATTAAATTGAACCTTTCAAATTACATCAAAGAAATCTCATTTTTCTAAATTTTTGAGTGATTTTGCTTTGATATTACATTATCGTCAGATAGTCTCTTAAGAGATATCTGACAAGTGTAAAGGCGGCTTTAGTAAGGTAAGAAAACATCTCCTACCCTACGAATTGGTTTTGCATTTATATATTTATGTTCCCCATATCCGTCCGTGCTTCTGTATGTCTAACCGTATGAATGCACAGATTTCGGACATGCCCCTTACGAAATTTTACCAAATTTCATCTCTTTTGGAAAAGGGTTAAAACTTCCTACATTGATATAATAAGAGCTATGCTATCACAACAGCCTTAAGGCTACGGGAATCCGCTGCCTGGAATAGCGGCAATTCGGGACACTCTACCATACTCGAAGACCAAGAGGGTATACCATTAAATACAGACTACTGTATACCACTAATGATGTTTGACAAATTATACCACGTCTATATCCCAAGCCGACACGAGTAGGAAAACCTTCCCCACAGCAGAGCTAATGCCATTAACATCTAGACGAAAAAGTAGGAGGAGCACACTAACCGGACTAACGACCTGATGCATCACTGAGCGTACATCGCTTCGCTAACGACAGGGTAATCATCACCAAATCAACTACTGGTGATGCATCGTCGGACCGACCCACATACAAACAATGCTAAAACACTTACTGAATGTCGCTTATCTCTGAAAAATATCGCATAACATTTCAGTATACACCTAATATGGGTGCCTGGACACCTCAACATAGAAGGAAACGATTCTGCGGACAAACTGACCAGAATAGATATTACCATCGAACTCCCTTAAGAGAAGAGTACGATATTGATGCCTATGGCAACATACATATTATATAAGCTTCACACAAAAGCTGAAACACTCCGTCTCGGTGCGGATCGGTGGAAAAACCTTTTCTCCTGCGCTGCAGCGAGACTTACGTGGCCAATATTCGACCAAAAACGTACTACATGACTTCTGCAGAAGTTGCAGATACGAAGAAGTGTAGGAAACTGTACTACACCTTCTCTGCCATTGATTTCAAAACCATGTAATGCAATTCGTGTATTTTTATGATTGCGTTTATATGGTCACACTAAAATGTATTTGAAAACTAAAACCCACTGCTGCTAAAAACAGTTAAGTCTGAGTTCTTAATAAGTTATTCAAAAATTGAAAATATTGGATGTGCGTTTTATATACAAGACACCTGCAGACATTGCTGAATAGACAGATGCGCACACTAATCCCTCTAGTTCATTGCTTAAGCAAAGTTCACACAGGCAAATAATGTTGCAACATTATGATTAAAATAGTCATGATTGAAGATTTTACAGCATTTAAAACTAAAACTATTGTTTCATACGCAAATAAATTGATCAAATATGGCGGAAAGTTTCCAAATTTAGCCTACATAGCTAAAATTCATCAAAGTTTGTCCAAATTATTTGCCTGTGTGGACTTAGCTTTAGACCAGAGTCCGGCACGTCTCAGTCTCCAGTGTATTGAACAGGGCTCTGCGGCAGCGTCGACACACCGACAGTATACGAGCTTATACTGCTCTCTTTTGCAACAACAAAGATGTGCTAAATGAGCGCGCTCTCGCGTAGCTGAACACACACACACACTGCTTTAGACCTATTGCTTAATCTCCCAATAGACATAACAACAAACAGGCGAGTGCAGAGGTGCTGCCAACCTACTAGTAGTGCCTGCAGGTGTGACCGTGGAGCAAATGCCCAAATTGATAATCAACCTACATGAGACTACCAATTGCACAAAAACCACATAGTTGCAAAATCTAGGTGGATTTCGATTTCAGCAAAAACAGGAACATGAGAAAATGGCTCTTAATGTAATTGTTGCTATTATTTCAATTTATTTTCATTTTGGTTACCGCAACACACATTTAAAAAAAAAAGCCAACAAATACAAAATTGTAAGTCTGTGTCGAAGTTCACATGATTAGAAACATTTGTTAACTGTTTTGAGATCTGAATGCTTTTGCACAACAGTTTGGAAACCAGAAATGTCGAAAAACAATGTAAAAAAAGAATCGTAGAAAATTAAATAGCGGTGTTAACTCTAGGCAACTTTGTTAAATAGTTAAGTGCCATTATGTTCGAATTACAAATCATTCATCATCCTACTGAGCTATTGAGCTTAACTTAGCGATAGTAAATGCATTGTATGCTACAGTATTTGTATTAATGAAGTATCTTACCGTATTCACGGGGTCTGGAACTCTTATATCACCAAGAAGAGCTTCTTTATCCAAAATATCATCATATCGTTCACCAAGTACATTTGACGTAGCCGTTTCAGTTGAATTGTATTTGCCATTCTTGAACATGCGTTCATAAGTTTTACCATTGGTGTTGATAAATCTCTGGTGTTGGGTAATATCATTGTTATTTTTTTGCAAAAGTTCATACGAGCATACTAAATCGCGTTTTCTCTTAATTGTATTCTGGCATTTAAAGTACAATTTTTTCTTATCGCACTTGATACATTTAGTTGCACATTCCTTATACCCGCAAGACTTTGATCTAGCCGCCTTAAGCTCAGATTGAAATTTATTCAATTCCAATGCAGTTTCGCATTTATTAACTTTAGCTCTATTTATGCATTCTGTTTTATTATTTATTTCGGATAGCAGCGGTATGTATAAACAGTCGGACTTATTTGTTTCGTCACTGCGGCCTTTGACATTTCTTTTGTCTTTCATTTTTAACACAATATTATTATCACCAGTTTGTGTAAATTTGTGATAGACTAATAGGCTGTGCTCTGCCACGTGTTTTGGATATCTTGACAAACTTTCTTTTTTATCGTCGAACATGCTGGCGTTTATTAAGATATCTGAGACAAAAATTTGTTTTTTCTCTATTTTATTCAGGTTGCACATGAGGGAAAAAAGTTCTCTTTCAACAAACTTATTTGATTTCGCGAGACAATTCTTTTTAAACTCCTTAGAAGATGCTGGTTTCTTGAATGTCTCGGCATTAGATGACTCCATATTGTTGTTAGACATATAAAGCTCGCACTGTCGAACTATCTTGTCCAGTTTTCGAATCTCGCTCAGCTCCACACAGGATTTGTGAGACATTTTATGATCTGAAAATAAATTGATAGCAATTGGATTAAAAATAAAGCTTTTATCAGAGTGACAACGGATAGTCCGAATAAGGACGCGGACGTGAAAACATATCGTTAAGAGATCCGACAATCGTCAGAATCTTAACAAGTGAACTACCCAAAAAAGGGCTCAGTAAGAAATGAAACTCGCTTTCAATCGCTACTAAATGAAAAAACGTGTGCGAAGATGCCTTGAATGAAAATTAGAAGAACACACGCCAATAGATTGCGAGAAGATCAGCTTGTGGCCCTTGGGCCACAGCCCCTACATCTCAGCCGCTCCGGTCTAAGTTGTTATATAGACCAGCGATGGGCAAACCCTTGCTCCCATTGCTCCGAGATTTAGTTTAGGGCACTCAGACTACGCAACTGGTGTAGTGTGAGCGATCGAGACTCGCTGACAAGGGTTGTTTTTTCTGCTGTTGTTGTTAGACTGGTCCCAAAATCCAATTTCGTGCCCACCGCTGATCTAGACCGTGCCAAGAGTCAGCAAGGCAGAAGCAGAAGCCCTTGATCACCGACTACATCAGACACAGAGAAGCTCTCGCTACAAAGTTAAAGTCACGCCGAAAGGAACATGACCAAAAACAGCCTAACATGTATTAAAAGGCGCATGAATTGAGGACACGGCAGACTGGCTATGTAATGTTGCCCAATAACTAACTAGGTGACTTCGCATCCTTCTAAAATCGAAGTCTTTTGAGCACATAACCCTGCTTTGGTGTACCTAAATGTACAGAAAGAGAGGATGCTTGGACCCTTGCCCTCGCAAGCAGCGTAACCCTTATCACACAGTTACCACGGTAGAGACGTCGAGGAAAAACCAGGGTGATATAGTCCTACCTTTCTTAGATATTGACTAGAGCCATTATAAGCACCAAGCAAGCCAACGCAAGCAGTCCTGGCAAGGATTTTCTCAAGTGAATATTTTGGGCAAGCGATAGTAAACAGAGGATCTATAAGAAAAGCTTACTTATCGTCTCGAATATCTAGGCCAGGGATACCCAAACCTATTCCGCAAGCCATGCCTTTAATTTTGCTAAGCGCAAAGGAAAAGCCCGCGCGCATACGATTTACTCGGCCATAAGATTATAAAAAGCAAAAACAATTTCATATGCGTGCTCTCCTCTCTTTCTTTCCGAGCGAAGGTCTGTTACAACAATTTCATATGTGTCTCTCTCCTCTCTCTCCTATGTATCAATGTTGCTTAAACGTTGCCAGCGATCGCTTCGCGCGCGTGTTCTTCAGACAGCAACGACCACTCACACACACACAAAATCGGTTTTCTCTTTCTATTTTTTGTGGTTGTTCTTGGATGGTGGTCCTATGTTGATACTCTGTACCGAAAGTATACAGAAAATATTAAGTTTTCCCTATAAATATATATATCTATTCTTGACCAGCATCAACAGCCGAGTCGGTATAGCTATGTCCGTCTGTCCGTCTGTTCGTATGAACAAACAGATCTCAGAGATGGCAAGAGATAGAGGTTTGACTTGTATGGTACATATATTTCGTATACTTGCAGGCAGATCAAGTTTCCTTTCCATTTTTTCCACGTCCCTTCCCGCCCCCGCTATTTGGAAAAATGTCATATCTCCCATAGATTTTTAGATAGATGGTTCGCACCTTCTACGCATATTTAGTGATCAAGATTATGTATCGATTTGCTGAAGGAATTGTAAAGATCGAATGAACGATAGTCGAGTTATAAGGAAAACTAACCATTATGATGGGTGGCACTGGCCACAACGGCAACTTTATGGCTTCTTTTCTGTTTTGCGTGGCTTCTAACTCAATTTGATCAGATATATGCAAACTTTAGGGGATCCAGAGTACTGTTATAGTCGGGCTTGACCGACTTTCTTACTGGTTTTTTATTAAGCTGATCAGCATTGTTAAGCCGTATTTTTTCTTGTCTGATATCTGATATGAGTTGTTAGTGTTAGATAGTGTTAGATTCAAATTGGTTTTATGAATTATATGCAATTAGAAAATGTCTAATCATACTGGAAATATAAAGCGTCTCTTCAAACTTGTTCACAAAAAAGATGTAGAAGACATGGACGATGTGAAAATGGCCCTAAAGAAGACAAATACCCCGGTAACTTAACCTCCTTATCCTTGACATTTCGTATATTTGACAACGATAGCTTCCAAGATATATTGCAGCCTTGGACAGATGGATATAATCGATAAATATTTCAACTCAAATCGACATGACGGCAGACAAAATATCGGAGGTAATAGCAGAGCAAGTATAAGGATCGTATGGTATGCTTAAAAATGGACATTGCAACTCGGAATGATCGCAGTATTATGGGACTGAATGTTCAATTTTTGGATGATTTTAAAATTGTGGTGTATACCATAGGAATGATACAGCTTAAAGAACTTCACGCAGCCAAATATCTAAAGGAAGAGGTGCTTAGGTGTTTGGGAAAATTTCGTCTAAGTCTTGAACAGATTTACTCGATGACAACCGAACCGATAACGGTGCAAATGTCATTAAGACATCAAAACTCCTACAAGAGTATGAAGATATTGGAATGTCAGAAGGAGATAACTACGATAATTTTGAACAAATTAATGAAAATATTAAATCTTCTTTAAGCGTGGTTCATTCCGCACTACAATTAGTGTCATGGGACGTTATTAAAACTGTCCAAGTTTAATTAGAAAACTGTCGATGAATTGTTAAATTATATTTCATTTGAATAAGAATAATATAGCGAGGTCACTTAAAACTTTATGTTTAGTGGTCAGAACTGTTGACTTTCTCTTATTTTATTTCCTTAACAGTTTGATAAAAAAAAACCTTGAATCACTCGTGATGATAAAATTAGTGATATTTATCATATGATACGTTCAAGTTGGCCATGGCAAAGGAACTTTCATAATGCAACTTTAATTCTCGAAGAAATGAATGTGAAGCGTTTTTTGAAAACATCCCTGAGGATGCAATTATGTTTTTCAGTGATGAAGCTCACTTTCACCTGAGCGGATGTGTCAATAAACAGACATGCGATACTGGGCTGAGACAAACCCCCGACAACTCCATCAGAGGCCTTTGCACTCGCCAAAGGTCACAGTTTGGTTGCGCTGCGTTGCGATCACTGAGCGACCGTTGGATAAATAGGCCTCTACGGCAAATGATCTTTGCACGTTGCTCCACCGCATGATCACGCCTGACTGGGAGGTAATAAAACATTAAGACCCCACCTTTCGAATGAGACCACGACCAGCCCTCCTCCAGGTTATCGTTGAGCGGAATGACGCTCATTTCAGATACGGGAGTTATGTTGCCCCACCCTGTATGATATTGATATTATGACACGATTATGATGTTTATTTATATATATATCAGGTGATATTTTTGTGATATATATCTCTGAGAACAATGCCTTAACAATTTTTTTATCACTCACGACATTAATTCGTAAATATCAATGTTGAATTTTTCTTAAAGCGTAGTACGGAGACGCTGACAATTTTTGCGGAGCGGAAATTGTTTGATAAGCCGCTCAGACAATGTAGTGTGACCAGGCAACAGACAGAAATCAGCTGTTGTGTGTATAAAAAATAAGCGGGCTAATTCAAATAAAATAATGGAATCATTTTGTGTGGGGCGGTAGAAGCCCTTTATTTTGGACTGCGGGAGCAGAACTTAGCCACTTAGACATACTGCTATAACGACAACACAAAACGCATCTGGAGATTAAAATTGCTAGGCCGCATATTAAACCAGAGGCAATATTCAAAGCCACAGCCAGCTTCATAGACTGGAGGCAGATCATACTCGCCGGGCGTATTAGAGGAGGATAAACTAGGTGAATACGGATTTAAAAGTGGCCACAACAGTAGCAACGGAAGCTACCACAGTAAGCCGAAGGAGCCACTACTATAACGGGCTGTGAAGACTTCAGTTTAGGGCTGCTTGGCCGATAGCTGTAGGGCCGTTCCGTGGGCTGTGGAGACTGCGAAGGTTTAGACTCGGGTGGAATGTATACATTGGGCAAATGGCATGCCGGGAGAAGCATACATAGAAGTGTAAGCTGCGCCACAAGTGATGCAGCTGCGGGTATCGAAATGCATTTTATTGGCCAGATTCCATAAAATTGGTTGCGACTCGTCCACTTTGATCAGCTCCACTTGTCTGTCCACCTCTCAGTTGTCCAAATAATTGTAGTTTTGTTTTTGGTCTTCTTTGCTTTAATTTTTTTCATTGTGTGCTCAATTCTAAGGTACCTCTGACAATTATCAAACAAGTTTCATAATTTCCAGACCCCCCTTCGTCAATTTATCAGCTGTTGTCAAAAAATCGAGTTGGCAGGTCCAAGCAATTGTCAGAGCAAATTGTTGGTTGCTCCGTACTCGCTCTGACAATGTGCTCTGACAATTTTCATGAGCGGATTTCCTGAGCTATGTAATTAGATAGGCTTCGCCAAAATTGTCAGCGTCTCCGTACTATGCTTAACTAGAAAATAAGGCCTTTGTGTAGAGTGATATTTTATCTGAGTTTTTCATCTGAGTTTTTGACAGCCAACTCACAGTAAACTGAGATATTTTTTTTCCCAAATCATATGAGAGCTCAGACCATTGAGCTTTTGAGGAAGTGTATCTCCAAATTGCAATCATCTCTACGAACTGGATAATATTTCATTTAACCATTCAAATCGGTAACCATTGCGCCTAAATTCCAAAGGATTAACTAGGGTATCGTTGAAAAATCTATATTGCATCTCAATGTGACTGTTTAAGCGACCTTAAGATTATCAATCATAGAGCTTTTTAGCGGGCTCTAGCTCTATAAGTTATGATTTTCATCATGTATAGCTTTTGCCTAGAAGTACGTTGTTTTACTTTGATTATTTTCCCTAATAGATGGTTGGTGGCTTATTTACATACCAGTTATAAATATTAAATACTAAATGTTTATATAGCAGAACTTAACTCGATTTTTGCTATAAGTTTTTTTCCAAATATGCCATGGAGCAACGCTACGGTCAAGACGTTTTCGCTTACTGTCGGACACCAAAGTTATTATGCTTTCTGTTTAGGTCACTTGTAATTTTTGTTTTGGTTATGTAAGATATGTATATTTCCTTACGTATTTTGATTGAATGCAGAAGAGCTATTGGACATACTTAAAATAATTTCAAACTGTTTAATATGACCCCTAGTGATTTTTAAAAATTAATATATTTAATTTTAACACTTGCTTTTGTTAATTCATTTCACAAATGTAAGCTTCATTTACTTTAGACCATTCACTACTTACATTCTTATGCCACAGACCCGCTATAGAATAATCAATAAATGCGATTGACGCGTCCTTGCATGGCACAAAGTACAACAACAACCAAGTATAAAGTATAGTGCTAAATACACTTCTTAATATTTGCCGCACCTGATTTTCCACTTTCGTATTTTGAATATTTTAAATATTGCAAACAAAACATGTCAAATACCCGACAAAAAGATAACCGGCTCTCAGCTGTGTGTAACATAGAGTTAACAGATGCATGTTGATTCATGGTCTAAAAATACAATTTAAAAAAACTATCGATTTAACATTTAATCAGAAATGCATGTATATACCAAATTTGCCCAGATTTAAAAAATATATAGTTTCAATCAGCATAAAAAACAGATCCGAACTTATTATCGTAAAAAACAAAGCCTCCAAACCGGTGGAAAACGAAACGAAAATATTTGTGTCCCCCGAACCGGACCATAAACCTCTGCTGTTAGACCCGACTCTGACTTTTACGGACATTCTACATCCGATTTCAGCAAAGGCCTCTAATCTTAGTCCGAAATCGTGAAACATTAAGGGTGGGTTAAGGTGGGTAAAGGGTTAAAAAAAGAAAAATACATAAAATTCAGAAAAATGCATGAAATTTTTATTTGAAATAGAAAGATAGAATGATCTATATAATTTAATGTTTAAAGATGATTTTATATAAATTTTGACCGCGGCTACGCCTTAAATGGTACATACGCTGGGTCCAGTTTTGACATACTCTCTCCAACATATCGGCCGGTATGTAACGAATAAATTCTTCAATATTGGCTTCCAATGCGTCAACTGTTGCGGGCTTGTCGCTATAGACATGAGCCTTAACATAGCCCCACAAAAAATAGCACGATCTAGGCGACCCATTGACCGGCCAGAAATTTTAATTTTGAATTAAACTATTCACCGAACTCGCATCTCAATTGGACCATTGTTTCGCGTGCTGTGTAACATGTGGCACCGTCTTGTTGAAACCACATGTCAGCCAAGACCAGCTCTTCCATTTTGGGCAAAGAAAAGTTTGTAATCATCGCACGGTAGCGCTCTCCATTCACAGTAACGTTCCTGCCTTCGTTATCTTTAAAAAAGTACGGTCCAATGATGCCAGCGGCCCACAACCGCACCAAATAGTGCATTTTCAGGGTGAATCGGCAGTTCTTGAATTGACTCTGGCTGCTCTTTGCCCATTGAGTCAAAAATGAGCTTCGTCACTGAAAACAATTTTTCGAAATTTTCAATTTCTTACAGAGCACGAATTTTGATGATAAAATTCAATGATTTGGAAGCGCTGTTCATTTGTAAGTCGATTCATGGTTAAATTATAGACCAAACTGAACATGTTTGACAGTAACATGTGGCACGAAAACAGCTGCCAACAACAGTGTGACCAAAAAGAAAGATGCTAAAAAATCACCCTTTATTGATGGGGAAATAGCGCACCACGACCAGTCCTGGTCTATAGTGCCTGCCCCCTACTGAGTTTACAATTCTCCTAGCAGGCCTATTTCCTGTACAAAGCTCAGGATTTTCGTGGGTTCTAGGTTACTGATATGGTTTGGGTGTAAAATGTGATTCCCAAATCTGCTGAGTCTGCGCCTCGCTAGAGCATCTCAGTGTGCTTGTAGATGCTTAGAGGACTTCTCCTTCTCTTCAAAATATCTGCATAGTTGGGTGTTTGTTATCCCCAACTTGTACATGTGGCACCACAGTCTGCAGTGGCCAGTGTAGAGCCCCGTCAGAATCCCGAAGGCATTCTTTCCTTATTGGTTTAACTTTTGGAACCTTTTGAGGTTATGGTTCACTATGAGTGCTTTAGCTTGTCTCATTCCCCTGGTGTATACCCAGGAGGCTGTTCTAAGCGTATTCTCTTCCTTTCTAAGGAGACTTATAGGGTGTGTTGGCCTTTGCCGCAGTAGGGTTTTGGACCTACCATTGCGGGGGCTGCACCCTTGCGTGCCAATTCGTCGGCCAATTCGTTTCCAGGGATATTGTTGTGTCCCGGTATCCATCTTAGGGTCAGATTATTCCTGCTGCCTAGTTGGTCCAATTTGTTCTTTGTCTCTAAGACTAGCTTAGAGGTGAACTTGTTGCTGATAAGCGCATTGAGTGCTGCTTGGCTATTCGAAAGGATAGCTATTTCTCTATTATGGCACATACTTCGGCTTCAAATATATTTGCAAATTCTCCCATTGCCACAGACCTTTTCGTTCCCGGTCCTGCGACCCCAAGTCCAGTTCCTGGGGGCGTCAGGGACGCATCTGTGTTCCACTGAATTTTGTGTAATCCATTCTATCTTATTACTTTAGTGTACAGTGAAGTTCCTGTCAAAGTGGTACCCTGCCACCATTTCGTCTTTGGGTTGGAGGATTATAGGGATTTCCTTCTCCAACTCCTCAGTCACTTAGGCTTACTATGTGGTTTCTACCCACTCCTTCTGCTGTTAGATGGTATGGTGGAGTGGTGTTAACTCCATCAAAACCTCTTGTGCCGCTGTCGGATATACATGCCAGCCTTTGCAGTTTTTGCAGCTGCGTCCTTACAGTGAGGAAATTTGCTCTATATCCCCACTCGACAGCTCCATAAGTGAGCATCAGTCTCACTACCATGAGGTGTACCCAACGGAGTATGTGTGGTGCCATGCCCCACGATTTTCCGGCTATGCTCCTACATGTGAATAGGTGCCATCGTGAAACATATACATATGTAAAAATTTATGTAAATAAGCCCTCAATTACGGCTGGGGTCAGTCACTCTATTTTTGTCAACCCAGCGTTGCTCTTTGTACGGTGATGCGTCGTGCCGCCTGTCAAATTGTAACATGGGGCTCTAAATTTTTTTCCGTGAGAAAGCGTGTGCAAAGAATAGGAAAGGATTTAAAAAAACGGTATATCAATCCTTGAACACCCTTTCAGCAAAATATTTCACAGCATGCCACGCATTATGGCGCTCCATGCACGGCATTGGGTTAAAAGAGCGTCGCTTATGGCGCTCCATGCATGGCTTTAGGGCGAACGAGTGTCGCGAAAGTTGGCCCATACATGGCAGTGGGTCGACCGAGCGTCGCTTATGTCGCTTCTCTGCATGGCATTGCGTCGACCTAGCGTGCCTGGAGAGCCGTTAACATATTGAGCGGACATCGCCTTGAAAAATACGTCAATCGAGCCCATTGTGAGGGAAATAAGCGAGCGTCAACGACAGTCACAAAATCGTCGACGGAACGTTGATACTGCGTGGGTCGGCCGTACTAGAGGTAGATGTGTACCTGAAATCTCTGGAGTTTTACGTATAAACTCTTGCTTTTTGAATGAAAATTGTTTGCTATTATACGTCAGGAGACTAAAATATTCTCGGTTACTAAATTAGATGACAAATGTTCACCGATTTCAAACGGATTGTTTAATGACAAGTAGACACAATCGTTGTCACTTCACATAAAAAGTCATCGAAGTTTTGGTTGATTTGCCAGCGTTTATACAAGAATCTCTAGAGCAGAGATGGGCGCGTCGCGACGTTCAAATGCACACGAGGCAGCGCGCTGCCTGCGTGTGCATAGGACTTCTGCCGCGGCCGACTGCACAAAATCACACGTACGCTATAAGCACTGAAAGCTATTTATAGAACACGAATGCGGCGCACGCAAATTATGCTTGTATGCGTGTGAAAAGTGTGACGATATGTGTGCATGCCCATCTCTGCTCTAGAGATTTCCAGGACACCCCTGTGAACTATGAAACACTATATTTAAATTTCCCACCAAATGTTAAATGAAAGGTTTTCCGTTAACACACTTAGGGCAATTTGTAACATTGAGAAATCGTTCAACAAACAGAACGACAGAGTGTATGCGGTGTCATCAAAACTAGCGTCCAAACTCCTTCCGAGAGTCCAGCTTATGTGATGGTTTGGTGGGGAGTCGCCTATGATGTGGTCACCAAGCTCCATTTTTTTGAAAAATGAGTCAAAACTTCGACGAAAGAGTATCAATCCGACATTTTGGTTTGTGAGATTGTGAAACCTCTTAACACGACATTATTTGCAAACAAGCCGTGAACCTTTCAACAAGACTCCGCTCCAGCTCACAAGGCAAAAACGACTCAAACATGACTAAAAAACCATGTACCGAACTTCATTTCTACGGATGATTGGCCTGCTGGTAGCCCAGACCTGAATCCATTGGACTACAAACTGTGGTCCGTTCTCGAGGCCATAGCTTGCCCTACTCGACACCCAAATATTGAGGGTTCGAAGCGCGCCTTGGTCCGAGCAGTGGACAATTTCTTAGTAGAAGTAATCCTCGAAGTTCTTTCGCCAAATCCCCATGTCTATATTCAGTGTAGGCAACAAACATTCTATAAGTTTGTTTAATTGCAAAATGAAAACTAGAACTTGGTTATGCACTTGAATGTATATTATTGCTTACAATAAATTAAATTTACTATTAAACTAGTACGGGGAACAATCATTTACTATGATTCTCAACATAAACGGATGTATTATCGGCGCCTAAAAAGTGATGTGTACTCAGCGTGGATAGCATTTTCATCTGTCCTTGGTAGAGCACATCGGCAATGATTTTCTCAGCGTATATTGCTTGGGTTGATTCCATGGACCTCAGTTTGTGAGCAATGATCTTCCCGAAATTCGAGAAATTGTCATCGATGTGACTGTCGGCAGTCTTCAGCGCCAGGGAGAATAACCGTTCGAAATCCAGAGTAGATATGTCTGCTCTGAACTTTCCAATCGGTACCTCATTTTCTTCGGATACCTGGGATGACACTGATGATGATCGCTTGCGATTGATTTTGCTCGGGTTGACCACAAGGGGCTGACTAGCAGCAACTCGTTTGTCCCTGCATTCAGCAAGCGCGATTTGTGTGGTTGAATTGAATTTGGCTCTTAGCACACTAGATGCAATGGATGAATCCGGCAGGGATTTCCTTCTCTCGCACACACTTCCATTCTTGGATGGCAATAAGAGATCAACCTCCTTGATAGTGACACTACTTGAGGCATGGTTATTATTGCTGTTGTTGGGGTTGACACTCTGAATACTGATAATCGGATCGGCTGCCGCCTCCTCAAACAAATTGGCGCAGAATTCGTTGGCGCTGTTACTGGGCGATTTGTCCGTTTTGCATTGCTTGGGCAGGCTCTCAGCATCGGAAAACTCCTCACAATTATCATTTTGCACTATATTCACAGTGCTCTCGGCGTAACTCTGCTGCTGTTGTGGCGGTGGATTTTCTTCTCGCTTGGGCTTCTTATCTGGAATCTCTTCGTCTTTCAAAAACATCAGAGATTCGAAGTACCTCCGCTTTGGGCAGTACGGCTCGTACTTCTCGCCCTTTTTCTTAACTTCGTTATATTTTCTTAACTGATGGCGAAAAGCGCACCGCAGATTGTTTATCTTTTGCTTAGTTCTCTCAACATTGTAGACTTCGCCGTGTTTGGTCGCTACTTCGATTAGCTTCATGTATGCTTCGTGCCGCCTGCTTCTGTTTCGGAAATCGGCAGAGTCAGCTTTCCACAAGCAGGGATTGCACTTGTATTCATCAATGAAATCGTCGATGAAATCCATTATTTGTTTACAAAATGGAAAAATACGACAAATACTTGACACCAAAGCGTATATTTATCTTGTAAATACAAATACAGTTGCATTTATCGGAACGAAGTGGGAACAGAACATGTCTTAACTACTTTGCCGGCCTGTATTACACTACCGCTCATGGTGCGCATTGACAGTAGTTTTTTTGGTATGTCATACAACACCAGAGTTCCCCACTTTAAAGAAACACTGAAAGCAGTTTTTATTGGGAAAGGATTAAAAATATAAGAAATTATTTTAAAAAAAAATCAAGCAAAATGCAATGTTTTCAATCGATACTAATTCTAAATATTTCAGTAATCTTATCATCAACAAATTCACGGGCAGTGTCATAGGAACTAAGAGTGCCAATTAACATGAAATTGTTTGTAGTAACGCTATGCTGCAAACGGCTAGCGGAAACCTTTCAAAAGCTTCTCTTCGTTAAAGATTTTTACTGATGTCGGCAAGCCCAGGCAGAGCATAGAGAGCATTCTTGGTTGAATGTGCTTAACACTGACATACTATTGCAGAGACTAAAATTCTACTGACTTCTCTGCTGCTGCTGTTGACCTCTGACTTAACGCATCTGAGCGTAAAATTTAAAACTCCGTAAAGTATCAATCTGCTCCTGAATTTTTTTTTTATCTATGAATTTTTTGACTTCTGAAATGGGGGCTTATTGTTCTGCGAAATGTTATCAGTTCAGGAAAATTATATTTGCAACTTAACTCGGGTTTGTTTTCTTTGTTGCTATTAAAGCCCGGAAGCGTGGCTTCAATTCCCACTTCGGCCATTCAATAATAGACAGCTGTTTCCAAGTACAAGATGTGTAACAATTTAGATATACCACTTACAACGATGTAAAAACCTAACTATATAACAATTGATATAAATGTATTTCAATTTAAAATTGCGTTTATATTTTTAAGCGAACGCATGAGATTCGAAACATAGAAATACATGAAACAGTTTCTCAAATCCACTTGAACAGAAATAGTCGAAATGGAATTCGATACAATTTTTTTTCCGACAAGAGTAACCAACATAATTTGGTATTTTATCATTTATACGAGTAAGGTCACACTAACAATAAAACAGAAACAAAATACAAGTTTGCAACAAAATCAAAAAACGAAAATGAGTGGAGCTCACAGAGAAGCGATTCAAAAACAAATTCACCAGGATTGGGCAAACAGAGAGTACATTGAAGTCATCACAGCAAGCATAAAGCGAATAACTGATTTCCTGAACTCTTTTGGTAGGAAAACTCATTAGACATGCCCCGCCTATGTATCGTGTGCATGTGTATATGTATGTAAGAATATGTTTACGTGCATGTAGATGTAAATATGTTCAATTTTGGTTTTTTCTTTAAAGAAGCCCCGGGGGCCTGGTAATTCTTAGTTCCGCCGTCGTAGGGACTAGCTTTTTAACTATTATTCGAGTACATATATGTACATATTTTGAAACTATAAAAGTCACGATGCCTACCGGTTCGACGCACATTTGTCCCTAAAAAATTCAATTCCATTATATTTTTCTTGTGGCCGGGTGTGGTGCAGGGGCAGTGTGTGCTTGCGGATGCGGTAGTTGTGCCTTTGAAAACTTGTACACTGGTCACCTTCACCAGCTATTGGCGTTAGCATTGAAGTAACTAGCCATGAAAAAGCTTATCAAACTTTGCCGCTCGGATTCGGCGTTAATCTGCAGGTCCCTTTTTCTTGTGCGAATATGTCAAGCACACACGCCAAGATTGCCCCTCAATTTTTACATATTGATCGACCAAATATATTTGTGGAAGGTGTGTGAACGGTTTGTTCCTCTGAAGCTGATCAAAAGTGACATTTAAACCGTGATGTTTAACGGTTATTTTTATATAATGTTCTAACTGCATTTGCCTATAAAGGGAAGGCGATATCCATCCCGCTTGTATTGATAACTTCAAGGGATACAAGCGGATAAACTTGCAATTTACTCTGTTATTTGTTATAGTTTATGTGACAAATAGTTCTATGTAGAAGATGTGAAATCGGCCCTAAATGTAATTAATTTTCTATTTCCTTATAACAGTCACACCGTTTTTAAAGCAACTTTCTGTTTTTCTCTTTTTAGATATGTCCTGTCGATCCCGTTTGGCTGTGCTCAATGAAAAACTTACTACATTAGAGCGACGTATTGACTATTTAGAAGCTTGTGTTACTCAGGGAGAAACCTTAACGTAAATGTCGTTTCATCTACGCTATAATTGGACTTCATATTTAAGCTTTGTACATACTTAAGAGAAACGAAAAAAAAAATATACAAAAATAATTTAAAATTTTTTTTTTTTGTATTATTTTTTAATCTTTCTTAACGAATGCTTACTACTAAAAACGATTTCTTTTCTCCTACTCGACTTTTGTCGAAATTAACATCAGGGATGCAAACCAGGGGAATCAATTCGGAAGCAGAACCGGAACCGTACTAAAAAGAACCGATTAAAACTCAGAACCGGAACCGATATTTAAAATTTTGTTGTTTACCCGTATCCGAGAACCGATTTTCTTGGAACCAAAAAGACTGAAAAGAAACTAAACATTGTACCGGTACAGATTCGGTTGACAGTGTCAAGTTACTGTCAAACAAACATAATTTATTTCATTGAATTCACTACTTGACCTCATGTCAGCCCCACTTCCGCCTCGCACCATCCCGTTTCACACACATCCCACCTGATGCTACGGCAATGTTAAAAGCTGCTGATTTTGCAAAGACAAAGGCATACCCAAAAGAATCTGTCAATCAAAGACATCATTTTTCTAGTTTAAGTCCCCCAGTCAGAGGTCCGTAAAAGAGCTTCGATCTAAAAAAAAACAATCTCAAAGATGTTACAAATCCTTCCAGCCGTTCTTGAGATGTAAGTGGTGTAACACCCGGCTTTGTTTTATACACATATATACGTTGACTTTAAAGTTCAATTGAAAAAAAGCATAGACCTAACACAGCTTCCACTTTGTTCAGTAAAAAACAATGACCGTGCTTATCAGCACACAAACTCTAATTCGATTGCTGTGCTGAACGAATGTGATGTGCAATCATGATGGCTGATTTTTATACCCTTGCAAAGGGTATTATAATTTTGCTCAGAAATTTGAAACGCATAGAAATATTCATTTCCGACTCCATAAACTATATACATATATTCTTGATCAGGGTGACGAGCTGAGTCGATTGAGCTTTGTCTGTCCGTCTGTTTCTACGCAAACTAGTCTCTCAGTTTTAAAGCTATCGAGCTGAAATTTTGCACAGAGTCTTCTTTTTACTGCACGCTGTTAATATGTCGGAACCGGCCGGCTCAGATGACTATATCTTATAGCTGCCATAGGAGCCACCGGTCAAAAAATGGGTCTTAGTGAGAAAAACTTTTGTGTTTTCAATGTTACCGTCCTTAAACTCAGCCCTTATTAATATTATATGCTTTCAAATAGATTTGCAAATTTTGGTCAAAATCGGATGACTATATCTGCTGGCATAGAACCGATCGATCGGAAAATGGGTCTTAGTGAAAAAAAAACTTTTTTGTTTTAAATTTTGTATATTAAACTCGGCTATTTTTTATTTTGATATGTTTTCAAAAAGATTCGCGAAATTTGTTCGAAATCAGATGTTTATCTGTCGGAAAATGGGTTTTAGTTACAAACATTTTTGATTTATATAATATATAAAGATATAAAATCTTCGGCACAGACGAAGTTTGCTTGGCCTTCTCGTTTTTATTATTTACTTGACTTGCATATTTCAAAGTTCCATAAAATGAAATCATGGATGACCGCTGCGATTTTTTGCATGAAAATTCTTCATAATTCGCGATCCATCGAAAGTAATTTTTTTTAATTTTCTGAGGTATGGCCCCTATTTGTGACAATTACCAATATATTTTTAACTGTATAAATAAATATATGGCGAAAAACAACATTAGTTGTTGGACATTTGTACACATGGACATTTGGTTGTAGACTGGTAAGGATTGTGGTTCATCTTTTAACTGAATTTTTAAAGGAAAATCATTTTCTTTAAGGACTCAAGCAGATTTGTAATTGAGTTTATTAACTGAAATGACAGTGTGCGATTCTGGTAGGTTGATTTCCTGCTTTTTAATTCCTTGTTTAAGGACGCGAGCAGATTCAATATTTAAGTCAGGAATGGATAGTGGAAATGAATTAAACATAATTTATAGCACTGAATTCACAACTTGACCTCAAGACAGCCACTTTTCAAATAATATTCAATTCAAATTTGCTTTCCCTCTTTTTCCACACCCGCTCTTCCCCCCTCTTAACCCACTGTTCACGCACTGTCAAGTCAATATCTTCAAAATCTGTAGCCTGGGAAGGATGAAAAAAGGGGTTTAAGAGAGCAGTATAGACGAGAAGAGAAAGGAAAGGGGACTCAGAAGGACATAAAGTGTTCAGGCCACACTGATGTGTTGTTCAGTGACCATATTCCGCACCCTACCAGGTATGGAACAATGTCCATTGGTGATCCCTAAGTTAAAGTTAGATAAAATGTGGAAAGCGACTCCATTTTTTTTTCATTTTCTTTTTTTTTAACTTGGAAGTTAGC
Organism: Lordiphosa magnipectinata; assembly: GCA_037044535.1. NCBI lineage: Eukaryota > Metazoa > Arthropoda > Insecta > Diptera > Drosophilidae > Lordiphosa > Lordiphosa magnipectinata. The sequence continues at coordinate 305,225 of JBAMBO010001897.1, forward strand.
AATGGGATTGTAGTGCGATTTGATATACATGAAATCATGGTTAATCGGGAACAGGATTTAAAATTTAAGTTCCTGATCAGAGACAGACGGGAATTAGTTTAAAATTTGGGGTGGGAATCCAGACGGCACAGAGAACACGTGAGTTTGGTACGGAATCTAATTTTAACTCCAGTTCTGCTTTCTATATTTTCAATGTTTTTATACTCTGTACCAAAGGTACATAGAGTATATTAAGTTTGTGCAAAAGTATGTAACAGGGAGACGGAATCATTTCCGACCCTAAAAAGTATATAGATTCTTGATCAGCATCAACAGCCGAGTCGATATAGCCATGTACGTCTGTCCGTCCGTACGAGCGAAGAGATCTCAGAGATGGTAAGAGATAGGGGTTTGACATTTATGGGACATATACTTCTTATACTTGCAAGCGGATCAAGTTTATTTTCAATTTTGCCACGCCCCCTTCAGCCCCCGCAATTTGGAAAAAACAGAATATCTCCCATAGTTTTGTAGATAGATGGTTTGTACCAGAGACCTGCAACGAGTACATAATTTCCGTGTACACTCGCGCATTTACTCGGTTTGTTTGTGCACGCCACACACGAGTATTAATTGAACAAGCTTGTTAAAGCTGTCGGCTTAACGTGTAACAGCGAGCTTTACGGCGGCCACGACCGGGTATCAAACGAGTTACACAGTATAATACACGCAGCTTACTCTCCTTGTTGTTGTGTTTGCAAGAACTCTAAAACTCTTTTGCTCTCACAAGTTGTAGTTTTTGCATGCTTGGGTTACTTGTGTACGCGCTGTCATCGTAACAGACCACAATAGATCTTTGACTTCGGCAACAAATACAAGCGGTGACTTGTATGTATTTCTACTATGCAGTATACGAGCTCGCCAATACACGATCACTTTTAAAATTTTTGTTTTGTGTATGCTAATTGAAAATGGTCAACGAGCTTTGGGCTTTAAGTTTACTCGTACCGCATATGTAGCAAGAGTGATTGAGCGTACACGGTAAACTCGTTGCAGTTCTCTGATTTGTACCTTCTGAAGATATTTAGTAATCGATTTGCCTAAAGAATGATAAAGATCGGATAACCGATAGTCGAGTTTTACAGAAAACAAACAATTATGATGGGTAGCACCGGCCACACAGCGATGGGCAGTACTTCACACACTTTATGGCTTTTTTGCCACTTTGTGTGGCTTCTACCTAAAATTAATCAGATATATACAAACTTTGGTAGGTACAGAGTACGATGTAGCCTGGCTTGGCCGAATTTCTTTCTTGTTTTCTATTAACGCGTTACTGAGCCGCCCTTTGATTTATGTTCTTGTATACGTAAGATACGTAATATTTTGTAACTTAACTTGAAAGAAATTAATACTACAATTCGTACTTACTGTAAAATCATTAATTATGAGTATATATTTAGATCAAGTTTATTTCATTTATATTTTAAGCTAAAACTGCTTGCTAATTCTATAGAGAGCTGGGAATAAGAAGCGGCGATTGATAGATGTTACATTCGGATCAGGAATGTATATTTTTGAAAAATGCACATATATCCATTTCGGTAGTAATACTTAGCGGATGTGGTAATAACCTAAATTCTGAATTTTGAATAATTTCCATTAAACCACACTCAACAATAATGATTGTGAAAAATGGTTTAATTATTAAGTAGTATAATTATTTTTGTGGTTAGCGTCTTAAGCATTTTGATATTTTCTTATTAGCATAGCCCAAACGTCAGGATATCGAGTTTGCAAAAATGTTGTCAGCTTCTGAGCCTTTTGAGCTTGTTGTGGCGAACAGTTCCGACATTTCCGTGTTATAACTTCTGGAAGAGCAGCTGTAAATAGAATAAAATAAAAAAAATATAGTAAATTGGTCTTTTATCAATTCAACAGTTGAGTGAATGATTTTCTGTATGTGACAAAGTGCATGCATAGAAATGGGATGACATACATTGTTTGGTGCAAGTTAAGGAAGTAAAATTGTGCGAGGTAAACATCTTTAATGTTAAGATTACTTTAAAGTTTTAAATTATTCATTTGTTGCAGGGACAAATAGAAACTCTTTGTTTATTTCACACCACCTTTTAGTTGTCGTCCCAGCTGGTCACAGGGGCTCTTTTCAAGTATGCACATAATCTGTCTGCTGACTATGACCTGGTTGTTCAGAAGTTTGTTTATGTTTTTTTCATCCCCATTAACTTTTGATGAAAGTAAGGAAATCAAAATAATAATAAAACAGACAAGGAAGTTCACTCGGTTTTTATTTAGAGAAGACATTACTACTTTCTGCTATGTGCGACTGTATAATAAAATTGAGACTAAATTCTATGTATTCAAATAATTTGGAGCATGCGCTTTTATTTTGTTTACGGGGGTGGATTTAAAACTTCCAAGTTTTGTAAGTTGTAAGACATAAGCTTACAAAAATTATTGCTTTATAAAAAGTTGACTTTTAATTTTTTGTTTTATCAGAGCTGGAAGGTGCTGCGGTGGACTGATCATTTCTTTGATAGGTACCGACCGTCAGGGACCAACAAGTTTTCATCCCGAAACCTTTTAAGCTGAGGAAAATATGTCTCTATATATATAGAAGCGTGTGTCCTCACCAGAGCTCGCAAAAAACTGTTAACGCTATCAGCGTGTCTCCAAAAACTTGCAAAAATACACTTTCAATTCTGATTTGCTCAATAGCTGTTTTCGCTCAACCAAAGAGCGCTTCTGTTTTGCTTATGTCTTTCACTGACCAACTTATCGAGAGCCGACTTCCAAAGTGTCTTGTACAAATGTAAGCGTGGTTGTGACTGAGATGCCTGTGTGTGTGTGTGTCTCAGTCAACGATCTTTGTACATATGTGGAGTATGAAGAAATTTATTATTATTATTATTATTATTATTATTATTATTATTATTAACGCCTAAAAAACATATTTATTTAATTACCTACATTGTACATGTACTATATGTCATATAGTACATAAGCCCACCTACCACACGAACAATACAAATAACACTTTTTTCTGACACTTTTTGTGTTTTGCTTATTTGAAGACAGTTTTTTGGTGAGCGCCAGCTTACAAGTGTCCCTCTCAGTTGTTATTGGCAGACAGACTCGTCTGTTTTGCTCAACCGAAAATACGCAACAGAGAACACAAGAGGAGGGAAAAAAAGTGTTTTGCTCAGTGAGAGACCAAGTGAGCTTTGTTTTTTTCTGTATTGTCAGTGGGCTGATCTCACATGCAGCATTCAAAAAACTACTTTCATCCGATATACTTGAAACTCGGTTTATTAGGATAGCAACCCAAATAATTTATGATTTCAGTATCCTATGTTGGAAAAGTGCCCGGAAAACTCTGTATGGAAATCACTATTTTTCATCCGAATGAGTTGAAACTCGGTTTCCCGATATTGGGAAATTTACGCTGAACAGTGCAAATGGGTTGCGGGGATAGGTTTATGGCAAGTGGGTGTGTCATTCTGTTTTTGATACATATGTATAAGTTTATTTAATATTTCTTAAATACTAGCAATTCTCGTTGAGTTGAGCACACGAGACGCGCCGCCACGCGGCCGAACCCAAAGCCAGACTAACAGTGTGCTAGGGATAGAGGTGGAAAAAAACGCTGACGCGTGTTCACGATGATTAGTGTGGCCAGAGCTGCCACAGGTTCAATGCCAAACGTTATTATTAATCCATTAAGTTCTATGCGCCAAATAAATGGGGAAAAACTCTTCAATCTTGGAAAAAACATGCTCCAATAATGATAATGGAGGGCAGGAGTGTGTTCAAGGCAAATCGTTGTAATCTAGCCGATCTGTATAAAATTCCGTTTGTAATTTCTTTATTACAAATAAATGGAAGTATATTCCATTTTTGTGCAGCCCACTAGAAAAGTCGGAAAATGCGGGCGGGATGGTGTTTAAGGCCAATTGTTGATTTCTAGCCGATCTAAATAAAGTTCCGTTTCTAACCTCTTTAGGGCAAATAAGTGGAAAAACTATGCTCCAATTTTGTAAAACCTACTAGCAAAGTTGGAAAATGGTGGGTGTGTCAAACGGATACTGATATCGGCTTTATCAGCTACACTGATAAAGTCTATATTGAGAATGCTATACTGATGGCGGCCCAGCGAAACGCGACCGGTTATATGCTAGTAAAATATTAAAAACGTCGGAAAATTATATATCAGAAAACTGTAGTATGAATGCAGCTTCTGCAGAAATCATGGTGTGCTACGTCTAGGCGAGCTGCGTGTCATCTAATAAGACCACTGTCTTAGCCCGTCAGGGCTCCTACCAAAAGCGTTATTTAAAATTGGAATATCCGAAGTAGTTACTGTTACTGTTACGGTCCACGGTAGCGGAGAGAGAACACTTCCTTGCGGAGTGCCTCAGATTACAATTCTGTGGGCCGTAATGCCTCCAACCTGAAAGTACACTGACCTGCTGGTTACAATCTATCGAGTCAGAAGTGATGGCATTAGGTTGGACGTTATTAAAGTTATTATTTTTATGTCGAGAAAAGCTACTAAAGAGTAGTCTCCCACTTCAAGAAAATTCTCAATCTTTGAGACCAGGGAGTGCAGTTAGGTTTCAGTAGACCTTCCCTTTCTGTACGCATGTTGTGTATGTGTATGTATGTATGTATTTGTTCTTTATTAAAATTGTTTGGAAAAAAATTTACAGTTTGATTGGGGGTATATTAAGAACTTATTAACAATGACTTAATAGTCATCTGTCGGCAAAAAGTTTGTAAATAAGTAGTGCGTTTTACGGATGAGTGTTTACTTAATTAAAATTACTTAAAAGAAATGATCTGTATCTTAATGCATATTTGATGAAGTTCATTAATTGATCCCAGTTTGGCCCATTTAATATATTTATAATTTCATTCTCCCTTAGAACGTTGTTCCCAAGATGCTGCACCCTAAACTCTCTGAGAACCGGGCAGCGTCCAATAAAATGGCTAAATGACTCCTTTTTGTTCAAATTACACATTGCGCTAAGTCCTGATTGGGTCGACGAAAATCCATCGCCATTCAGTTTCAAAAGACCACATCGGGCTTTAAAAATCCATGTAATGTTTGCAACCTTCATGTCGCTGTGAACCGTATAATCCAGTAATTTATAGATGCGACGCGTACTTGCTGCTGCCTGCTCGTAATACTCTCGGATTGCCTCAGCTTTTAATCGGTTTACCAGTTCGTTACACCCGAAGCTCCATGACTCTTTTGTTCCATTTTCCCATTGCTATTCAAAATCGCGGCCTTCTTTTAGGAAGTTTGACCGCTTTGCCCAGAAGACGTTTTTTGGATGATGTACGTGGAAAGCTTTCGAGGTAATCTATGCTCTTGATAATCAAATAAGGTTTTGCCTATATAGTTTAAGTGGGTCATGAGTGTAAAAAAGTGGTTGTCTTCCATGCCAAGTTCAATCGCCAATGCGTAATTAGGAGTATTGTCCGGCAGAATCTTTTTAACAAAGTATCGCTGAAGTTGGTTTACCTCTTTAAAATGATGTGATCCCCATATTTGTGCTGTATAAGATTGAGTGGAACGGCATACCGCAAGGAATAATTTCCATTTGGAGCTTAAGGGTACTCTTTGATTGCAAAGATAATTTTTACATGTACTGTTAATGCAGTTTTTCGCTGACCTGTTTCGCTGCTCAACATGTTTTGTGAAGGATAAGGTTGGTGTAAGTACAGACAGGTCGATTGACCTACCAGTTGGTGGTGAATATATGGAGCATTCAAGAAAGTGAGTGCTTCATTGAGGGTCTCGCTGGAATCGGCCAAGTTTCCGTGTGCGTTTTGTAATGGCCCTGGCGATGCTGGTGAGCTTGCCAAGATCTTCCTAAGGCGAGATGCGTCAGAGGTTAATTCAATATTGCTACAGAAATCGGACGACCATATAAAGTAAAAGGTGATCCATTATAAAGATTTTTTTTTAAATTACAAATATAACACAAAAAATGGAATTAGATGGTGGAATCTTTATTATGGTTTAAAAGAACTATCTCTGACATTCACTTTTTATACTCTGTACCGAAGGTACATAGAGTATATTAAGTTTGTGCAAAAGTATGTAACAGGGAGAAGGAATCATTTCCGACCCTATAAAGGATATATATGCTCTTGATCAGCATCAACAGCCAAGTCGATATAGCCATGTCCGTCTGTCCGTCTGTCTGTCTGTCCGTCCTTATGAACGAAGAGATCTCAAAGATGGTAAGAGATAGAGGTTTGACATGTATGGGACATATATTTCTTATACTTGCAGGCAGATCAAGTTTATTTTCAATTTTTGCCACGCCCCCTCCCGCCCACTCCTACAGTTTTGATGATAGAAGGTTTGTACTTTCTAGAGATATCTAGTACTCAAAATTATTTATCGATTTGCTGAAGGAATGATAAAGATCGGATGAACGATACTCAAGTTATGAGCAAAAAACGGTCAGCTAGCACCCCCCACCCACCCCACCCATAACCTAGGCATTGCGTTCAGCAATCTTAGTGAAAGAAAGAGAGAGAGAGAGAGAGAGAGAGAGAGACTTAGAGAGCGCACTGCGTTGTGCGTTGTGTGTTAACTGGCCGCTTGACTCGTGACCAAATGCGAGCTGCGACATTAAGGGTGCAGAGTATGTCATAGTCGGGCTTGACCGACTTTCTTTCTTGTTAAAGATGATTTCATACAAATGTTGACCGCGACTACGCCGTAAATGGTCCCTTCGGATGGTCCAATTTGGATCACTCTTTTCAGCGTTGCTACGACTATTTCGCGAATCTTCCAAGTCTTGAATCGTAGCTGGCTCATCGACGATAACTTTGGACCTCTAGCCATTGTTTCGAGCGCAGTGTGTGCCGTAGCACCGTCTTGCTAAAACTTGCAGACATCAAGGGCTTTAGTTTCAGGTCACAAAATGTCATTAATCATGGTGTAGTAGCGCTCGCCATTGAGGGTTATGTTCTGTCCGTCCTCACTTTTAAAGAAATACCGGACCGATGATTCCAGCAGCCCATTATCCAACCACACCAAACAATGAATTTTTGTGGATGTAACGGTAGTTCAACAGTCTCTTCGGGTTGCTCATCAGCCCAAATGCGACAATTTTGTTTGTTGTTTGTCTACACCGGACAAAATTTTGTGCAAAAACAGCTGATCTTCATTGAGCTGTTGCAGAGCCCATTGACTGAAATTCAAGCCCAAATTCAAGTCTGGTTGGATTTTGTAAACCTTTAAGCCAAGATCTTTGCGTAAAACTCGCCAAGCTGTCGAATACGATATACCCAAATGTTGAGATCGGCGATGAATCGTTAGGTCACGGTCTGCTGCCACACTCTCCGCCGCAATATTCTCCTCACTAAGGGCTGGATGTGGTGTATTTGGTAGCGCATTATCCAATAACGTACACTGAGAATCAAATTTGCCAATGATTCTGCGAATAGTGGTCTGGTAAGGTATGTATATCGCTTCAACCACTTGCAAATTTCGGTCTGTAATTGCCAAACTTGCGATTTAATTTACAATTGGTAACAGCTTCAAAAATCCATGGCATAATTTCAGGCTAGGACTTCACACCATTGAAATTCGAAATTTGCAAGTATTTGAAGCGTGAAGCAACATGTGTGCTGATGAGAGAATTGTGGTTAATTCTTGAAACAGCTGTCCAGTCATTGCTATTCCAAAAATGTAATTTATCTCTGTCGAATTGTGTTGATTGTATTGAATTATAATTAACCATCGACCTTGAGCCAGCTTAAAAGAAAAAAATTTGAATAAAATCAAAACAGGTCGCTTGGACCCGAGAAGATAGCAAACTTTCGTACTCATCGAGAAGCCATGCGTCAAACGATAGAAGCAGGAAAGGCTCGTGTAAGTGATGTTTATTGCATGATCGATTATTCTAATCGGGGTCGTCTTATCCAACCCACTACATACTTGTTCCGGTCGATAGGCATGTAGTAGTAGTAGAAGTAGTAGTATGTTGTTTTTATTGTGTAAAGATAAAATATTGACAACATAGTGATTACAGATTATAGCTGGCTTTACAATAATAAAAACTGTAAGTGTTATACAACAATTGTTTATTTAAAATCGTCAGTTGATGCTATGTAGTATTGTTTAAACAATTATAAATATAGGTACGTAGTCCTACGTCATTTGACTACTCCACCCACCTTCCCTGTTCGTCACGAGATAGTGGATCTTCCGTCAATGAAGACGGCTCTACAGACTGTTTTAGAAAAAAAAGAAAACAAAATAGAACAAAATAAAAAAAAAACTTCAAAATCTTCGTTTATAATTTGTCGCCGATATTTGGTGGCTTCTGCTAAATATTCTGATAGGATGCGCCAATTTTCTCCGTTTAAAATGCTTTATAGTTCAAACTCGTTTAAAGTGATGCGACGGAAATGGAGATATCGCACCTCTCTAAGGATGGGAAAAGTGCCGATAAAGTGTTCCACATTTTCATTCTCACGCATATTACAATGCCAGCAGGTTTCATCCAAGTCCCTTCTGTGTGGCCTAAAGTTTTAATACAATCATTTCGCACCTCGCCTTAAAATACTGCTAGTACAGTTTCTAGGCTATCTTAAAAATAGTTTGATTGACCCAGATTGTGAGTCAGCTTTTTATAAGTGGACCTTTCAGTGCTCTGTCTAGCTCGGTTTATAAAGATTAGACGCTCTTCTTCGCAAAGCTCTCTTATGACTTCAGCTTGTGTATGACGCCATCCTTGTATATAGTTCCAATCAAAGTTTAGCCCGCAGTTGTTTGAAATAGTGGTCCAGTCGTAAAAAAACTGAGTTTTCCCAAGAAGTAGTTAACTCATTATTTGCTAAGGCAGTCTTTCTCCGGCATGTTCATGACTTTGGCTACATAGTTGAAATGCAGTTGCAGTGTATACGTATACAGAGTTGGAAGGCCAGTTTCTATATAAATCGCTTAATTTGGCGTATTCTGCGATAGGTTGAAAACTTTTTTGATAAAAAACGTCAACAAGCGTTCAACATCATCGAATCTAAGAAATCCCCAAATTTCAGCAGCATAACACATGATGCTTCTTACAGTTGCCTGGAACACCTTTTATTTGCAACTTGGCTTCACGTTGTCTCTACTCAGCAATGTCCTCCATGTAGCGTTTATATTTTTTCAGTATTTATTTGCAGACCCCACTGCTCACAATAGCTTCCTAGATCAGTTAGCATATTTTGCAGCATTTGCGAGATTTCCGCTAGGATGCACACATCGTCAGCGTACATCAACGTTCTGACGGTTTGGCCGCCAAACGTAACACCACTTGGTAGGATTTCTGCAATATCATCGATATACACACCTGATCATATTAATAGGTACACACACATCAACTCTGACTTTAAGGTAACAGAAAACAGTTTTATTCATTGTTTCAAACTTAAAATTTGTTCTCATTGGTTCTTAAACTATTTGTTTTTAATAAAATAAACTTAATTGTAACATAGAATAATAATATAACATAAAAGAGATCATTTTGTGTTTCAGATACGTTTTCAGTGTGATCATAATAATAGGTACACTTCATGTGTTGGTAAGAAAAACAATTTTAATTTCCATGTCCATTTCCATTAATGTCTCCCCACAAGTTTTCAATGGGGTTAAGGTCGGGGGATTCCCTTGGCCACTTCAGAACGTCAACTTTTTGGTTCTCGAAAAATTTAGATAACAGCCTTGATGTGTGTTTAGGATCATTATCTTGCTGAAATACCCAACGTAATGACATATTTTCCTCAGCATACGGTACCATAACTGTTTCCAATATGGATTTGTACTCTTCAGCATTCATTTTGTTCGTAGTCTGATAAATTGGACCTACGCCGTACCAGGAGAAGCAACCCCATACCATTATATTGCCACCTCCATGTTTGACTGTTTTTTGTGTAAACCGTGGATGGAATTCCTTTCCATTAGGGCGTCGAACATTCCTTTCACAGTCATTCCCAAACAAATTAATCTTGGTTTCATCGCTCCATAATATGTTTCTCCATTTTTTCTCCCCGGTGCATCCTACCCAGTCTTTGTGGTCCCTTGCAAAAGTTTGCCTCATGGTGATATTTTTTTTGCGCATAAGTGGGACTTTTCTGGCAATTCTTCCTGGTAGGTTGGCATCTTGTAGTCGTCTTCGGATAGTTGGAGCACTAACTGAATTTCCAATTTCGGCTGCAATAGCCTTCGATGACTTAAATTGGTCCTTTTTGCTCAAAGTTTTTATGTAGTGGTCACGGGTTTCTGTTGTTTTTTGTGGCCTTCCACGGGTTTCCAGTCTTGGTTTTCTTTCTAATGCATTTTTAACAAAATTATGAGACCTGTTCATTAATTTGGCGATGGCTCATAAAGATTTGCCTTCTTTTCTCAGACTAAGAACCAATCGAGCTTATTCTTTAGTACAATGAGAATTTCGACCCATTTTTTCTGAAAAAAATAACTATTTAATTCTCTGTATTGACAGGAGCTATACTTAATTTACCTTTAGTAACCAAAAGATCACTGATTACAAAATTATGCACTTGATACTTGTGAGAAACGGAGACTGTACCTATTATTTTGATCAGGCGAAATGTGTGGTGGACTCGCAATTTATAGAAAAGCTTTGATATACGGGGCAGCCCCTCTTTCAACTCTTTGTCACAGTGTTGCCAGACATTGACAACAACAAAAACCCAAAAATTAAAAAGTTGTCAACACTAAAAGTACGAAAAAACCATCTATAATTAAAAAATTCCAGTGTGTACCTATTAATATGATCAGGTGTGTATAGCTAGAAAAGTAGTGGACTTATAAGACAGCCTTGCTTAACTCCAGTATTCGGTTTAAACCAGTCCGCTAATTTTGATCCATCCCACACGGTTGCAATGTTGTCGGCATATTGATTCTGCAAGGCGTTGAGAATTTTGGAGGATATACCTAGGTTGCTCAGTTTGTAGAAGAGGCTTCGTCTTTGACCGTATCAAAAGCAGCCTTAAAGTCTATAAAGCATATTAACATTTTTGTTTTATTTTGGATGTAAGACTTCGAAATTGTGGTGAGTAAAAATATGCTATCGACCGTAGAGTAGCCTTTCCTGAATCCTCACTGGAATTCGCTCAAGATATCGTTGCGATTAACCCAAGACGTAATTCTCTCCAGTAGTATTTCTGCAAAAATTTTCATAATTGCGTTCAGACACGAGATAGCTGGCTTCCGTTTGTGTTCCTTTTTTGTAAATTGGGAATATCAAGCTCTTTTTAAATGAAGTTGGAATCGCACCGGTGCTTTAAATATGGTCAGTTGCTCAATAAAAGTTGGGGAGGCATTTTAAATATAAATTAAAAATAAATAAAAAAAAAGAGGCATGTAGTACTTTGACTTTCTTTAATTTACAAATAAATTACCGTTTTATAACGGGGGTTCTGGTTCTGAAGGGAATTCATTTAAAAGGATCAAATCATGGTGCGGATCAAGAGTCTCGAAAAACATTAAACAAATCGGTTCCAAGGGTTTCGGTTCTGGAACGGAGCGTTAAATCAAAGATACTGCCTAGGACTGCAACAGCTCTGTACTCGAATCGCTTGTGTGCTTTTAAGTTTAGCGTCAAATCCGAACGAATAAGATTGGTTTAACGCGATTGTTTAAAATGTTTGCAATGAATTTGAAGACAAAGCAAGAATTATCAGTTTTACATAATCAGCTTCCGCAGCGCGCTTTGTTGCTTCAACATTTTCCTGTTTTACGGAAACAATAGTTTATTTTTAATACTTGAATTTGAGCAGTCGAGACTAAAGTATGCCTACCGTATATATTTTGTATATTAGTGTGTAAAAAACGTACAATACAATTACATAGCGTATGGTGGATCTTATATACATTTCCTAAAACTTTTAAGCTTTATTTTTAAATATATTTTTACATGCAAGTATGAAAATACATTTGACAATATAGCGAAATATTTGAATTTTGCACTTGGCGGTGCACTTCTATTGCGACACAATGGGGCTTTTCTTATCGATATCGGCTATATTCGCATTGTTCGGCGGCGCCCCATTGCCGGGACTGGCTGGAATGGTGCCAGCTCGGTCAATACTCCAGGGGTTTGAGCCAGAAATGGGCGAATCGGCATGCCCGAAGCCGGTGTGATTATCGTGCTCCACGGCATTGGTGCCATCATATTGTGTGTTCTCCAACCGCGTGATTAAGCGCTCGTCCTCCTCACCGAATTCGCCGCCCATTAGCGTGGGCTCGCCCACAACCATGACATCTTGGGAGGAGAGGGAGAAACTGGGGCCAGAGGGAGACCTCTTCTGATTTGTTACGGGTGGTGTGTTTGAATTGTTGCCACCGCCACCCGAATTGGAGCCCTTTCGTTTGCGCCTTTTATTTGGCGGCCGCTGGGGATCCTTTTTGCCGGGTGGGGCCACCATGCGTTGCCACTTCTGGAACAGCGTCGTCTTCAGGCAATCGCGCGGACTCAGCGCGTAGGCCTTGTGGCGCGACATTAGCTCTTGCATAGGCTCCAGTATAACGCATAGGCGCAGGTAATTCAGCGTTGAATTTGTGATGCCCGCCCGAGTAATATTCTTGGTTATTTGATCCAGCAGCATGGGATCTGGCGGCAGCGAGGTGCCAATCACAGATCTGGGAATGAGTTCTCGATGACCTTTGATGGTCATGTGCCAGGACTTGATGCGCATGTAATCGTCATACATGAATTCCAGAATCAGTCTTGCATCCGCACACACTTTTGTAAAGAAGGGCTTGCCGTGCTGAGTGATCACTGTGCACTGGTCACAGTCCAGCGTTATCGAGGTGTTGTGGAACGATTCCTTCGCATGCTTCAGCTGGAAATACAAATCAGAGACGCCGCCCTCGTAGATACTGCGGAAGAAACGCGGAATGAGCGTCCGACCAATTGTGTAGCGTTTGGGTCCATCTTCCAGACAAAACAGTATGGTTAACCGCGCGTCATCCTCGAAGAACTCGGTGGTGAAAGAGTCCCACCAGCAATTATCGCTTTCCTCGTTGCGCTGCTGCAGACGTTTGTTCAACTCGAATACTCGATGTTCGGTGTGGCTGAAGTACGAGTTGTGCCTGCGGAAGCCTTGATCAATTCTATCCATTTGTTGAGGTCCCGGACCACCCATCATTGGATGGGGATTGCCGCCATGGCCGAACGGAGAGGCCGGTGGCATAGGATTGAACTGACCACCCACACCGAAGACAGCGGGCGATGAGAAGTGACCGCCTTGTGCTCCACCGCTGTTAAACGGGGTGCCCGAGCTGGCCGGTCGACTGAACTGACCCAGGCCCGAAGAGGGCGAGCCAAAAGGACCTCCCACGGGCCCATTAAAATTCCCCGCCGTTGACTGTGACTGTGGATAGTTTCCGGGTATGTTCTGCGCACCCACTGGACCAGGTGTAGAGGATCCAGACGGCGCCGGCGAGGAGGTATATTGAGGTGTATTCGATCCCGGTTGATTTGTGTTTTGAAATACTATTGACTGATTGCCAGCCGGAGACGATTGACCCGCCTGGGGATACGGATTGGCACCGGACTGGCCGTACGGCAGTCCTCCACCTTGGGGAAATCCACTGGGATTGCTGCCGTCCGGATTAAGAGCCGCTGAGTTCGACGAGGGCAACATGGATGCACCATCGGATACACCCTTCCAGCTGCCGTCGTCGATATTGGGTTGAGAAGTCATCGTATTGCCCGAGTTTAAACCTCTACGATTCATCCCTACTGTATTTTATTCGTTTAAGTACATGCGTTATAGCCTGAAAATACATTAAAATGGGGAAACATAAACATTTACATACATATACATATATACCTAAATATGCATGTGTGTGTATGCGTGCACAAGTGTATATGTACATATGCAGGTACATACACACATGCAAACGTAAGTATGGTTGTGTGTGCCTACAAGCCAATCGAGAAAATTTTATAAACATTCTCATGGCACTCACTCGCTCCTAATATTACATGTCGTAGCAATTTGCCAAGCATGGACACTCAAGTGGAATATATTATTGATTAATTTAACGCATACATACCTTGACAAAAGGCATACAATTTTTAAATTCTTTAAGAAGAAACACACACACTTATGTATCTACGATTCATGAAAATATATGGACCAATATCGATAACTGTGTTATCGAAGTCTAATTAGAAATTTCTGATGTGGGACTATATGATACGTTCAGACTTAATTCATAGCCATCTTCAGTGTTCGGCTGTATTTAAATTTTGCATGATGCAAAAATTTGAAATATTAAAGCATACTCAATGAATCGTTATTTGCTTTTACTTACAAATTACGCTATTTTTGTAATACGTGATTGCATTCACCGCACAAGAATGATTGAAAACTCGTAAGCGCTACTAACTAATGTCAGATTGCAAGCAAAACGGAATGCTAGGACCAGTGATTTGAAGAGCGCGAAATAATAGCTTTAATATTTTCTGTGTGCCTCTCCGTATTTGTTAATTGATGAGCAATTTTAGCTGTAGTTTCAGTTTTCGGTTTTCATTGATTATACAGTTTTCATTTAAAGCACGGAGATACTTGCGAAAAGTGTGCGAAATCTCAGCACATTATTTCGTCGATAGCAAGTGCGAAATAAGGCACTCATCTCTAGTTGTTTTGTTTCAAATTTAACTTCGAGGGAAAATTTAAAATAATTAACAGCGAATAGTTATGGTGGCCTCCAATGAGGCAATAGTTGCTACAAAAGCTTTCTGTGAATGGCAAGAAGCGGCAGTGAAGGCATCTAGGTTTCGACAGTGTTAGGTTAATCTTTGCTTGCAATAAAGCTCCAAGTGGGGGCAGATGGAAAACGTACATAGATCGCTAATCAATAAATAGTTTTATTTGTAATTTTTCAATAATTTGCTCCAGGGAAGGGCTGAATCGACTGTTTTGGGCAATTTCATGCAACGGCTTAGATTGGGATATATCGTCTACGACTTCGCCACAAAGAAGTTCCAAGTCCAACCATTGAAAAGTTGTGCAGCACATCCGTTCGACATACGGAAAAGACGTGGTCCACAATTGAATCACTTAGTGGTTGGCCAAACATCCTTATCATCAGCCATCTCGTATGAGGAGCTATAGGTTCTGTAAAAGATAATTAACACTTATTTATTTATATGCATGACTGCACGCTGGCAGCGTCCTTTAACAAAGCCCAAGCCGCGTTGCAATGGTCGCCTAGAAAAATCAAATAATTGTGAATAACATAATTAAACTCAATAATTACAATATTTACCTTCCTTACCAAGGGTAAGTATATATTCATATATACTTTCCCTGATGATTTCTTGCTATCATAATGCTTCCACAGCAAAGGTTGTCCTTTTATTAAATTAATTAGGGCCACCTTCTCCTCCAATGAAAATTTGTCCATTTATTACTCATTTCAAAACACCGCGCCACTCACGTATGTATGAATATATGGCGTGATTACAAAAAATATGGTTTACATATATTCCACACCTTCGAAGGAATCACTAATCGCTTGACTATCGCGTAAATCGTTGACGTCGGCTGGGAAACTCTGCTTTATGTTGGCGGATCATCAAAGAACTGACTCTTTTTTGCGTTGAGCTCAGCTCGTCCGCGTACACATACATACCTGCATAATTCTATATACACAGTCAAAGGAGCGTGGCGATTCCAGCTAGTTATATTAACATATTCCACGATGCCAGATATCTTACTCACTACTTACGAATTACTAACATACTAAAATATCGAAAAAAACACTCAAAATCCACAATAATATACGAATTATATGGATACATTAATGAAAGCTGCGCGTGACGCCACCCAGCCTATGTATTACCTATGGGAAAAATTCTTACACCTTCGACTTTGAAAGCGAGAAAGCTTTTTTAATTTCAATAAAGCCTCAATTCTTTCAAATAAATCGATATTACTCTGTAATGCCTGGTACGAAGAAGTCGATGGAGTCATAAGCAATCAAATTGGTTCCTGGTATGGTTATCTTTAATTTCATCTTATCTTTAAATTCATAAACTGAAAAGAAGAAATGAACGCGTTATCGATATTCAACTCGACTGATCTGTATATTGAAATCGCAACTGACAGTTTTGTCGGGTGCGATACGTTTCATTCCATATCGTTTTGCTTTTCCTAGACTGATAATTTTAAAAATAAAACACAATTTTTGTTGTACATATGTGCGTTTGTATTCTGACAAGAAATAAGTGTGAAATCAACATTATTCTTTTAAATACATAGGGTAAATTATTAAAATTTTGATTTGGTGTTGTCAGCCTTGCATTTTTAAATAATCAAAATTGTTTATATACATATAATATGCAAGCGAAGCGGGCACATGTGCAATTCCAATGTGCAATGAAATAGCAATACATATGTACGTGCATTACTTATTTTGCCGACATGTAATTCGGGAGGATTAAAATTAAATCGATTTATATACATACATATGTATACTTAAAATGTATAAACAAAAAACCAAAGCAACTGCACTAAAAGAAAATTCATACATATGTAAATGTATTTCTGGAAATCATTTTGACTGTTTACATATGTACAATTAAACTTACTATATAAAATTACTTATGTACATACTTAGGTACATAGGTAGGCATGTACCAGCAGTGATTTAAATACTTACATAGCTGTGTGCAACAGCCGGTCTCACATGCTGTTCAGTTTTCTGATTTCAATCACATTATTCGGTAAATGAGCTGGACTGAAAAATATTCAAGCTTCTTTCCTTTGACTTACGGAATGGCAACAGCTGTTGGACGCTCATGGTAGTTAGATTACGCATAAAATCCTGGGCAAGACCACGAGCACACTCGGAGTTGAAATTGACAAGCAGAATCTAAGGTTACTAGATCATGTTGAAGTAGAAATGAATTCAAAATACTAACCTTAACAGAAGAATCGACTCTAAATTCGGAACAGTTCTATAAATGATAAATCAGCAGAGTCGATTTAGCCATTTGTTCCTTAATCGGTATGATTCGAACTTCTTTCTCCCCGTCTAAAGATCCATATCACACCAAACTGTGGAGATAGTGGCCGGTTTTAGTGAAGGAGGAACTGTGCGAGAAGCACATCAAAACATCTAACCACCAATCACATCGGGACACCTTCACCAGTTATTGGCTTCGGCCGTGAAAAAGTTTCTCATACCTTGCCTGTTCCGATTTCGCTTCAAACTGTAGGTTCCTTTCTCGAATCATACAATGCCAAGAGATTGAGAGAAGCTCGGCTTGGCCGTTTGGACCAAATTATATTTTTAATTTGTTGTGAACGGGGATGCAATACAATATCTAAAGTCCGTGGAATGTACCTCAGTGAAATAAGTATATGTGCATTAAAGGGAACATTTGATGTATGGAAAACTGTAAGGTCATAGTGATATGCGCTTATACAATG